>CM031924.1:38509192-38908444 GCA_018703695.1 Prunus fruticosa | reverse complement strand
TCGAACGAAGAATCGTAATTGCCTTCAAACATTAAGGTCTGAGTTTACCGCACATAGCATTCATTGAAAGTACGTTTAAGGCGTCCTTTATTGGTAAGTGTCTTTAAGGTGTATTATACTCGTTTAGTGGTCATGTTTTTGCATTAGAGTAGGATAACTCCTTTTTTTTGTTTTCCACCTTTCCCAGCACTGTGTGGCAGCTTAACTATAGAGTTCCTTCTGGCCTCATCTTAGAGACGACTATTCAGTTGCCTCCTTATTTTTTTGGTTTTCGGTGCCCGGCTGCCAACAAGGTATAGGTATTCTGTGAGCGATTTGAAGTGCCGTACTAGTAAGAAACTTAATATTTTTTTAGTGGGAGAATATTCATTAGTTAACATGGGAAGAAGGGTTTTATCCTACTATAAATGGTCATGTCAACTAGTCTCTTGGAATTTTTTTTTTCTTTACATAATTGTATATATGAATTTACCGATCATGTGTAGGATTCCAATTTCATGAAGACGAAGAGAGTAAAAGCTGCCAAAGAATCCTCAGTCAGGTCTGAGCCCAAATTCCAGCGATGACTGAACATAATGAGGAGAGGAAGGGAGGGTTCAATTAATTATTCTGTTATAATGATGATACTTGATAGATAATTATTCATATAGTTCCTGATTATTCTGTTACAGGTGAGAAAAACAATGATCCTACTCGAGTGCCCTTGCCCAACTCAAAACTCAGATCCAAAACGAAAAGGCAAGGCCAGCACTTCAAAGGGCAAGAAGAAGAAGCAGCAGAAAAACGAAAGTGAAGTGCTCCAACGCTTCCAGCAGTACAAAGAATGAATAAGCTTGGCAGTGAGCCTTGAATTGTACTGTCAAGCCAGAAATGGCCAATTTAGTTGTGCTTTCTGTAAGTGAAACTTTTGGTTGTGTTTTTATGTTACTTTTGAACTTTGGTTGCCCTTGTGATGGTTAGTCCTAAATCCTTTTATCATAGCGGGCTTTCCTTTATATGGTGCTATACCTGGTTGCATTACCATGTCAGTAGCAAGTCCTACATTTTTAGGAGGAATATCTACTTAGGGAAGGAGGGCATTTGAAAAACCGTGAACCATTGAACTAGGCCAAAAAGGAAAACCCAAAAAAAACCGGATTGACAAAATAAAAGAAAGTTAACTAAGCTCAAAGTCGAACTAGTAGTAGGGTGTGGGCATTTGAACCTGCTGCCCGTTGAATTGGGCTAAAAAGAATATATAAGAAAACTGTGTTGACCAAAGAAGTGAATGTAGCGTCATAAATTAGATTGGTTCGTCTGGTTCGATTTGGTTACCAGTTTTTGCTTAATAAATAATATATATGCACCCATTTGAACCAAACTAGTTAACCATATAATGACATGTTTACTAATCTGTAGTTGGAATCAAAATAAGGAGTTGAATTCCTATTATGGATACTTATGTGTTTACTTCACATAAGGAATGAAAATGCGAGTGAGGCCCACACCACACTATACGGCTTGGAAGAAGACTAAGGTGTTGCTGGTCAATGCACTCAAAATTATAAGTCCCCGACCAAGAAGTACCTCCTTACTCGAGACTTGGGGGATTCTGTTTATACCAAGTTGGACCAAGCAACTACAGAAGCAATTCTAAGCAAGGCAAAGAGTCCCACATCGAAATATTGCAAGAAGTGAAGACTCTCTCTCACCTATAAAAGGAGGACCACTCTCCACTAGGAAAGGGATCCTTCCCTTGGTTGGGTTTTGATCTTTAGTCTCTTTATATTTGGTTAACCCTTTACAAATGTAAATACCATTGTTATAATAATGAGAATATCCTTCTCGAGGGACGTAGCCCATTCATTAAGGGTGAACCACGTAACCTTCTTTTCTTCTATATTTATCGCATTGTCAACTCCTTCTTTTGAAAGAGATATTGGAATCTTAAGTGGGAGGTGGTATTCTAAACTGATAGAGAGCTAACCCATTAGGAATCCATTTTAACCCGTTATATATCCTCATAATTTTTAAAATTCCAATTTGCCATCTACTTTAACCCAACGACAAGCACATTTTAGTAGTCAATTTGGTTTCAATTCCATTCATGGGAATTTAGTAAACAACTTTAAGGAAATTAAGTACCACTCCTACTATAATTCCATATGTTTAGTAGATACCTTCAATGAGAATTCATTCTAACTCTTCTGAATCCAACTCCTCCTCAATTCCATTTATCCCTCGATTCAATTCCTCTTAATCCAGATTACGGATAAAACGCCGATAAATAGAAATGCCATTAAGGGTTTGTTTCTGTATATTTTAAAATTTAATAACATAATTTGAGCCCAAAGCCCAAAAAGTCTGTTTAGTAGTCCAAATTTTGAAAACCCAAACTAAAAAAATCCCAACTACTATAAAACATTTTCTTTATTTAAAAAAAACTATTTTTTGAAGATTTTTTTTTTTCTAAGAAAAACTCTTTTTTTAATAAAAATATTTTTTTTAATATGAAACCAAACGCGGACTCTATAATAATGGAATAGAATCGGGCGTACACAAGGTGACCTCCACGGTCCATACGCCATCTCTCTTCTCTCCCATACGCTCCTCCAAACTCACGGTCACCCACCGTCTCTCTCTCAACTCTTCTACACAAAGCCTCTGTCTCAGCCTCTCTTTCCTTCGACGCTTCGACCCTCTCTCTGAGTCTCAAATTCTCAGCTGACGAATTTCAGCCCATCGCGGTTTTCCCTCAAACTAGAAGGACGGAGCGGGAACGCAATCCATGTGCTATTTCTTTCTTCTTCGACCTGGTTGTGGTATGTACTTTCAGAATTTTTTTCTTTTTCTGTTTCGAATTCGCCTTTCTTTCTCTGTTTTGCCTGTTTTCTCTGGAACCAAGCAGAATTTAATAGTGCAAAATTTATTTTATTAGTGTTACGATTTTTTGTATTGTTAGGGTTCTGATTTAGGTAATGCACGACGTCTAGAGCTAGGCATAGTAATCACCTCATTTTGTTTTCGAAATTTATTTTATTGGTGTTACAATTTTGTGCGTAGTTAGGGTTCTGATTTTGTTTCTTGCTTACAGTCCTCGAATTTTTATTAAGCTCATGCTTTATTGTTTGCAAATTACAGTTACTAGGAAGGGCAAGGTAACGACTGTTGAATGAGCGATGGCGTCTTCGAGTAAATCACTGAAAGAGTATTTGAAACGATATGAAGGGATTAATGAGGAAAAGAAAAAGAAGAAGAAGAAGCAGAAAAGCAAGGCAGAAGCAATGGGGGTTTTAGTGGTGGATGAAGACCCTGCGTGGCAGAAACCTGTGAATCTTGAGGAAGATAATGACAACAATTCAACAGATGAAGACAAACCTTTTGTTGATGAGGACATTGAGATTAAGAGGATGAGGAGACTTGAAGCATTGAGGGCCAAGCGTCCATTTAATGCCATATCTGAAGATGGAAGTGGTTGGGTTCCAGTTGGACAATCATCGCCTCCTAAGATTTCAAGCTCTGATATATCTCCACCTCGTAGACAGAGGATTAATTCGGAACCAGGATCAATGTCTCCGGGAGATGGGGAGAAGATGTTGACTTGTCACCTCCACGGCAGAGACGAAAGCGCCACCACACTCCATCCCCTGAACCTGCAACAAATCAAGATCAGTTGCCTACAGACCTTTCACCCACAAGGAAAAGTAGGAATGTTGATTCAGATCTTCTCCACCAAGGAAGAGTAGGAAGGATGCCGATAGAGATCTTTCTCCACCAAGGAAGAATAGGAAGGACGTTGATCTTTCTCCACCAAGGAAAAAGAAGCAAGTTCCTCCGGATTCTTTGAAAGAGCAACCAAAAGTTGGTTTGATATCTGGCCGAGAAATGAGGGATGAGATCACTAGAACTAAGAAGGATGAGCGGTTAAGGTATGCGCCTGTTTTAACCAACATATATATGCCAGTGCTTCATGATGAATAAGTAACATGCGTAGTGTTTCATTCAGCTAAGGTTTCAGATCAAGTTGAGGGACTGTAATCCTCTGTTTACTTCTTTTATTCCTATTAGTTGTTTGTCGCTTTCAATGAAAACTTAACTAATGGTTTTGCCCTTTGTGGTCTGATGGTGTCATTTATGCATTCATTTTCCATGATGGCCATGAATATAGAGACCTGTGAATTAGTGTTGTCTTGCCACATGGATGCTCTGTTAGCTGCTAACTAACCATGAGGCATATGTGGTCTTGTACTGAAAACTTGACAGTTGACATGGTCTATAAATCTTACTATCTTAGTTATGTAGACTTGTAGAAGTTTTAAAATTGTTGTAATGGAGAAAAAGGATGCCTTTGTTTACTTTAGTCACCTAAGATGACACTTTTTTGTGTATGTATGCATTTTGTGTGACAAGTAGAAGTACTGAAATGGTCATTGTTCAGCACATTTTCCAATTTGCACAAAATACAATTTCATCTCATCTCATTGTGATCTGATTAGAAGTTTTTATAACTTTTGCTCACTCGATGATTTGTTTATGTACTTCAAAATATTACCTTGATTTGTTTTGGATATTGTTCAGTTTCTTCAGCCTTTGATTTCATTTATATAAAAAAACCATCTCACTTTATTTCTTTCTATTTATTTTAAGAAACATTGAAGAAAGAAGTGTAAAGGGGTTATGGCTCAAATAATATTGCTGCCTTTTATTGTGTTTCACAGATAAATGTTGCATATTCTGACTTGCAAAATATTGATGGTTGTAGATTTCAACAGATGGATCCTTCTATAAGTGGGAGGGAGGCAGTGCCTATATACCGTGATAAGAAACAGGTCAGCTGAAGTTGTATGTTCACCTTTTATTAGTTATATTTGTTTTTCGTGCTTTTATCTGTATCTCACAACCAATGCTGCAGGGGAACGCATTTCAAAGGAGGAGCTTTTGAAATCACAAAGGAAAGTAGAAGAAAAACCAAAGGTATGTTGGAACATAGTGAACGGGTCATGCTTGAGTGGTGCAATACACTGGGTGTTTGAGTTGTATTATGGTTCTATTATAAGTTTCATCACGTGAAAAATGGATTTCATATTTTGTTATTTATTCAGCTGTTTGAATAGATTACTTATGGTCATTTTGTATGTAATTTCATCAGGAGATAAAGTTGGAATGGGGTAAAGGGTTGGCCCAAAAGCGGGAAGCTGAAACTAAGCTGGAGGAGTTAGAACTTGAGAAGGAGAAACCTTTTGCACGGACTAGGTAAATGCTACAAAAGTCCAAGCTATTTTTCCATCTGTTTTCTTGGTATTGCATAGTTTAATACCATTCCCTTTATCCCTTCATATAGTTCAGTTAAAGAAATACAAGAGAAATACAAGTTTTGGGATTCTGATGTGAAGCCCCTGGAGTGATTCCAGACTTATCTTTATTCATCCAAATTTTTGTTTTCATGGTTTTTGCTTCCACTAATCTGCCTAAATATGCAATTCACCTATATCCTACCTCACTGTCATTTGATACGTTTGGGAACTGTTTAGAGCCTTTATCCCTTCTTCCTATGTGTATAGCATTTTCAAATTTTATCTTATGTTTACAGAGATGATCCAGACCTTGACAAAATGTTGAAGGACAGAGTAAGATGGGGCGATCCTATGGCACATTTGGTAAAGGTAATAAATGAAGTTCAGTATGTGGTGTCTAGAATTAGGACATAAATTAGTAACTGATTTTGACATTTGTTTTGCTGTCATGCTCTGCAGAAGAAGTATTCTGAGCCAGTTCTCCCCGACTTGGGGGATAGCGAGAAAATGAAGGAATCTGGATTTATTATTCCTCAGGAGATTCCTAATCATAGCTGGTTAAAAAGAGGACTAGATGCTGCACCAAATCGATATGGTATAAGACCAGGAAGACATTGGGATGGAATTGATCGCAGTAATGGTAGGTTCTTTTTCCTCATTTTACATTTGGATCTTTTTTCTTACTTTTCGTGCAATAACGTGCACAATTAATTCAGAATTTACTAATTTTTCCTGTTGTGTCTTGCAGGATTTGAGAAGGGAATGTTTAAAAGGAAGAATGATAAACAAGCTACGGAGGCGGAAGCTTATCTTTGGTCTGTGGCAGATATGTGACTTGTACCGAGTAAGGAACCCATGTACTTGTATCTCTATGGAAAGAGGCATATGGAGTATTTGCTTTTATACTAATTGTTGATGAATATAATACAAGTCTTGAGTTTCTAATTGCTTTTTTGCCACTGTAAGTAATTTGATGTGCATTTTTTTTTTGCTCTCTTGCCAGTCGTTACATTGTTGGAATGATGGAAGCCCTATTTGGTTTTACTTAGATTGAATGTTGGGCCTTCCAAATAAATGGCCTTAAAATTCTTAAAGAACAAATGGGCCAAAAATGATATAAATTTGATAATGGGCATGCCCAGCTGCTCAAAACCGAGCTGAAGAATTTTAGTTCGGTTGGACTGAACCATTTTAGCAATAACTGGTCCCAACCGGAATGTATATAAGACCCGGTTCAGTTGGTGATTTTATGGTTGAACCAGGTCGAATCGAACTGTACTCACCTCTATTGAGTAGATGTATATGGATACAGCTCATTTATTTGAGAAACCTAAAGGAGCCAAACCAGAGCTCTTTATGATTCTCATGACTTGTGAAGAAACATATGTTGAAGTCGTCAACATCAACGCCCCAAAAGGATACATGAAAAAAGAAATTGAAAAATTAGGCAAGCAAAGCATATATGAACAAAGACAGAGAAAAAAAAACATACATTATTGATGCATGAGAGATATATAGCATTGGTTCAGTTTTTAGAATTTGTCCCTCTCTATAGGCCCTGAAATGATTGAGTTGGTTCGCACAAAGTGCCTTTTTCTTGCTTTCCATATCCATAAAAAGATTGCATTTGGAGTGAGAATGGAATTACAAGCAAAGCTATACAAAAAGAGAGCAACAAAAGATCATTGCTTTGATGCACCCCGTATTAAGCAAAGCAAGCATCCTATGAATGAATCATCTTCCTTCCACTAACCCACGTGAGAGAGTAGTGGAACTTGCATTTCAAGCCTTTGACTTTTTTGTTTTTTGTTTGACAAAAGCAATACTTTAAACTACTCTGATTTACTGGGAAGAGAATTTGAACTTGAGTGCAAGATTGATGTAATGCAAGCAAGGTTGCTTGTTTTCAAGAGAAGCAAGAAGACCATTTATTTTTGCTTGTATTTGAAAACGCAAAAAAGAGTTAAACCATTGTAATTTGCATGCATGCAAAAACCAATCAGTATTAGTTCAAGTTAGCACTCTGTTTATACATATACGAACTTTATTATAATCTCAACCGAAAGCTGGCTTACCTCTTCAAGAGCTGCTTTTTTACAACCACCATAATAATTATAATTATTTGCCACTCCTTCATCATCACCTTGGTGCCCCATTTCCTCAATCACAACGTTCTTTTCCTCTTTACAGCTTCTAATTTCAAAACAATCACAGAGTACCAATTTGTTAACCCACCAGAGAAACAATCATTTTGTTGGATATCCCGATATCTTTTTCGCTTCTTTTGAAATCTTCACTCTTCAATATCTTTTTTACCTGCTGGGCCCTTCTTATGATGAACCACTTGGGTTCATAACGTTAAGTACTTTGTTTTGTTTCTTGGAAATATATTACAAGTATTTTTGGGTAACTTTCTTGGTTCTGAAATTATGGACCTCCATTGTTTCTGGGTTGGCTTCTTTCTGTTTTCTGGCTTTTGGGCAGTTGCTTTCTGTGATCAAGATGGTATGTGTTTTTTCTTTTTCATTATTAGTTTTTTTTATGTCACTAAAACTTTTGATGGAAGAATAACAGTAGGCTCATCACAGCAGAGCCTTCATTCTGTTCAAAGTTAATTTTAACTCAAGTTTAAGACTTTTGCTCAAATGTTGCTTTTATTCATGTATATGGGACAGGTTTCTTGAGCTTAACTTGTGGTGGAACTACCAATTACACCGATTCATTGAGTATCTCATGGATTCCAGACAGTGCATACATAAGCATAGGCAACACCACCACCGTTGATTACATTGATGGAACCTCCTCATCTGGCTCCCCGGTTCGATACTTCCCAGTTTCCCAAGGTCGCAAATGTTATGGACTACCAGTAACCAATGTGTCATCTTTGGTTCTTGTTAGAGCTCAATTTGTGTACAAAAACTATGACGGCCTTGGGAAACCCCCATCATTCTCTGTGTCTCTTGGGACAGCCATTGTTAGCACCATAGACCTCAGAAAAAACGATCCATGGACAGAAGAGTTTTTATGGCCAACTGGTAAGGACGCAGTCTCCTTCTGTTTGCATGCTATTGCAGATAGAGGGACTCCTGTAATTTCTACAATTGAAGTTAGGCCACTTCCTCAAGGAGCTTACACAAGTGGCATGGAAGATTTCCCAAATAAGTCACTCAGGAAAAGCTACCGAATAAATTGTGGTTACACAAATGGATCTTTGAGGTATGAACTTTTTGAGCTCCTTATATGTATGTAGCTTTGATGGTTTGTTGGATTTTTAGTCATTGGTTTGTCTAACAACAGGTACCCTTCAGACCCGTATGATCGTATTTGGGATGTTGATCAAAGCTTTGCACCATTTCATGTGTCAGCTGGGTTTAAGACTCAGCTTAGCTTCAATTTCTCTGCTTTAAAGGAGGCTCCCCCTGCTGCTATACTTCAAACTGCTAGAGTTTTGGCACGAAGGGATGTGCTGACATATAACTTTCCTCTTGATACCTTGGCAGACTACTACATTGTCCTCTACTTTGCCGGTATTCTTCCTGTGTTTCCTTCATTCGACGTCTTAATTAACGGTGATGTTGTTCAATCAAACTATACTGTGAGAAGCTCACAAGTTGGAACACTATATTTTACACTGAGAGGAACGCAGAGCCTGAACATCACGTTAAAGAGCACCAGATTCTATCCTCAAGTCAACGCAATCGAGGTGTATGAAATTCTTGATATTCCAGAGGAAGCCTCCTCCACCACAGGTACCACTTTTGATTTGCATACTTGTTAATTAATTTAAGGTCACTCTACTTGCTAGTTGCTGCTACAACTGATGATGACTTTATTTTGCTTGCAGTTTCAGCTCTTCAGGTTATTCAACAATCTACTGGTCTAGATCTGGGATGGCAAGATGACCCTTGCTCTCCTGTTTCATGGGATCAAATTGGATGTGAAGGAAACATAGTTACATCTTTGTATGTTCATTTTTATCTGTTAAAGTTGAATTGGTGCCTTGCATTTTTTTCCCTAGAGATGTGGACTTACTGTGTATGTTTTTCTTAGGGAGCTTCCGGACATCTATTTGAGGTCAGTTAGTGCAGCCATTGGCGACTTGCTGGATCTTAAAACACTGTAAACTCTTGAGGCTGCTTAAGACTGTTTAGATAACTGATGCTACGTTTTCGTTGGTCCATTTTCTTATGTTTATGTTGGTGGTCTTATGCTCCAGGGATTTGCATAACACATCGCTTGCTGGTGAGATACAGAATTTGGGTAGCTTGACACGTCTTGAGAAATTGTAATGTCTCTTCATTCATGAACTGAATTTTTGTTTCTTTAGACATCATGACGATTATTGCGTGACTGAAACTTTCAGGAATCTGAGTTTCAATCGGTTAACATCCTTTGGTACTGATTTGGAGAACTTGGTTAGCCTTCAAATTCTGTAAGTTGAATTTTCTACATTTTTAAACCATACGTGTAAGATGTTGTGGACCCAAAAACTGATACTAACATATTGCATTGTCCTATTTCTTCTCCTTATTCTATATGGAGGGACTTGCAAAATAATACATTACAGGGAATTGTTCCAGAGAGCTTGGGAGAGTTAGAAGACCTCCACTTATTGTAAGTGAAACATTTTAAAAAATAATACAAAAGTTGTTTTCTGAATCTTCTGATTCTTATATGAGCAAGATCATTTGTTTCACTCAAGTATATACATCCTCTGCATTCATCAGGAACCTGGAAAATAACAAACTACAAGGCGCTCTTCCGCTGTCCTTGAACAGAGAAAGTTTAGAAATCCGGTATGGAATTAGTATTGTCATCTCGTTGTCTCTCGTCATCTCTCGTCATCTGTGCATTTGTTCTGCTTGCTGATGCACCAATTTTGTGCAGAGCATCAGGAAATTTGTGCCTCTCTTTCTCAACATTGAGATGCAATGATTTTTCAGCCAACTCTTCAATTGAGATACCACAAGTTACTATCTTCACCGGAAAGAAACACACTGAACACAATCAGTTAGCAATTATACTTGGTGCAATTGGAGGAGCTTTACTTGCACTTGTGATATTTTTCTCTATTTCAGCATTCTTGTACATGAGGAAAAAGAGAACTGAAATCACATCCACAGAAAGTACGTAAACATCCAAGATTATGATTATGTGCATGGAACCCTTTTACTTCAGTCTTTCATGAGAACTTCTTTTTAATGTTTAGGGGCAGTGTCAGATATGCGTAACTGGAATGCAGCCAGAGTTTTTACCCACAAAGAAATCAAAGCAGCCACCAACAATTTCAAGGAGGTCATAGGCCGTGGTAGTTTTGGTTCTGTTTACTTTGGAAGGCTTTCAGATGGAAAATTGGTGGCTGTGAAAGTGCGGTTTGATAGAAGCCAACTTGGGGCTGATTCTTTTATCAATGAGGTTCACCATCTGAACTCCTTTAGCATATTATTGCCTGCTTATAAAGCAGAGAAATTAAATTCTCAATCTTATATTGCAAAAGGTGACTTGTACCTTCCTTGGATTGTTTTAGGTGAATCTATTGTCTCAATTCGGCATCAAAATCTTGTGTGCTTCGAAGGGTTCTGTCATGAAGCAAAGCAGCAAATACTTGTTTATGAGTATCTTCCTGGTGGATCATTGGCTGACCACCTTTATGGTTTGTTAAACATTATGCATAAATAGAAGCATTACAGTTCCTTGTTGCAAAGTTGCATTCCCAACTTATAACTTATGTCACTTTCAGGTCCAAACAGTAAAAAAGTTTCACTGAGCTGGGTTCGCAGACTGAAAATTGCTGTTGATGCTGCAAAAGGTATGCTTGTGTTTCTGCTTCTGATCCATCTTAATGTTCTCATATTCTGTTTTCAAAGCTCTATCTGAATTATGAACCTCATTTCTTTTGAAGGATTGGACTATCTGCACAATGGGAACGAACCTCCAATCATACATCGAGATGTGAAATGCAGTAACATCCTTTTAGACAAGGAAATGAATGCTAAGGTTTGTGATTTTGGCCTGTCCAAGCAAGTAATGCAGGCAGACGCAACTCATGTGACCACTGTTGTCAAGGGCACCGCCGGCTATCTTGATCCTGAGTAGGTCTTCGAAAGCATTATGTAATGTTGTTAATTCTTGACCGATTCTTTTCTTCACCTGTTGATGGATTCAAACTGAACTGCACAGATATTACTCAACCCAACAGCTTACTGAAAAAAGCGACGTCTATAGCTTCGGAGTTGTTCTTCTGGAGCTCATTTGT
The DNA here is from genome assembly GCA_018703695.1 of Prunus fruticosa. Taxonomy (NCBI): domain Eukaryota; kingdom Viridiplantae; phylum Streptophyta; class Magnoliopsida; order Rosales; family Rosaceae; genus Prunus; species Prunus fruticosa. Next base: position 38,896,915 of record CM031924.1, on the reverse strand, counting down.
GGGAGAGAGCCATTGAGCCACTCTGGAACTCCAGACTCCTTTAATTTGGTGTTATGGGTAAACCAAACATCTAACTTCCTTTCTACCTTGTTCTTTGTCTGTCAATGTTCTTCTTGGGGCCAAATATCAGTCTTCTTTCTTTGTTTTTTTTTTTTTTTTTGACAAGTGCAGGCCAAGCCTTACTTACAGGCAGATGCATATGAGATAGTGGATGAGAGCCTAGAGGAAAGATTTGATGTCCAAAGCATGAGAAAGGCAGCCTTAGTTGCTATAAGGTCTGTAGAGAGAGATGCATCACAGAGGCCAACCATAGCAGAGGTGTTGGCTGAGCTCAAAGAAGCTTACAGCATTCAACTATCGTATATCGCATCACATGAAATGTGAACTCGAATTTTACAACTTCTACAGGTCTGTTCTGCAAATCATGTGAGAACTGAGGAGAGAGCTGAGATTAAATTATTTCATAAAGAGCACCTTTTTTCGTTTTGTTTTGTTGGAAAGACTAAATTTTTATTGTATAAATCTATTCCAAAATTCTGTCTTTAAAATTCTATTGTATCTGTTAATTGAAGCAAATGAATTTATTTTTTTTGGGTTCAATTTCAAACACATGCCGTAGGGACCATGGGATTTGTAAGTCTGAGCTTGTAATTAGAAAAAACTTGCTTCATGTAAAAGTCTATTATGACAACTTATATCTACAATGTGTCCAATAGCAAATTTTATATTGGATCTTTCTCCAAAAAATAATCACAGTAATTTTTCTGTATGTATAGTTATATACATAGAGTAGCTTCTATCCTCTATTTCTGGGAATCCATTCTGACTACGGAGAGTAACGGCTTCTCAGGTAAAGGAACAATGCTGTTGATGCAGCCACAAGATAAGGGAAGACAGTCCAAATGCCCTGGATGATTGTCAAGTCAGATATGTAGTTACAGTAGTGATAATTTGATATATGAAATGAAGAGCATACCACTGCTGTTGCAACAGTAGCAAGGGCAAAGACAGGGCGCTCCCTCAAGAAGAATCCTATCAACAACTGAGGTCAGAAAGCAAAGAGAATAAGTTTAGTAGTTGAACTAGAGGTTGTATATCAATTTCTTGTCTTCCTATAGAGCCAACTTTAGTCATTGCCAAGAAAGCAAAGTTCCAGACTAAAGAATCAAATAGCCCCAAATACAGAATCTTGAAAACGCTGTTGATTATTGTATAGGTTTTTCCAGCATATTTTCATACATAAACCCTTCAAAAACCGCGAACATTTGAAACTTGCAAATTTTAACTCACTTCTAAGTATTGCAAGTTCAGTAATGGATTACACCCAAACTCGCCGCACATGACATATCTTCTCCCTACTTTTCAGAGTATGCTAGAGTTTCACAACTAGCTATGCATGTATACAGGGCAGCAGAATCTCTAACAGAGCTGAACTCACCTGGACGGGAAGGGTGATCAAACCACCAAAACAAACACCAGCAAAGAAACACTCGGAAGAGATACCCTGCACTCAGATAAAAGCATGTCATTCCCAAGACAATTGAAGCAATTATCAATCAACTGTAAGAGGTGAATTATATTTGACTAACCAAGGCCCCTGCTACAAAAGCTGTTGGATTTCTGACTCCAAGGGAAAATCGTTCAACTGAAAGTCAAAATGAACTAAAACGTTACTATCGAATAGCAGAATCAAGCAATTATGGATTGCTCAAGCTGCTGCACATGTAATCCAACTGAAAAATAATATAGGACATGTTTACAATCAGAAATGGTTGAGTATACTAGCGTGCAAAGACTATTGAAGTGCATAATTCTTACCCAAAAAATGCATAATTTTACACATACAAGATAGCAACTAAATTCTGTTATAGCTTGCGAAAACATATATGAGCTATTAGATATACCAAGCACAACTACAGCTGTGAATCACCCGAATTGTTACCAGTCAAATTATTCAATGCCACCTGAAATTTGTATGTATATTTCCTATAGGAGTGTGTTTAGTCATTGACTCATGACTGAAACTATGAATCATTCATGAACTTTTGGACATTCAAAATAGAATCATATGCAACTAAAATAAATAAGCTCTAGAGCTCACCAAACCCAATGAGGTTGCCATATCTTTGCACTTCAGAGGTTATGCTTAAAGCTTTCTCTTTTCCAATCCCTAACTGCATCCATGATCAGGTTAAAATTCATTAAAAATTAAAATACACAAATATGTGCTTCATGGGAACTAACACTCAAAATGTATGTACTGCTCATGTATGGGTTTTGTCCTAACTCCTCAGAATGTATAAGAAACAGAAGCAAAAAGGTAGGAGTAGGACTAACCTTTGACAAAATATCATCAGAGGCCCTGGATTTCCTAAATAGCTTCCCAAGATAAAATGGTATCAGATCACTAATGCATACTCCCCTGAAATATGAAAACATCCAGTTGTATTAGCCTAGTCATAGTACAACGTGTAGCAATAGACAGATAGCCTGCACTTAAACCAGTATTTGTAAAAAGTATGCCTACAATCCTATAGAGAAGCTCTACTAACCACAGTTGATTTTTCTTTTAGGATAATAAAGGTAACCATGGCATGTACAGTGCTAAAAATTTAAATGGCATTGCCAATTACCAATACACCCAAAGAGTTGTGGATATAATGTATGGAGCATTTCTTGAGAAAGATTCAGCAAACGACTGCCATGTTCCATCCAAAGACACCATTCGAGCCAAAGATATGCCAACCTAGATGATTTTGTAAAGATTATTCACAAGTTCAAACTAGCACTGAAACCATGGAGATCAAAACAGTAATAAACCCAACAAGTCAAATATAAGAGCTTGTGAAACAGAATACCAGAACAGAGGACAGACCCAAATATTTAGAGCCTCTTCACTAATGAAAAGTCCACAGCCTGCAGCCATAAGCAACCAAAAGTAGATCCACCTGCAACATGATATATCCATGCATGATTCAGAAACAAATCAAGAATTAAATTACTGAATGAGGTAAAGCAAACTTGACTTGGCAGTCCTATCCTTGAACCTCTAATTCATCTTTCTATTTTGTCCCAGCTCATCAAGAATCACAACTATCATTGTGAAGAACAGAAAGTAACAAAGTAATATTCGACTTATAAATGGGAATATAAAAAACACGGCAGTGTCTTTCAAATGGCTATAACCAAAAAGGTTAAGACAGTTGCCATCAGGCAAGTTTAAGAAAAGACTTCTAGCAAGAAGTGAAGTTGAGCATATACCCTGGTGCATATGCTGGAAGAACAATGCTATACCCAAAAGCTTTGACAGTGAAACCGACCGGGGCTGCAGCCATTACTGAAGCGGTTGCGCTTTCTGGGAGGAACTGAAATCCATTTGATGACCCAATAGTGGGGGGACCCTTGATGCCTACAGATATTAGAGTGATTGTTGCTGCTATGCCTAGTGCAATTGTTATTTTAGCGAGAAATGAACTCTCTGTACTAATTTGAATATTTTTAACATTTCCAAGCAGCTCATCTGCAGTCACATTTTGCCCATCCAGATTGTCATTAGACATTGCAACCTCATTATTTTCTGCATCTTCCTGTGAAAAGCTTCTAATCCTGCTTGTACAAAAATTACAGTCATAATGAACAAACCGAGCAAATATTGAAACTTTCAACCAACTAATACCACCAAATTTGATTTTCTCTTAACTTCTTAGATTAAGTTATGAGAATATAATGCTGAACTATCTTGAACTTCATATGTTAAATTATGCGCACGAAGTTTACAGAAATCACCATGTAACGACAGAAAAAAGTACTCGTGACAGGAAAAAAAGCTTATTCATGAGTTGGGTTTTCATTTTCAATACCCTTTAAGCATGCCTTCATGACATTCATAGTTTCCCTCTTCTTTTCCTCACTGTTTCTCAGCAACCAAGCCTCAGCATAACCAAAAATTACCAAATAAAGCTAAGTTACCTGAACGTTTGGGGTCCGGAGAGGTGGTAAGCTAACACATATTTGTTCCCATTCGTCAACAATCTGCCTCTGCCCCTGAAACAGCTTGAAAGCCAACCAAGTTGTCGATTTGACAAGTTGGGTGTCCAAATGGGTGGGCGTAGCGAATACCCTTGTGCTAAAACTGACATTGGAGGCATCTGCTTTCTCATCCTGGATTTGTGGAGCTGTCTGTGTGACCACTGCCAGAGCCAGCAAAGTGGCTCAGCTGTTGACTATAGTGGCATTTGTAAAGAAAGATGGGCGCCATGTGTTTGAATGTGAGTGGTTTGTGAGGAAGGGACGGGAGGGAGAGGTATATGCTCTACTTAGAAAGACTGAGATACTCGCAAATTTGTATTTTTTTGGTCGTATGGTGGGCTAAACCCTTTTACTTTTTTCTTAATATAGGAAGGAAAAAAAAAAAAAAAAAAAAACCTATTCCGGAACACCCCAGAAAATCCAAATGTATGAGTATCCCACTCTTCCCAAGTTTTGTCCAAAAAAAACTCTCTCCCTAAGTAGAGGATACATCTCCCCTCCCGTCCCTTCCCACAAATCAATCACATTCAAACACATGGAACCTGAGATTAGAAGTTCTTGGCAATCCTTAACATAAAAACATTTTTGGCAATCAAAATCTCATCTCTCATACTCTTTCACCATTCACACACGAGGAGGAGTGCATGAAGTAATTTTAAAAAAAATTTGAAGTACCGATATCATGTCTCCAACTACATGACGGTTGGCTCACACTTCTTCATGGGGACATATTGGTTTGCTCTATTCTATAGTGAAGAAATTTTCAGCTTAAGCAAAAACAACTCAAAGTAATATGCAAGAAAGATCATCTAAGATGGGTGATTTGGTGCACATAAATGAAGTTTAAAAAGTCAACAATACTCTTATTGTTTTTGTCATCTAGTAGGATCGAAAGGACAAAGTCTATTTTCATTACTCGCAAATGGGCCCCAAGATAGGAAGATATTCACCGTTTGATCCTTTTGCAGTTAATGATGATATTCGGCCCAACCCTCTTCTTCCTCTTATAAAGCAGCCCAACATGATCCATAAGCGACACTGAAAAAGATGTCGTGATCCGTCCACCATACACGTCGCACCCCACCTTATTAGGTGGTCTTGTTTGTAGGAGCTTCTTATCGACCTTGCTCTGGTTTATTTCCTTCCTGCCATGTGTATTACTTTTTGTGTTTTTTGCATCGAAGTTTATGAAGAATTTTTTTGGTTTCTTTGCCTAGTCCATGTAATTGGTTCTTGGGGTATAGAAACTGGAGTCATTCTATAGCGAGGCCCTTACTAAAGCCTTGAATTTGAAATTGATGAGAGATATGAATTGTTAGACTGGAGTCATTCTATGGCTGTCTTCAAGTATCCATCACTGAGTGATTGTAGTAGCCGTCTCTTTCTCCTTCAATTACAAAATCCTTAACTTGTTTGGTGTTACTTTTTAGGTCCGCATATTGATATTCATCACTGTGTATTACTTTTTGGGTCCGCATACTGATATTCATGAAACGCAGCCAACACCCACTTTGAGCACAAGTTAACCATTTTTTCTACAACCAACCAGTCTAGATATGCCCTTTTCCAGGCATATTGCAAAGAGTTTAGCCCAGGATTTGGTCACACCATACTCTTTCATCACCCACATGTTCATGTGAAGAACCCAACAACAACCAACACTCTCTCTCTCTCTCCAGAGAGCTTTCAAAATATGCAAGGCATTCTCTATACCTTGAAACCACGCCATGTCCTGCATGAAATTTTTTTTGTGTTGAAGCTTCTGGCGGTAACGCTAACTTGCCGAATACTTCATCGGACATATCAAACGACATAAGGGAAACCCTCACGTCGGACGCTCTGCCTTGGATCCAATGCACAACACCATTGACAAAAGGCGCGAATAATGAGCACAAAAGTTTCGGAGGAGAATGTCACGTTCCTCAGGATCAACAATAGCAGTATTATTATTGAGAGTCTTCCAAGAGCCCTTGGCTAACGACCAAATCTCAACTTGACATGAGATCATTTCGCCTTTTTCAAAACAACACACTCTTATTAAGACCTTATAGTCATTGGCACGCCTGTGTAGCCAAAGGCCTGTCTTACTCTTACGTCTCAACAAACATGATGATCATGATGATAGAAGGTAACATTAGTAGACTTGGGCAAAACCACAAACTTTCTGATGGTAGGGTTCCCGGCACCAGCCCGTTACAAGTTCCGAATAAACTCTGGAGGGCCCCAAACGTTCTGTGTAAAATGTGTATGCATTGTCAAGATTGGTATAGATGATATTCACAGTCGCCGTCCATGTACAATGAGTAAAGCTCACGTTTAGGATTGTGAATGAGGAGTTGCACGTCGTCGTTTCGAATGAGATGATGGGTGTGGATGAAGGTAGAGCTTTTGATCATACAACTCCATGACTTGCACACTGCCGTGAATCGAAGTAGAGATTTGACGGGTAACCATAGCAAGATTTCATATATGATTTCTTCGGGAGCCTTGTCCCATACCATTGCTTTTGTTTATGCCCAAATGAATAGCCAATAAGGACAGGACACGTGGAAGAAAATCGAGCCTGGTCAGGGTAGCCTTCGGCACCCATCCTACCGATCGCTCCATTAGGGCAACACCCTCCTTTTGGACACGTGGCACGCTCGGAATTGACGTCCACAGGTCCCACATCGAAAAACTACACAAAGTGCACACCTCCCAAGGCTTATAAAAGAGGTCAACCACCCCAAAATAGAGGTAATTAGAACTGACGGCATACAAGCCTATTGATCTCGCAGTTGAACTTTCTAATCCCGAACTTACTTAAGCATCGGAGAGCCTTCGACCGGTACCACACCGGTGCCCTAGGTCTTACCGAGCGTTTTCCCAATTTTGCAAATCACGCTCCCTACCGAGGCATCAAGGATACCGAAGACACAAAATTACTAAGTTGACCCTTAAAAGTCCTGAACCACTTTTTGGCGTCAACAGCTTCCATCGATGATCCAATTCTCATTCTCTGTATTATTGATAGTATTGTTGTTATTATGTTATGGACTTGGGGTTTTATTTTATAGGGCTTGTCTAATATAGGTCCCTACAATTTCTATTTCCTAGATATATATACCCATCATTCTATAAAAATCTATGTGTAAAACCCAATTTCAAACTTAAATGACCAATAGGATATCAATCACCCCATTTCTTTTGGTTGCCATTCCCTCTAACATATCACCCCCTAAAATTGCAACAACAAAAAAATGTAAATTACATATCCAATAATGTACATATGAAATATATAAATATAAATATAAATATATACATATAAAAATATAGGTATATTATTTACCCAAAAAATTTAAAACAAACTAGGTCAGTTACTTTGTAATTGAAATTCCGTACATTTTTCATAAATTAAAAATAGGTACACAATAATTTATAGAAAATAGGTATAATTGAAATTTATGCACATTTTTTCAACAGAAAAATAGGTTCATTATACTAGATAAATTATAGAAAATAAGTACGTTGTATAATTGAAAATAGGTTCATTATACTAGGTAAATTGTTTTATTAGGCACATTATTAGAGAAAAAAAAATAGGTACATTATTTGGAGAGAAAATAGGTTCATTTAAAAAAAATTATTTTCATAAAACAAACAATAAAAAAATGATCAAATTATTTTTCCATAAAACAAGTAATAGGTGCTTTATTTAGAGAAAAAATAGGTTCATTAAAAAAAAAATGTTTTTCAAAAACCAAACAATAAATAGATTATCAAATTCTTTTTCAACATAATTAGAATGTACACTATTATTCATAAAACTATAATAAATAGATTACTAGTCTTATAACACCTATAGATTACTAATACATTAATGTTGAATTTAATATTTAATTTCAAATAAGTTTCTACATCCATTACAACCGTTCGAAGATCTTTCCAAATTCAACGTGTGTCATTAGTTACACCCCCCATAATACATTAACTTATAAATAGGGGTAGTTTTGGAATCCAAAAATAGAATAAATCAGATTTTAAGTTATATTAGGTAACTTGCTTAGTTGGATCCTAGTCATCATGTATTATTTGAAAATTTTGGGTATTTTAAATAGAAAAATAAAGGGAAGGGTTGTAGGTGATTTAAAATGAATTTTATGGGTCTAAGCTCAATTTACTATATTTTGGTATAATATGGGAGAAACTTAATCCTTTTCTAAGTTTAATTATTGTTCCTAATCCTAATCACACTAGCAACTTTCTTTATAACCTGAGGTCTAATTCTCCAAATTATGGACCAAACCCTAGAATATAACAAGGATTTATATATATAGTTCCGTTCCTCCTACGCATGAAGAGTGCATGAAGTAATTTCAAAATAATTTTGGAGTACCGAAATCATCACCTGTAAGATATATCATGTTCCAACTATGATGGTTGGCTCATGCTTCATTCATGGGGCTATGGTGCTTTGCTCTATATAGTTAAGAACTTGTCAACTTAAGCGAAAAAAAAACAACTCACTATGGAGTGATTTGGTGCACAAATGAAATTTTGAAAAGTCAATAATACTTTTTGTCTTTTTTTGGTCATTCGTTAGGGATAGGGAGGGGTAGTACTATATTCGGTTGTTTAAAGATTATCTCTTACTTGAATCGAACGATGGTGCACTTGGAGAAAGAGGAGAGTTTGACTCACTTTTCCAATGTGACGCCACCTTATGTAAACAACGTTATCCATTTTATCTTACTTTCGGCCCAAGCTGCTCCTCCTCGTCAGGGGCTCACAAAGCAGCCCAACATGATCCACAAGAGACACAAAAAATGATGTCGTAATCCGTCCACCATACGACGTCGCACCCTACCTATGAGGTGGCTCTTTGGCGCGCAGATATTACACTTACCAAAACACGTTAGAATGGCAAAAAAGTTGTTGGCTTTATTTGTACTTTTTTTTGGGTCGAAAGTTGGCTTTATTTGTACAAACAACTTAGTAGTAGATGACGCCTGAAACGTCAACAGTTAGTTAGACTTTCTTTCCCAATTCAAAACCAGTCTCTTTCCAGAGCTCTGCGAAGTTTCTCAGACCTCGCGGCTCCAAACCCATCACGATCTTCACAAATCCTTAGTGGGTTTTCCATTTCAGCTCTCCAAGTTACTAATTATCTGTTAAAAGTTAAGGCCTTTACTTTTTTATTTTATTTAATTCTGCTTCCTTATTGGCTAAGTTTTTTGTATGGTTCATTTTCTTTGACTTTTATTCTAGGTGAGTGATTAATTTACTTGAAGTTGAAGATGCGTGCTTGTGTAGGCCATGATTATCAGCTCGCAATTTCTAGAGAATCTTTGATTATTTTTTTCTTCAAAGGATTTTTTAAATAATCATTATGCACTATTTTCAATTAGAAGTATAGGGTTGTTTTTATAGCTTTTCTCTTTTAATATTTTAATATTGACTAATTGGGTTGGTGAACTCTTTGCACCCAAATCGGCAAAACTTTTGATTCTGAGTTGCTTGCCACACTTCAGTGGAATCCTTGAAGTTTGATCTCATTTTTTTTTTTTTAAAAAGGATGGCTTTGGCTTGCGAGGAAGTTCCGCCGTGGACCTTAGGTGGTCTTGTAGGAGCTTTTCTCGACCTTGCTCTGGCTTATTTCCTGCTATGTGTATCTGCTTTTGTGTTTTTTGCATCGAAGTTTTTGAAGATTTTTTGGGTTTATTTGCCATGTCCTTGTAATGGGTTCTTGGGGTATAGAAACCGTGATCTTTGCTTGCATAAGTTACTTATTGATGGGCCAGTTGCAAAGATCCGTGGTGTTCAGGAGTTGGTGAAGAGCAAGTTCCCTTTTGATGTTGTTTGGTCTAAGGATCAAAGGTCCAACTTGAATTTGAAATTGATTAGAGATGTGAATTGTGAGAATGGAGTTCATGAGTTTGAAAGTGAAGCATATTCTAGTGCGTATTCAAGTCCAAAATTGCAAAATCTGGTTGATAGGGAAAGTGGGTATGATGCCAAGGGGAAGAGGATTATGGTTCTAAAGAAAAGGCCTGGAATTCGGCGCTCTAGGAGGGCTGCTCCTGAATACGGAAAGCTTCCTTCTCCATTGTCAAATGATAGTTCGAGGTCAGCTGCTCGTATATTCCCCTTTCCATGTGATGACAGAGATACAAGAGAGACATCTGGTGAAAGCTCAGTTGCCGTAGCTGGGAGAGAGGATGGTTCTCAGGGTGAGTGACTTGTTTAGTAGTTGCTTTCATTACTTAAGTTCGTGTTTTTCGATATAGACTAACCATTTATTTAAAGTGTGGGATTCATATGTCTATTAGAATGTAGTGTTTAACAACTTTATTGCGATTCTGGTTCTTAGAATATTTAAAACTGGAATTGGTTGCATATGAACTCTTAGCTTTGGAATATTGGCAATGGTGTTTGCTCACTTGTGTGGTTCTTCATTTTAGATGATGCGAAAGCACCAACTGGAGATAATATGGAGGAATGCCAAACTTATAAGTTGAGTGGACCAGCTGGTGAGAGTAAGGGTGTGGACATAAAAGAAAAGGCTCCTATTATTGGAAACGAAATGGATACAATCAGGATATTGCAAGAAGCACTGCAAAAAGAGAAAGCTTCTTGCGCTGCTCTTTATCTAGAGCTAGAGAAAGAGCGAGGTGCTGCTGCAACTGCTGCTGATGAAGCAATGGCCATGATATCTCGTCTGCAAAAGGATAAAGCATCAATAGAAATGGAAGTGAGACAGTACCAAAGGATGATAGAAGAAAAGTTTGTTTATGATGAAGAGGAGATGGATGTTCTGAAAGAGATTCTTCTTAGGAGGGAGAAGGAGAACCATTTCTTGGAGAAGGAAGTTGAAGCATATAGGCAGATGAGCTTTCCAGGAAAAGAACAATGTAATGGTGATTTGAGTGATATGTTGCGTGAATTAGGACAAAAGCCTTCACCTTCATTTAATACAGATCCTCTAATGATGCTGCAGCAGACTGATGATACTAAATATAACTGTAAGAAATTCGGAGATATTGCAGATAGTACTTCTGAATATGAGGCTTCATTTGTTGAAAAACAAATCCATCATAATGGGTATGGTTCAATTGAGAAATGTGTTATTTCAGCAGGGGAAGAAAAAGTACACACGGATGATGTAATGTACCAAGGAATGACCATGCAAGCATCCCAGGAGAATATTGATATTGAGAAAACCTTATATTCTGATGATGAAGAGCAGCAGCAACGTGGGAATCTTGAGAGCAGTTTGCATAGTTCAATGCTTGATACAGAGCCAGCTGTTTATGATGTTCATGTCATTGATGGTAAAACTGAACTTTGGAAAGAAGAAAGTAAATCATCAATTTATACTGCATTGGATGGATCCCAGGATTTGACTCCTACATTTGGAGCTTCTGCAAGTAGTGAGTTAGTACAAGCTTTTCCAAGCACAAGCCAGGTAGATACTGAACCTAAAATTAATACAAGTTCTTTGGAAATGCGTTGTGGGTTGCCAGTGTTGGATAACTCCCAATGCAAAACCTTGGTCATTGACTCAACGAAGAATTCTTTGTCTGCAGTAAATAGTGAAAGGTTGAAGATTGACACTGAGGTTGAACTGCTAATGGAAAGGCTACAAATGCCGGAAGAGAGAAGAGAAGTTAGCTTCCGCTTCCTCTTCTGAGCATGGAGAAAGGAAAAAATCCCCATCAAAGCTTTTGGAGGAGATCAGGACTCCGCTTCGCAAGATTCAACAGCTAAGAGATCCTGAGCGCCAGGCTTCTTTACCTCCTTTGTCTTCTAAGGTGAATCACGGAGTTCCCAAATTGCATCTTTCATTTATCAAGTTCTTATAATATGTTTTTGTCAAAACCCTCCATGCCTTCTGCTGTTACGATCAAAGTTTGTGCTGTAATTTTTTGTTTTCTTAACTCAGGAAGCAACGCGGTTTGCTTCTACCGTTCGTAAATATAGGAACTTGCACAGAGGGAGGGATGAGTATTAACATTTGATACAACCTATCCAAAATCAAAAAAATGAAACAGTGTAGACAATGTTTAGGCTTCGAACAAAACTAATGAAGTGTTCGTTGTGGTCATAAAACACACACGTGCCTATGGAAAGGTCCATGTTATAGGCTTATAGCCATGGCTCAAGCAGTTTGTCATTGACATTGACAGTGACATTCACGTTATATTTCCCCTTAATGCTTTCCTTGTGCATTATTATACGTTCTCCAAATGATACGTGCTGATCATAATGTCCTCATTTTTAGGTGCATTTGAAGAAAAGACGCTGCCAAACCACGTCCCTGTAAGCACTTGAATCTTCAAGTTCCTAAAACGTGTACAGTAATTCCCAGATTTGTGAACAATGTGCGTGCTGATGCATCAAGTCTGCTATATCTGATTGATGGTTGAAAAGGAAACTGTAATTCCACTATATTTGTATATTTCCGCTGCAAAGGTTTGTAGTTAGATTTTAGCTCTGTCGGTTGCTTGCTGTAAATAACTTTTGTGTATTAAATTTTGAATTTAGGGAAAATGGATCACAGCCATGTTTTCAAGGGATCTGCCCCACCTTGTCTTGTTGGCAAGTGGGTAGGAAGAGAAAATGTCCCCCAAATCATAGCCACCACCATAACTTATGGGTCCGAAGGCTGCAGATGAATGTAATTATTGTCCTTTTAGCTTCTCATGTTCTTCACATAGTTTCCTCACATTTTCATATATATTTTTTGGTCTGATCACATTTTCATCTTGTTAAGAAAGATTTAGCCAAATTTTCCGACCGATTGTTAGTCTTTCTTTGCATGTGGAGGCTTATAACTTTAGTTGTTGGGATCCACTTATCCCACGAGCATAATCAGAGTTCATCTTTCTCAAAAGAAGCGTACAAATTAAAAGAATTGAATTTTTTTACTTTTCGATTCTCTGTCTCTTTAAAGAGGGAATCTGTGATAAATGGAAGTAGTTATAGAGAAACTTACTCTTCTAGGAAGGTAAGGGATTAAGAAGGAAGATCAAGTCCCATGTTTTGCCACCCTTGACTTGACCTAACAAGGTTTCATGTGGACACTTGAGACCAAAAAAATTTAAAATTCAGAGTCTTCGGAGCAAAGATCCCTGTCTTGTTTTATGGCTAGTGAAGAGTAAAACACTTGACAATTTACTGCCACCTAATTAGCAGGCAATTTGGGATTGGATGAGATAATAATATAAACAATTACAAGCAGATGTTGACAATATAATATAATATAATTTAGTAACCAACGAAGAAAAAGGTATATAAATTAGAATTTTTGTCACCAATGAGATTGGTTTTTCTTGTTCCTATGTAGCCTTGGGAGCATTTCATGTCACATGCATGAAAACAGCCTTCTTTGGTTCTAATCATGAAACTTCTCTAGTCCTTTGTCGTCTTTTTTCCATGTGACATTAATTCCTGTCAAACTGGTTAGGTGTTGTTTATGATATAATAATCAGTTGGTTGATGTTAAACAAGTTAAAAGAGCGTTTCTAGATCTTCTTTTTCCCTTTTTTTTTTCCTTCTTCCTTCAAAGATTCAATCTTTGAATTATACAATAAGAAGGGCAATCTTTCATTGTTGCTTAGGTCATGATAATTCCACAAATCATTCAGTTAGGCACAAAATTCATTTAATGAGTCGAAATAAGAACAATTTATTCCTAAGGACTTTTATATACAAAAAAAAAATCAAAATCAAAATCAAGCATACTATCTTGATTAACTGACTTAACTCCGGTTTATAAGTTTAGGGTTAGCTTATTGCTTTAGAACCCAATAAAAGGTGAGTAAAGGCGTATTATGGTAGGCGCACGAGGCCGCCTTCGGGGTTTGTTCCTTGTTTAAAGTGTGGCATCTTATTCTTATTCTCGAATCAGCATCCAATTGAGGAGGAATTGAGAGCAACCTGACATCACATCACATCACCGACGCGCATTCCACGTGTCACCACCGAGTGGATGATGACGTGGCACCAACAAAAACTGAAAATTTACACCCCAAAAATTGCGTTCATGCGTACCGTAAAATCTACAGCACCTAATCAACTCCAAAACCTTCCCCGTCTCCCGTTAACAAACGGCGCCAAGAAAATAAATGTATTAATTAATTAATTAAAGGAAGGAGAAAAAATAAACTGAAAATTGGAAAAAATGTAAACGAAAGCAGGTGACGGAGACAAAGCGGCCGTTGCACGCTACGTCTTCTTCTACTAACGCTTTTGACAGCGACATGCCTCTCTCTCTCTCTCTTCCTCTCCGCTACCTCTACGTACCTTCTGTCTTAGCTCTCTTTCTCTCTCTTCTTCTTCAGACTCACAGTTTAGAGAGAGAAACAAATAAGAAAATGCCATTTTAATCCGAAAGCAACCACCATTTCGCTTTCTCTTCCTCTCTCACTCGTCTCTCCTCAGGTGCTGTAAATTCAGAGAGAGCGAGAGAGAAAAGAGAAGCAGCAAATTCAATTCTGAACCACGCGCGCTCGATTCCGCGAATGCGATTCATTGCAAATTGAAAGCCTTGTGCTTCCGATTTGTCATCTATAGCTGATTGCTTATGGTATTATTAATGCAAAATTGAATTCGTATTTTCTTTTGTTTTTCAGTGGCTTTGAATTTTCATTTCTGGATTCTGTTTCGATCCATTTTGTCGGTGTTATCGGAGCTTTTGATAAAATCTTGGTAGATTTCTTTAAGTATGAGTATTTTCTGAGATAATTCTCATTCGAATACCACATTTTCTTTTTAATTTGATGATTTGTTATTTGATTTTCACTGTTTCTTCCGTTGCTCTGATTTGATGCAGATGTAATCTGAGCTGAAGCTGTAGACCGACTTGGTTAGCAACAATGCCAGGTACATTAATTCAATGCCTCTATACTATTATGAACCAAATCAGATCCTTTTTGTTGTTGTTTGGTTTCAGTTCTCATTTTCTGCGTTTGATATATAATTGTAGGAGAAGTAGTTGCGTTTCAAGAAGATGAAAAATCTAGAACTTTTGATTTCGAAACCTCCGAGGACGAGAGGCGGTGGTCTCGTGGCAGATCTCTGAAGAAAAAGACTACGAACGCTTCCTTGAGATTAACAAATAGTCTTAGAAAGCGCCGAAAACGTGTAGCCAATTGCCGGTACGCGTTGATTTCAATCGAAGATGTTCGGGATGCTGAGGAGGAAGAAGCTGTAATTACGTTTCGCGACGCATTGGTTGCTAGAGATATGCTCCCGGCTCATTACGATGATTATCATACAATGCTGAGGTAACTGGATCACTGCAATGATAGTATGTATATCACACAGTGCATATTAATTGGCTAGTTAGAGGATGTTAGAGGAGGCTTCAATACAGCAGCTGTTTTAGTATGCATCATATGCATGTAGTTTGTGATACAGTATTTTTTGTTGTTGACAGTACTGTAATACTAATATCCTATTTAGCTCTTGCATTTAATCGCAAATAAAATAACTAATCCTTGTCTATGCAGATTTTTAAAGGCCAGGAAGTTTGACATTGATAAAGCTGTCCACATGTGGGCCGAAATGCTCAACTGGAGGAAAGAGTTTGGAGTAGAATCTATTGTGAAGGTATAATGTTATAAGAGTCTTGTGATGAACAACAGATGCATGTATTGTTTTTTAATAAACAAAGAAGCTTTTATTGTTAATCCTTGTAGACTACAGAGTTTTGAACAAGATGAACCTTTTTAATGTCTGTATTAGCTGAGATTTAATTTCATTTTCAGAATTCTAATGGAGGTGTTGATACAATGATAAATTTTTAGGATTTCGTGTACAGTGAGTATGAAGAGGTTCAGCGTTTTTACCCTCATGGTTATCATGGTGTAGACAAGGAAGGACGGCCTGTTTATATTGAAAGAGTTGGCAAAGTTGAACCTAGCAAGCTTATGAATGTCACCACAGTGGACCGGTTTCTAAAATATCATGTCCAGGGTTTTGAGAAGGCCTTTGCTGAGAAGTTTCCTGCATGTTCTATTGCAGCCAAAAGGCATATAGATTCTACAACAACTATACTAGACGTCCAGGGGCTGGTAATTTCTTAACTTACAAATGCACATCATATGTATTTTGTGCCATAACCCTATTTATATCTTTTTTGTTATTTTTCTTTATTCTTATGCAGAATTGGGTGAGCTTTGGTAAGGTTGCACATGACCTTGTTATGCGCATGCAGAAAATTGATGGTGATAACTATCCTGAGGTAGGTTTATTGTTATATGATGAAACCAACTAATACCATTTAACAAAAATCGATGTGTTCATTTCTGATGTTAGCTCATTCTCCAGACATTACATCAGATGTTTGTGGTAAATGCTGGTAATGGGTTCAAGCTACTTTGGAACACAGCAAGAGGCTTTCTTGACCCAAGGACTACTGGAAAGATACATGTATGAGAATATATTTGTGGGTTTTTACTTTCATTTTGAAGGTTTTATGAACAATTCATAAGTGCCTCTGCATTGATTCTGCAGGTATTAGGCAACAAATTCAGAAGCAGGTTGTTGGAAGTTATAGACTCAAGGTTAGGACGTCTTACTATCTGTTAAAATGGTTTGTTTTTTGAGTATATAATGAATGTTGGAAATTTTTGGTTCCAAGCTACAAAACTTATTTCAGCAACTTTCTCTTTAAATAGTCAACTTCCAGATTTCCTTGGGGGAACTTGCTCATGTCCAAATGAAGGCGGGTGCCTTAGGTCTGGCAAGGGGCCCTGGAATGATCCAGAGATAGTAAAAGTATGACTCTAGTCAAGTAATAGTGTTGTCACATTTATACTTGCTATATCAATACTTTGAACTAATAGGCCGATAATAATGGGTTTTTCTTGCCAGAAAACTTACACTCATATGACCTGTATTTGCAGCTGGTACACATTGGAGAAACAATGGACTTGAGGAAAATCAATGGTTCTTCTGATGGTGATGATTTAGGAGTCAAACTGGTTGCCTCTAAGGTGACTTGAAGACAAATATACCATAGATTATGTCCTTTATTACCTTCTACTCATGCCATATTTCACGTTACTTGGGTTTACTGTTCAGGTTACAGAAAATGAAATAATATCTGCACCTGAGTCAGGATCAGAAATGATGTCAAGTGTTTCTGGCTTCATGCAATTGCCGATGTCTCATTCTGACAAGGTAAACTTCTGAAGTTCTTTGCTTGGGTGCCTTATCCTTTAACTTCACTAGTGACCGCATCTTTAATAGCTATTTCATTAATAGTATCTATCCATCTTACTGATAAATTACTTGTGATTAAGGCTAACGATATAATCACAAGTTTTATGCTACTTTCCTTGTAATCTTCACCCCTCTGTAATTTTTGAATTCTTCATAGACCAAAATCTATAAAAATGTCAATCGATTTTTAACTCTTGCTTCCCACCCTATTTTGTCTGATTTGTCTCAGAGGAGGGCAAGTGACTCCGCATCTATCTGCAGCCCAGTTGAATTTGGCAGTGCAGCTGGAAGAATGGAAGTTGTTAATTCAAGTTCAACAAGTAGGTGATCATCAGTCATTATCATATTGCCTAGATTTACTCATATAGTGATTGACTAATTTTCTAATCGTGCCTCCGACCTGGTTTACAGCCCTTTTTGGGTGGGAAATAACGATTATTATATTATTTGGTGAAAACAACAAGAATAACATTGAAAAAAAGTAGAGGTATTATCAGGAGTAGTCATGTGTTGAGACATGTAAACCAGTAGGGCTGGCCAGGCTGGTTTTGAATTCCCAAGCCAGTGCAAATTTTAGGCAGGGACTGCAGCTGAATTTCCATTTAAATTGGAAAAGATAATAAGGTTCACTGCTGTATTGTAGTTAGTTTCTCATTAGAGTTGCCTAAGTTTTAATTTTCAGTGCAGATTCTTTCATTCACTGGAATCGTAAATACTGGGAGGGTGTGGTTATGCCAGGATGCTTTTACATGTTCTTAACTTGTTCTTGACAGGTAATTCACTTGTGAATTTCACTCCGGGAAGGCCGCTGAAGTCATTCATTCCACATGGAGCGAGTTTAATTATTCAATTCACAATAAAAATATTAGCATGTATATTTCTTGTATTCCCAAGGTTGTGGAGAATATTTGCTGCGTGTCGTGAAGAGAACCACTTAAAAAGTTCATGCGAACCACTGCTGCTTGCAAATTCAAGTTCTCAGGAACAGCACATTTCACAGGGAATAGAAGTAGACCCGCTCTGGCAGAGGCTGCAGCAATTAGAAGGGTTGGTTACCGAGTTGATTAACAAACCTACAAAAATTCCTCCAGAGAAAGAAGACATGCTTCATGAATCTTTGAGTCGTATTAAATCTATAGAATATGACTTACAGAAGACAAAGAAAGTAAGACAACCTTTTTTGTTGTAACCATGGTTAACACCAAAGTACTTCTACCAATCAGGTATGGAGTTGACTACTAAAACCAAGAGCTTTTCTTGCAGGCACTGCTTGCAACTGCATCAAAACAAGCGGAGCTTGCTGAGTCACTGGAAAGTTTAAAGGAAGACAACTCGACTGTAAGTTCCTATTAACCGTGGGGATAAGTTGAATTTTGTTTATAAACATGGATACATTTTGAATCTCTAATTCCTTGTATGCAGTTGGCTTGTATTCTTATGACCAATTCTTATCACTAGACAACTTGAATATGCTATTAAACATTGCAGGGATCAAACTCTTGTTGGCCAAGAAGTTGCAGTTATAATCACAACCCGGGAAGATGAGCACCAGTTTCTTGGAACAAAAGGCTACTGAATTGCCGGCCAACACTGCCTGTTGACTCAACCAATGCAATCATTACCACATCTGAGTTCACTGATCCAATTCTAATGGGATTGTCATTTAAGGTGACTTATCTCTTCCATATTATGTTGATACAAGCTTATTGACTCTCTCTCTCTCTCTCTCTCCGTATTCATCTTCTCGTTTCTATCTTTTTTTTGCAGGTTTTTTGTAGTTGGCGGTTGAAAGTAGTTATGAGTGAAGATTAAAGAAAATAAAGTTGTTGATTGGGGCCATGGAACTCCTATTTTGAGAGAACAAAAATGTGTTTATAACCTTCTTGGTGTTTGTGTACATAGTACGACCAATTTTCTCTCTTTTTCCCCCTTTGTGACTGATACTGTAATACTTGACCTTTTTGCATTTTATACGAATAGCAAAATTCAAAAAAAGCAGATTTTACATCTACAGTGTCTGAGAGCCAAGTCAATATTAGAAGCTCAGGCTATATTAAGATAAAGTTTTTGCCCACAATTTGATATTTTAGCATATTAAGAGCATCCAATGGTAAGTCTTCCCCGTCGCTCAAGCTCGTAAAGCATGGCAACTACTGCGGAGTCAAATGAACTATTCTTATCAGCTCTAGGCTCTCCTCTGCATACAATAGTGCCAAAGTTGGGTATCTGCAAGCTGATGTCTGAAACAAAGCTGCTGAAACCTTTTCTCTTTTCAGAGCCCTCACCAAATTCTATTGGGGTTCTGCATGAGGAAGACACTAGTTAGTTAAACCCATTTGAAAATAGTACCAACCGAGAAAGAAAGAGAAATAAAGTTTTCTTCTATTTTTCTCGGTCAAAAGAGTAGAAGTGTCGTTGGAAAGATTTTAATTACCTTGATTTATCTTCTGTTGGTGTAAATTCAGGCCTTCGCCACTGCAATTTCTGGCATAGTTCGTAGAGCATTTTCCGAGGTTCGCCTTTCCTTGTATCGATCGAATCAATTACTGCAAACAAGAACCAATAGCAAATAAATCAGAATGACTACATATCTTGTTTCTTTATTGAAAAACTAAAATGAAATGCGTTTGTGGCACTAACCAGGTAAGCCTGAGTTTTCAATGTTGTCACCGAAGACTTCGTTGGAGCAGCCATTGGCTGGTGTAGAGTCTACTCTTGACTCTGCAGATGATAACATTTGAGTCATGTTTTCGTTTGTATGCATGATTGGCTTTGAAGAACCATCATCAGTTAATTTGCTGCAGGTATCAATATCCATGTCTTTGGATGATAAATCATCTAAATGCTCACGTTCAAGTTTTCTCCTTTTAGAATCAAACTGGACATAAGTTATGTCTCTGCTCCTCTGCTGCATTGAAAGTAACATACTAGGTGGTGAGAAGCCAACACTAATCCGAGACATAAGGCAAATGTTATAATGAACATCTTACCAAGTAACCCTCAAACTTCTTCAACAATTGACGAGCTGCTCTCTGTTTTGCAGCTTTCGCTTTCCGTTCGTATCCTTTTCCAACCAAAATAACATCTTCCAGCTGCAAACTCAGCTCTGCATTGACCATTGCATCCTCTTTAGTAAGTGTTTCTTTCACAAAGTACCCAAGAGAATCACATCGTTCCTTCAATTTACGTAGCGGGTCTAATTGAAGACTTGAAGGGGTCACGATCGGAGATAATAGTGGTTTAAACACCCTCCAAACTTCATCAAGATCAAGCTTGCTATCAATTAGTATAGCCCCTGTTATGCTCTCCACCATGTCACCAAGAGCCTATATCAGACACGAGCATTACCATTAAGCAATACATAATTAGAGGCGTAACATCACACTAACACAAAGCAGCACACTGTTTAAAACTTTGAAAGCCAAATAGTCTTACCTTTGGACCTTTTATCTCTTCCAGTAAGCTGGTGTTGTTGAGAGCTTCTGTACACAACTTCTCATACTCTGTGATATGACTCAGAAGTAACCCAGAGCAATGTTGAAGATGTGGGTGAAGGTTTCTTCTTACAGCAGCTCGAGCAAAGCTTTCATTTCTAACAGCAGCTGAACGCAAGTCAGTCATCTCTCCTGGATCGACATCTGTGTGGCTATGATAGAGATGCTGTGTGATTAGAACATCCAACACCGCATCGCCAAGAAATTCAAGCCTCTGTCAATAATTCAAGAAGCAAAAGTGAGCTATTATGTGGATCCCTTTATTTGAAAAGAGAATGGAACAAACTATAATGTCCAGAAAGAATCAATGGCAACCTGGTAACAGTAGCTGACACCTAGTTTTTGCTGAGAGGCATGTGTTATGGCCTCCTGTAACAGACCCTTGACAGAAAATTTGTAGCCAAGCTTCGACTCCAAGGCAGCAATTTGATCATTTTTTGGATTGTAGGATCGCAGGGATGCCCTCGTAATGGCTTCAATGGTTAATGAGAGTTCCAATTCAGAATCAATACCAAGCCACTTCATCACATGAAGTGCAGCAAACAATCCTTCACCAACATAGTAGGCGCCAATGAGGGCCTCAACACAATCAGCTATTGTTTTTGAGTTCATCCATCTGTGACCTCTATCACAGAACTTTCCAACCTTAACAGGAGCTTTAGTTTGAAATCTGCTGTCCAAAGGCACTTCTAAAGTATCCACTCCACACTTACATGGATCAGGAAATCTAGAATGCTGCCCGGGAGCAGCCCAACGGCGTGGTTCAAATGCACCATCTCGTATGTATCCCTGCCAAATAAGAAATAAATTCCTTGTTCATAAAATTATCCAGAACAGATAAACACAGAAAAATGACTGCATTTATGTTCATGAATTCAGCAATGTGAAAATAAATTATAGCTTGAAATATCTAAGGCATAAAGAAAGGAGAGAAGATCCAAAACCTGTATGTTGCGTTCTGTTCCTAGTTTATGCAGGTTTGCATTACAAATAGCCCTTGTGCGTCGAGCAGTTAATTGCCCTTCATGTTTCTCGGGATATTTAAGAAAAAGGTGGGAGCTCACAGCATACTTGAGAACTGAATCTCCAAGGAACTCCAGACGTTCCAATGAGAAATTTTCACAACACCTAAGTGTTGTGAGTGCTTCTAGAATCTAATCACAAAACATTTCGTATTAGATTGCTTATAGTACCGAATGATTGCGAATTGCGTTGATATTGGAATCAAATAATAGAACTAACCAATGAACTTGATATTTTAATGTTGCTCGATTTGCCATTGATCTCCTCTCTAAGCTGGCTAGCTAACATTAGCGACTCCAAACGGTACATTAATGATGGTAGCAAGTAAAAAGATCTGAGAACATCTACTCTAAAATCAATACTAACTAAGACCTCAGGTGGCATGTGAACATGAGCTTGTGGCTTTATCTCAGCAGAACGGCCATCTTTTGATGCAGCACCTGCTCAATTTGGATTCATCGAAGAAAGAAAATAAACATTTCGAGAAAAGATCACATACCGCATTGGATGAGGAAATATGTAAAACAAAGCTCCAAGTGTACAACTTAACAAACCTTCAGCACCAAGCAGGTTATGGGGATTATGACTTTGCTTTAACCGTAACAGCGGCTGTCCAGGATACACAAGGACAATCCCATACCTGAACATATTCATGTTAACAGCAAGTTATATATGGTAAGCCAGGGAGAAAATTTTAATAAGCATGGCACATTGTAGAGGATCACATATCACCTACTTTGTTTTGAAGTACTCAGCATAGCTGTGTTCTAATGAGGCAGCATCAACAGTTTCCTCAAAGGGACTTTCAGCAGATTCACTACTAACGACTTCAACAATAGAATAGATTCTTCCCGTGTGAGTAGCCAATACTAACAAATCTTGGAGATTGTGAACATCAATTGAAGTATTAGCAAAGTGGATTAGATCTGAAGCCATGTACTCTGTCATGGATGAACCAGTCATTGAAACTGATAAGTTTACTTGATCACCGTTTAAATGCTCAGGACCCAAGGAAGAGTTTTTCTTCAAAAACTCTACCACCTTAGCACAAGAACTGATTCCTGTCCAATTCACTCTCCAAGGATTGGTATTAGAAGTGTCCAATGTCTCAATTGGTAAAAGCAAATACATATATGATGAGCTCCATAGTGATTTTGTTTCTGTCTGAAGTAAAAATTCTCTCTTTGTCCCTTCTGATTCAGATCCCGAAAACAATCTCCCAAACAAACCATTAAAGAAAAATTCTTGAAAGCACTTAGCTTGCATTACCTGGTTAGAAAATAGGCAGCATAGAGTTACAGAAAGTGCTTTCTAAAACTATATTCAAATTTTAAATAATGGAAGAGGAAACTGGGGAGTTAATATAATAAGCTTACCTCTTTTGCACTCAGGTGCATTTTTCCACATGAAGAAACAGACGATTTAACCATCCTTGAAATCAATTGAAGATCCACTTCAATATTTTGCACATCATTATCAAGCTTTGACTCAATCAGTAGAACAAATCCTGAGTATGTCTCATTAATATTACAGAAGAAGTCAAATTTATAGGCCTCAAAAATTTCACCATCAAGTTTTTCTCCCCCAAGTTCCACATAACGCACGAATGCAAGTCGTCCCATGCAGTTCTTTCCTTTTGGTTGTTCCTTACATAAAATAAAATAAAATAAAATAAAAACCCTTGGATAATGATAATGACCAATAACATATTTATAATAGTACAAAACTATAAGTTGTTGTAGATAGCATTCTCTTGAAAGCCTAAAAATTAGGTTCATGCATGCACATACCTGCACCTGCAGATGATTCTTTGCTTTTTGTAATGAGATCATTTTCTAAAGGCTCTTCGATAACTGGGAGAAGATGATCATCCAAGGCTCCCACTTCATGGAGCGTTTTACAAGCTTCCAAGCATACGAGCTGCTTTGATAAATGAGTGTTGCTGCTCGGAGGACCAACTGTTGTTTGAAAAGCCGCATTAGGAGGTAATGTTATTTTGCACTGGTACAACCCTTCAGATATTTCGAAGTCGAAAGTTGGCTTTGGAATAAAATACCTACATTTTGCAATAATCATGTAGAAAATGTAGAAGAACAACTGCTTAAATGATTAATAGAACTTGTGACAAGATAAAATATCCATACTTATCGCCAGGGAGCTTTTCGCAGTATCGATGTATGAGACTGACACTAGAATCTGCTGTAACTGATGCTCTAGTTGCGTTTACATAATATGCTTTTGTTTCCTCAAAATTACAGTCTCTTAAAATGCATACTTCAGGGTCTCTGTTTCTTGACGTCTCTGTCATTGAATACTCGCTCCGGATGATGTCAAATACTTGATCTATTTGTTTCTTGTTGCCCCTGTAAATATGTATGTCAAAACTCAAGCTCCCATATCTTGGTAGACTTAAAATGACTTTTATATAAAACAACAAAAAGCAACCTTCACCTTTCAAACATTAAGATAAACTGAGACTCGCTTGTTCGACATCTTCCTCGAGACTGGACATAACTACGGACTGTCTTGGGCAGGTCAAAACGGATTACACAGGAACAGGTTGGGACATGAATTCCCTCCTCAACCACATCAGTAGCAAATAATAGGTTGACCTGATAGAAGGGTTTCCTCACTGATTATATGGTTTTCAAACACACAAAAGCTTCATATAAATTGATATCTGTCATGTTAAAGATTAGGTACCTTCCCAGAGCGAAATGATTCCAAAGTTTCCTTTTGCAACTTTGGTGTAAGTGCACCAACTGATTTGTTACTTCCGGTCAAATATGAAACCGTGAAATGAGATAAGCATGGTACTTTCTTAACATATCTTTCAATTACATTAGCTGTAATAATTTTCTCTACAAAGATGAGGCATGGAACTTGGCTACCGCTTCTGCAATGGCAAAGCAGGCTGATCAATTGACTTTATAAGAAAATTAACAGGACTTTACCAGTGAAGTAGTTCTATTTACCCAAATGATTGGAAAATTTGAAGAAGTTCATGTAGCTTGGGAGATATGTAGCCCAAATCATGTGCCTTTATATAGTCAAACTCAAAATCTGTACAAATGTTATTGTCTGAGCAGTGTGAAGGAAGTATATCAGTAAAGAACTATTATAATTTATATCATAAGAAGAACTAAATATCAATCCAAAATTAGGATACAAACTCACCGAGCTGCATACAAGATCGAAAAAATCCTTCAATTATATGTAAGACTTCATTGAGAAAATATTTCAACTTCAAAGAACTTCCTCTATAAAATTGGAACTCTTCTTCGACTTCGAAGGCATTCTCTAGACAGACTTTAACAGCCTACAAAAAAGGTATTATCATGTAGAAGTACGAAATCAGAACAAAAAAATGAAGATCTAAAAAAAAGAATGAAAATAGGAAGCACCATTAGTGACTCGTCCTTGAGTTATAATTATAGGAAGCTCCACTAGTGACTTGTCTTTGAGTTAAGTACATGATTATTGGAAACTCCATCAGTGACATGTCTTTCTAGAAAACCCTTTCTTAGAATTGCTTATATGGTTTGAATCCACTCGGGACATTAAGAAAACCCAGGAACGAACAGAGCTTCGGTTTTAAACCTTACTTAAATAGTGGCTGTTAAAGTCCGTCTAGAGAATGCCTCCGACGTCGAAGAAGAGCCATTCTCTTCTACTGTAAAATTGAGACTCTTCTTCGACATCGGAGGCATTCTTTAGACAGACTTAAGTTTAAGCAAGGTAAGAATGTCACGATGTGAGTAAAGTTTAAAACTGAAGCTCTGTTCGTTCATGGGTTTTCTTAATGTTCTGAGTGGATTCAAACCATATAAGTAATTCTAAGAAAGGGTTTTCTACCAAGGGAAAAAATCTTGAACGAGAGAAAAAAAAAAAAAAAAAAAATAACACACCAAACAGATCTCATTCCTCCTTTCATTTTTCTTTATTTTTTTGCTTTTCAGTTTGTACTTAGCTAGAGAACAACCATACCTCATATGCGCATATGAGGCCAAGGTCATTAAGGCAATATAAAATCTTCATGTAGTCATTGGACATCCGCTTTCTCAGCATCTTTATTTTATCATCAATGTCCTGGTAGTACTGGTACTGACTTGGCACTTCCCTTTGCAACTCTAACATAGAAGCATACTGTCCATGCAGTTAAATACCTCTTAGTATTCCCATAAGTACATAACTGAGAGCTAAGACTGAATAACATTTTTTTTATAGCAAAAACATATATTCTGTATGTTCTTTTGCATGACATATTTGATATGATGCAGGACTACCTTAGACCACAAAGCTTCCATCTCGGCTTTCAGACCCAAATTCATGAGTAACCATGCTTTCTCATAAAATCTACAAGTTTGGACTGTTGAGGGAATATATGCTTCAATTTCTGCCGTGTCTTCTATAGCATAAACCTTTACCAGCACACATCAAGATACGTAGACATTTAGAGGCTAATTTTCATAATAAGTGGGGAATAATCATGACATGAAAAACTCAAAATACCTGAGAATCCAAGATGCTTTCCAGTGCTGATATTTGATTCTCACAGTCCATGGTGGATGAGACACCTGATATGCAGAGAAGGTTGTCTTCATAATTTTGCATAGCATATTGTAAAATAACACTAGCTTGATAATGAACATGCAGCAAATTGTAATAATGTATAAGATTGTAGAGGGCATAAGAAAAATTCTCATCCCCTCATTATGGGATGATTTTTGGTGGTAATAAGTGAGAATCTTTGAGTGAGGTTCAAGATTTCTCAAATTGTGGTATGTGCAGTGTTTTGTATTAACCACATTGAAGGCATGCAGAGAATTGAGTTCACCTATCTGTGCCAACAAAACATCAGATAATTCGTATCGTATGCAGAAACACCAAATATCTTACCTTTTCTTATAACAGGGGATGCTGTCATTCCAAAAATCTTTGGCCTGTTCCCGGACGTATGATAAAATTCCTTCTCCAAAAGAAGATACTAATCATTTCAGTGTATTCACATTATTTGAATAAAACAAAATTAAAAGTGGGAGTTGTTTAGCAACTACCTTCATTATTTTTGTGTAGGGATGATTACCAGTAGCACGATGGCATTCGTCAAAGATCAATAAGCAAAACATTTCTAAGCTCAAGAATGCATTCCTCAAGGCATCCAAGAGAATTTGTGGTGTCATCACCAGTATCTACAAGATAAAGAAGAAGAACGAAAAATCAGTAGTTCTAAATCTCAGAAATACCATCATATGTACTTGAAAAACTGATTAAGCATCACTTGGATAATACTGAATAAACTTTTAATCTAACTAAAAAAGAATGTCAAAATACTGATATAAAATGCACAAACAAAGAATAGTCTAAGAAATGGTAACAGAGGAAATTAACACTGAGATCCATAACAATTCCACGCTACACTGAAAGGGAGTTTTCTTGACCTTTATGTTATTTCTCTTAAAACACACCCAAAACTTTATTTTATTATTTGAGTTATAGTTATAGAGGAAGGGAAACCTACATCATGTGTTTGAACTTCCATTTCCCAACAGCTCCTACTCCATTCATCCACTCCCTTGGCTCCATAGTACTCTCCCACTTCAAGAGCTGTAGAATCTTTGATAACCTTGAATTGCTGTTAACAAAAAGGCACTGATTCAGCATTTCAATGATAAAAGGCCCCTAAACACTACATGTATATATATATATAGAATATTGCAACAGTAGAAGTGATAATTGCCTGAGTGACAAGATTAACGGTTGGAGCCAAGAAAATTATCAGCTTTCTTTTGCCATTGGACTTGATCGTATCTTCAGAAATGTGTTTGATTAGCATCACAGCTATCATGGTCTTCCCAGCACCGGTTTCCAACACCGCAATCGTGTTCTTTTGCTTTGCAACTTCAAACACTTTCACTTGGTAGCTGTACACAGACACATACACATACAAAATTTTCGAAGTTTCTACCTTTGAAAAAAACAAACATTTTAACAAAAGGTAAAAGGAGAAAAAGAAAAACCTTCTGGGGATGAAATGGTTGGGATTTGGAGGAGATTGAGTTTTCTCAGGTGAATGATCAAGAGCAGTGAGGCCCATTTCAGGATGAGAGTGCTCCATGTTAGGGAAGCTTGAAGCTCTGAAGAATGTGTAGTTTGAGTTTTTGTGTAGCAAAGTAAAAATGCTTCCCTCTTTTTTTTTTGGTGAAATTTTGAACGAAAAATTGTGTTCCCTTGCATTGCCGTCAATAACCCATGATTCTCTATCTGTTCTGTATCTTCCTTTCCCAACTTTATCTGATATCTTTGACTCTCTCTCTCTGTCAACTTAGTAATTACATGAAAGGAATAACAGAAGCTTGCACTTTTCTTATGTCCAAAACAAGCAACAGAAGCATTTTTAAATGCAACAAACGTGTGTGGTCCCCGTCCCCGCCATCACCCAACAAAGGAAACCAAAATGGGTGAATTGGGATTATTTAACTGTTGGGGGATAAAAGGCCATTGTATTCTTTTTAGGAAAATACTAAGGAGATCAACTTTAAAATACCAACTCTCTAATAGAGTGTAGGGCTACCATTGTATTAGTGGGCTTCACCTAGCATGAAATAACAATAAAATTGTCTTTTTTTACCAATTAGAGCGCGCGAGAATTCGAATTTGAAACTTCTTTTTATATTGAAAAGAGAAATATCACTGAACCAAGAACTGGCTGAAAATTTCTCCTTATACTACACGCAACATAAGTAAATGTAACATCTTACAAACTACATGTAAAAAAATCAGTGGAGAATACAAAATTAATACAATAACATAAGACAATTTAAAACAATAAATTATATATTAAAATTAAAATCTCAATATGGGGCCCCACATAGAACTTGAATCATATTATATATCCAATCCAATTCAATCATTTGACCTTAGGAAAAAAAAATTCAATCATTTGACGTTGCACTTGTTTTACCTTCGGGTTCGAATTGCGGGTCGTTCCGTACAAATAAAGCCCAAATACTGTTTTTAAAATGTCAAATACGGTTCGGATCCATTGACTTAAACTTAAAAGGCCCCCACCCAAAATCAACCCTTTCTCAACCATAACCACCACCGTCACCGCCACCACCACCTCCACAAAACTCAACACAAAATCCCCCAATTCCCATCAAACCCTAACCCTAGACATCAGAACAATGTCCACACCACCCCCGCCCTCGCCCACGGCCTCAGCCTCGGCCTCGGTCCCTGCCTCGCCGGTCTCCACCAAGAAGGCCCAGCCTCTGCCATGGACGCACGAAGAGACGGTGCAGATGATCCGGGCCTACCAGGAAAAGTGGTACAAGCTGAGAAGAGGTCCGCTCAAGTCGAGCCAATGGGAGGAGGTGGCGGTGACAGTGGCGGCTCGATGCGGCTACGAGCACGCCGAGCAGTCCAAGACCGCCACTCAGTGCCGTCACAAGATGGAGAAGCTCCGGCAACGGCACCGTACACTGAAGAAGCGCCTCCGGCCCGGGTCGAGATCGCGTTGGCCCTTCTTCGAGCTCATGGAGAGATTGGAGCGCGGGCCCATGCCCATCTCCTCCAGACCCATGGCTGTGATGCCATATCAGCCAGAAGAAGAAGAAGAAGAAGAAGAGCAGCGTCATGGCGTTGATGTTGATGGTGAGGATGATGATGAGGAGAATTCCAGTAAGGTGCGGAGTATTGATTACATTCTACGGAGGCCCACGATTGTGAATAGGTTTTCTGGAGGACAAGCCTCGTTTTGGCAGGACACAGCGGCGATGGCAGCGGCAGCCAAGAGATCGAGAGACGCGGTGGACGGTGGCGGTGGCTACAATGGCGATGTGGTGGAGCCGCCCCAGATGGGGGGAGAGATGGCTGTGGAATTAGCAGACGAAATTAGGGCTTTTGCGAAAAGGTTCATTGGGGTTGAGAACACGAGGATGGAGATCATGAAGGAAACAGAGAGGTGTAGATTGGAGATGGAGAAGAGGAGGATTGATATGATTCTGCAATCCCAGCAAAAGATTGTTGACTCCATTGACAAGGCCTTTGGCTCTTCTACCAACAAGTTGAGTAGCTAATCGTGATGATTTGTTGCTCATTATCAAGTTAATCTGTTTTGAAGGTTCAATCTTTATTTTTTGTTGTAAACTTATGATCTTTTAGCTGTGTTGTTGTTCAATTGGATTTGTATAGTTGACAGTTGAAACCCAGAATTTGTAGAATAGTTCTGGGTCTAATTTGTTGAGGGATTCAATCCCATTATGTGCAATTGTTATTATTCTAGTTCTAGTGGTAGTTTTCCTAGCATAGCTAATAAGTTTTCTTGCTTTGATCAGAAACCTTGGGAATGATTGGCTTCAAATTCAGCCTTAAGTTTAATGTTCTAGTTGTTATGCTTAATTTTGCTATAAGTAGCTTCTGGTTTGCTTGTGTTCTTGGTTGCTTGACCATAATTGAGTATCCCATTTTAGGGTTTTGGGACCAATCTAACTATTTGCCTTTCTTCTTACTATTTTCCTTTCTCTACTATCATAATATGCTTGCTTGTTAAAGACCCCTGCCCAAAGAGTTGATGTGATGCAATCTTTTAGCCCACGTACTTGCACACTGGTCAAACCAGAGAAACACTTGCTCGGTTATTTTTAGCACATTTATTGGCCATGGCTCTCACAATGCATGTGAGATTTGAAACAGTGACTAGCCTATGGGCTGTGTCCAAGACAAAGAGGAGGGTGAAAGATTGTACTTTGTAATTTTTCAAAACTAAATATTTCCATTTTAAACCAAAAAGGCTTGGCTGACAAGAGTAAAATTATGACTTAGAATTTGGGCCCCAAAGCTCCTCTTTTGTTTCTTATCTTTAAAGGCTACCAAACAAATAGCAGGCTGAGCAAAGGATACCCTCTTCAATGCCCCATGCGATACCCTCTTCAATGCCTCATGCGACGGACCATCGATGGCTTGAAAAATAAAGGAAAACATTATCTACTTATGAGTATTCTCTCAAACATATATTATACAAATCTCCAAGGAATGAGTCTAACAAGAACCGGCATCAATACTGAAAGTTCATAACTGAAATCAAACATGAGATATAATGGCAGTCTTTAAGGCAGGGGTCTTTAACAAGCAAGCAGGCAGAGTCTTTAACAAGCAGTCGGGACTTGGGATGCCCAAAGACCCCTGCCCATAACTGGCAGAGTTTCCAGCACTATGTTCAAAACAGAAAATAATTGGTGTTGCAGATGCTTCCGCCTTTATAAAAACATCAGATATGGATGAGCTATCAAGATTCGTTGCATTATAAGACTGAGAACCGTTACAAGTTACAGTAATTCCAGGTAGCACATGGCAGTCACAGATGATTGATATTTTCTAATCCCATTGACCAATGTATTACATCAGACATCTAAATATTCACAAGATTTGCAAAAGGCTTTTGCCCATAAAAATGATTGCAACCCCCTTAATCTGAAAGGGTACTAATACATGCGCTAATCTACTGGGGCAAAAAGAAATAGGGTCACCCTCCACAAATTTGAAGGGAGACCAAGGAAAATAAACCAGAAAAAAATAAGGGAAAAAAATTAAAAGAAACAGGTACTAGAAAAAGGAAAGATAAGAGACCTCTGTACACGTACCTCTATATCAGTCTCTATCTTCCCAGAGCTCTAGACCAGTGGTAATTTACAAGATTTTTCCAAAAACAAAAGGAAAATGCCTTTGCAACATCACTTCACTAGTTCAGCTACATTTTTAACAAAACCTGCTAATACCATGACCAGCTCTTCCTGTTGATGCCCTTATGGAATAATCAGCTTAATCTGCACCAAACCCAAACCTAGAATCAGATACCTTTTAGATTGAAATACATCACTCCTTTAAATCCCACAAATATATATATATATATATATATATATATATATATATATTAGACAATCCAAAAATTGATTGCACAAAACACAATATGAAACGGCAGTCTAGCACCCATGCAATAATACTCCGCAACAGTGAATTCAAAGTTGAATCTTACTATGAAGAAAGACAATAAGAAAACAACCAAAAAAGGGGTACAAAAGCTTTTAAGAATTGATTTGAAAAGGAGAAAAGCAATCAATTTCTTCTTTCATGAATATGATGCTAATATTATGGATACACAATATGAAATTAAATAGTAACTACCTGTACACCACTGTACCAAGGGCATGCGGATCCAACCCTGGCAGGACCCGTTGCTGCGGCTGCTCAATTCCTTAAAATCATTCATTCTGGTTTTGAATTACCAGTCATCATATACAAACTTCCTTGCCCTGCTTGCAGATGCTGCATTTGCTGTTGAGACTGCTGTTGCAGAGGCAATTGATGTTGGGGTGACTGTTGTTCCTGCTGCTGCTGTTCTTGTTGCTGATGATGCTGTTGGGATGGGGATGGCAGCAAAGGAGACTGTTGCAGTAGCTGCTGCTGCTGTTGCTGCCACTGTGCTCCAACATTTTGCCCATGAGAGGGCAAGCTACCAGATAACTGTCTAGGGCCTAACCCTTGACTGATAGGTGGCACAGGCTCATTCCCAGATGAATTTGTTAGTTGTGGGCTCCCAATCGGACCCACTTGAGTGGTTGAATTTGACATGTTAGAATCATACACTGGTTCTGATGATTTCCACTGAGGAGTTATGGCAGAAGGAACTGGTACTACATTAGATGAATCAATACTGGACTGAGGAATTGCAATGCTCACACCCACCTGTGAAGTGCCATTGACAGGTTGCTCATCAACCTGAGCTAGATCATTTAGAGACTTGTTTGGAATCTCTAAATTTACTTGACGATTCTGCTGGAGCACTCTCTGAACATAAGGCTGAGTCTGATTAGCTTGCTTCTGTTGTTGTGCCTGTTGCTGCGACTGCAGCTGCTGCTGGTTGGAACCCTTAATTGATGGGGAGACAGCTTGATGTGAAGCTGATATTGTATTACCAGAGGGAACTGGCGGAACCTGGCCTTGAGTGCTGTTATCAGAATGAGAAGGCATTTGCTGGAGTTGCTTTGATGAAGGAGTAGGTGGGCTAGAAAGTAACTTTTGCGGCAACTGAGAATGGTTTGGTGATTGCGGGACCAATGGCTTCGATGTTACTGGATTCAAGCCAGAATTCAAGCCAGACCCGGAATATGCACCTTGACCTTGCATCAACTGCATGATCTGTTCTCCTTTCTCAAGAGCTTGGCTTCCTGGAGGCATTGGAAGCCCATTCAGATGAGAAGGATCAATGGAGAGGTTCGCAGAATCAATGGAGAGGTTCTGATGCAACATTGAATTCCCTCTTCCCATTCCCTTTGAAAGTTTAGCCTGCTGCTGAGACTGGGCAAGTTGCCGCTGTTGAGGGTGGTGCCTGCCAGATTGTTGAAGATGGTGCTGCTGGGGTTGTCTTTGTCGTTGCTTCCCCATCTGATTGGTCATCCCAACTGCACCAGGATTCCGGCTAAGCCCATGCAGCGGCAGGTGATGTTTCTGCTGGTACTGGGATGATATGGGAGTCATCGGGGAAGATGGAGTCATAGGGGACAGAGATACTGGGTGAGGTGAAGTTTGAGACTGAATTTGGGAATTATTTTGCAAAGATGATGAAATGGGAAGTTGGGGCTGTGTCTGGACATGTGACACCAAGGAATTAGATGCAGCAAACTGTTGCTGATGTTGCTGCTGCTGCTGTTGTTGCAAATACCGTTGCTGCAGCTGCCTCTCTTTCGCAATACGGATGGCATAGGCTTGCTGCTGCGGCCCCGTACCGTGATTGGGGCCTTGAAGATGAGGGTGATGAGGACTACTGAGTGCATGAGACTGCTGTGGGGATACCTGATGTTGCTGCTGGGCATGACCTGGATATGTTTGAACAGATGGTGGAGTTGTCTGATTAGGAAAACCAGAACTCAACCCATTGAATGGAGCAATACCTTGGCCATTCCCTTGTGTAACCTGCATCTGAAGCTCTGGAACCATAAGTTGCCTTTGATGCTCCAGATTATGCCCAGGCTATGACAGAAAAACTCAGTCAACATAAAGCCTTGGTAGATCAGGACAATTACAAGCGGAACACAGAAACTACTGAGGGGGAAAATGAAACAATAAAAAGTTCTTATCAAAAGTGTCCGCCAAGAATGGCAATCTAGAAAAGCAGCGAAATGGAAAGAGATTATTTTAAAATCGAGAGGAACACTAAATCAATTACGTGCGAAAGCCCACCAACACAAGCTTAGAGAGGGCGAGGGCTAACATTTTAACTTTTAATCCATGAAACTTACTTATGTTCTAGTTGGGATCCACTACCCAACAGGTCATTAAACCCAAGTAAATCAAACGTACACATGCGACAATTTCAGACTTCAGGACGCATTTTGTTACAAACAAAAGACAAGAGGCAGAAAACCAACAAACTGAAAGTAACCAACATTAAACACCCAAAAGACAAACCTACCCCTTTCTTCCCCCTTTCTTCCTCCTCTTACCACCCCTAAAGTGGTGGGAATAAAAAAAACAATCAGATAAAAGTAACAAACATGGTTGAAATTATGCAATTTGGCATATGTGATCTTAGCCTTCCTTCTTCAACTTCACACTCCCAAAGTGGCAGGAAAAAATAGAACAAAATAATCAGATTTAAAAAATGAACAGATTGCAACTTCAGTACATTTTTATCTCAACCTGCAAAACTTTGATCCTAGAGAAGGAAGGCATCATAGGCTAAGAACCATTTGATATTATCTTTGCAATCTATAGCCAGTGCACATAGCAACACACTATGTGTCAATAACTCACCCGCATCATGTGCGAAGCATCGCGAGGTCTTAACATCAAGTTTCCCTGACCAGAACCAGCTCCAGAGTGCATATTTACAGGGCTTGGTATCCCCACCATACTGGATGAAAGCATACTCCCAGAATTCAGCATAGATGAGGAAGTCATTCCCTGAAACCCTGGCCTTGACATCGGCATGCCTCTATTCATCCCACACATCATGCCCATACCATTTGCACCAGGTACCAAACGAACTCCACGATCAGTTCCAGCAAGAGCTCCAGGTACAGACAAGCTGGACTGCTGAATGTTTCTACCAGACAACATTTGATTGTAGTGTTGCATTCTTTGCTGCTCATCAACTGGTAAAGATGATGCTCTTGGACCACTGTATCTACTGTCCCTGTACCATGAATAATGAGAAACCATAGGAGCCATTAAAAAAAACCAAAAGCATGTAAGATCAATCTTATAAACGAATCAAGGTCGCAAAAACAAACCCAACCCCAAACAGACACTACCTGACATTGGCACTAGGTGGGCCAGACGGTGAGGACAAGTTGCTGCCAAGAACCACACCAGAAGATCCCTGTAGTGGGGCATTTGCCCCAGAAGGAAGTAATGACCCTATAGCGCTCTGATTTGACATTGCTAGACCACTAGCATGAGAACCTTGATACCCAAGAACATCCGAGCTTGGTGAAGGGGCATCACATAGATCAAGGGGGCTTCACAGATAAAAACCCAAATACTTATATTACAGTCACAGAAGAGAAATAAGCGTATGAGCAAGAAAATGAAGAAAAGATATGATAACATACTGACATAGATGAACGAATAATCAACAATGACTTGATTAAATAGCAGAAAGTACTATCAAATCCAAGAACCAGAACTTACGTTAGAAGACCTCCATTCAGGTTATTTGGACAGACTTGGGAGAGGGCAATAACATGAGAATTGTGGACTGTTGTTACTTGTTTCGGATCCTGGTTATCGTTCTTCACAAATACACAATCACAAAGAATTATTGTTAGGATTCAGGAAGGAGTTTTGAGTATACATATAGTATACATATAGCAACATATAAGAGAAAAAATTGTGTACTTAAACTGCTTCCGGGTCTCAATCATGTAGTGTGCATTCTCCTCAACATCTAAACAATACTTTATTTCAAGTTTCAACTGAACCCAACTAAGCCCGTTACTCACAAATACTTTAAGTAGGGTCGAGAAATCTATTTTGTTCAAACTCAGATCATTAACAGGAAATTGACAACACTCTATCATCATATATTAGTTTAAGAAGCTACGATACTGCTCAATCTTACCAACCTAATCCTATGGATAAAAACAGTTAGTTCTACAGGATGACAATATCAAGAACCACCAGGTCAGAGCACAAAAGGATTATCATCTCAAATGTAGCATGTCATCCAACCATAAAATCTTATATGGCAAAGACACAGAAACAAAAATCAATGCAATCATACTGTAACAAATAGTGGAAGATTCCAACATTAATTACTGTAAAAAGATTTTGCCTTTGTGGAAAGGTAGAATATTTCTGATCGTAAGGATGGGCAAGCTACAGAGACATTGATAGAAAAATTGACCAAAATCAAGCCACTGCAATAGGATCTGCACATATTCAACAAATCTATACTTAATTTTCACAAACCTGACTCCTCCGATAGTGATGCTTCTGACCAATCTTAATTATTTTCTCAAAATGAGATTTCAGAGTCTCCTCTTCCATTGGGGTTTTCAAGCGTTCAAATAATTGTCTGGCACTGCCCTGCATGATATGCAGAAACGCCAGCAAACAAAAGTAAGATTAAACTGATATATGTAGGTTTATCATGCTGAACATGAACAAACATGAGGTAAACTTGTACTTTAAAGAACACACTCTTGCCTTGGGAATGCCCGGTATTGTAGATGGATAAGGCTGAGAAGATCCTGAATCTTCAGCGCTATCAGCCCCATCACCAGCATTCATATCCATTAATATTTTGTGACGCTCCTTGCATTCTTTAGGCTGGCGAAAAATAAACTGCACAATACAAAGTCAACGAGAGCAACACTAAAGGCATAAGACTACGAAAACCAACACTTCAAAAGCAAAGTTTAATTTATAGAAGTGCTTGAGACTGTCTTGAAACGCACATAGATCATCCTCACAATAGACAATAAGCATACGAAGGTGCTCCAACAATTATACTAACCTTTAACTGCAGAGTACTGTTGATGGCATCACTTATAAATTCCCAATTTGGGCCCATATCATGTACAAGAACAACAAGTGCCTAAAGTAACAAAAACAGTAAATTTTGGGTAATTATTGGTACCTCTATATCAACGGAAGAAAGAAAAATTTGCGAAAGAAATCAATAACATATTAACCTGATCTTCAAATAGGGACCATGGACCTGCGGTACCTGCCTGCCCAACAGACATCTGCAAAAAGTTTAAATGCACATTGACGGTATAAGTGGACATGACAAAATAAAAACAGCACAACACGGGGGGTCAAGTGTTAGCACACTGTCAAACAGGGTACCACCAAAGAGTACCTTTAGTGATTTAGTTTTCCGTCCCCTGTCTCGACCACCAATCAACTTAATAAATTTACTGGTATTGGACATATTACTCATTTGGGATGCCACTGGTGAAGGAATGGACCCAGCAATTGGAGTAATACTGTCATAAGTATTATCCAAAGATTGTTTTAATATCTTCGGCTTCTTGGCAATATGTTGCCCATATAAACCTATAGAAACACAGTTCAAAATGAAAATGAGAAGAACAGCAAGTGCATTCTCAAATCAAATGCTAAAACAAATATCACACTGGAGAGAGTTACCGATTGTTCCGTTCGGCTCAAAATGATGACTCTCCAATCTCTTTTTTAATGATCCCTCTGCTAATTTAAGGGACCATCAGTTATTTGCTTGCCACTTTAGAATATAATTCATAGAATGCAATGCAACACTTAACTGAGAGAGAATGACATTCAGACTAAAAAAATTGTAGACCAAGCTTACATAGAATAGAAAACACAATGAAAATAACTTGTAAATAAAG
The DNA here is from genome assembly GCA_018703695.1 of Prunus fruticosa. Taxonomy (NCBI): domain Eukaryota; kingdom Viridiplantae; phylum Streptophyta; class Magnoliopsida; order Rosales; family Rosaceae; genus Prunus; species Prunus fruticosa. The sequence goes on along the minus strand of CM031924.1, from coordinate 38,859,282 downwards.
ATTAAAAAAATTATTAAGAATAGCAGACCCATATCATATCTAACAACTTTACTAAATACCTGTTCATTAAGAATACCAGAATCCAGCTGCCATCCTTGATCATATGTAGAACCCTGCAACCATAAAGAATACAAGCAACTTAACCAGTGATTAATGTAAAAGAACAAAAGATCCTTCCATATTATTATCCAGTTGAAATATGAGTATTTTATGTACCAGATGTTTTGCCTTCTTCTTCTTTTTAGGTTTCATTGATGTTTCTGCATAGTCATAGGGCAACTGTTTCTCAAAGTTCCCAGCAGACTCAACCTCCACACTTTTCTGGAACTGAGATCCGCCATGCAAAGTACTCTGATCATCCTGAAAAGAATTAGTATCTCCACTTGAAGCATCTGTCTTCATCTGAGCCTGAACATTACTCCCAGTAGCTCCACCACCAAATGGACCAACGACCCTCTGCCTGGAAGCAGTGCGCATGCGTTTTGTTGGAATAGAACCAACATTGAGACTAGCAGGCCTTTTCTCCATCAAGATGGACTGTTGAGTTGCAGACGTGCATTGCGCAAAAGGCAAATTGGCACCTGCTTCATACGACCTAGAAGCATATATCTTCACGTTTCTTCGCTTCTTCTGGTTAGATTTTGAGGACTTGCTACCTTCAAATGCTCCAGGCAAATAATAGGTGCTCGTTTCTCCTTCATCCTCATCATATGCAGCCTCTTGAAAACTATACTCTGAGATTTAAAATGTAAATTTAATGAGCACAGAATTCGCTAAGAAAATAAAAACAAACGTAAACTCAAGTTGGTGATACTTATATCAAAATAGTCTAAGCTTGTACCTGCTCCAGCATCATACATAGATGTATCAACCTCCTCTTGCATGCTACTGCCACTTCTCTGAAATTTTTAGGTCACTAAATCAGCAATGATAACCAAAAAAAGAAAGGAATTCAAACAATTACCAAATCAATAATGTAAGCAACTTTCCACAAAAAACACAAATCAATACTGATAACACCATACATCATACCAAATATAAACATGAGTTTCATTCCTATAATAACTGAAACAGTTGGGTGTACTGTTATAGACAGGTGACAACTTATTCACACTGAACATTTTATTCCCCGTCATTCTCCTTTTAAATGTAATAATTCCTTTGTGAAACCAGAAACAGGAAGCACCTATGTCAGTTACACTGATGGGCATTGCATTTACCTCAAACTGAACCAAATGAGATTCAATTGATTTTCTGTAGGTTTCCATCGCACCAGAGGGAACTGCATAGAAGAGATTTTCCTGCCAAAGCATAAACTCATTTTTAACAAATGACCCACACAAATCCATGACTAATATATAAAAGGACTTTAGTTTGCCCGAGAGAGAGAGAGAATGGGTGACCAATGTCAAGATTGATAGCTTCACTCAACAAAAAAGACCATAAAGAACTTAATCACACCTCTGTAAGGTTATCCTCCCATGACATTTCTGTAATCCCTAAATCAGACATTCTCTCAGGAGTAGCAGGTGCGTGTGCTTGAAGAAGAGGAACCCAAGAGTTGTTATACTTCAAAAATCTCACTGCGTATCCCTGCATAGATAGTGCAAGATCTTTTCGGGAATATTGCGGCTCCAAATCTTTGCTTTGCTCCTGCCAATGAACATTATTTAGATCAACAACATATGGCACATGCAGGTAAGACAAAAGCTTTCAAAATTTCTGGCCTATAAGTACAATATCAGTGACATACAAATTAGAGTCATGAACAACATTTTCAACATTTTCAAAATTTGGAGGACCCATTCCCACCTCAGGCAGATGAAGCAATGTTACATTACTCAACTTCAAACATCCATGTGAGTATTTTTTTCTCCAAGAGGATACCAAAGCATCTTGCAACCTCTTTTGGAACTATAAACCCAGTATAACTCCAATCATTATTAAGGGCACCAGGCATATTGAAAAAAGAGAATTATTCATCAAGAGCTTTAATACACTTCTGTACTTTGATCTACCCCTATCCACAGAAAAACTAGGAACAATAAAGGTTCAGTAAGTTCAAAATAACTTTGACCATGGGGGAGAAAATAACCTGATCCAGGCTTAAGGTGACAGATTATTCTTTTAATGGCATAAACTCACGCTCTCTGCTCACATTTTAATGCCCTCTCTGTGGTTATAGCTGATTAGTTTATAACTAAGTAAACATCTAAGAGTTCAACGAGAAAAGTAACTAACAAAGCTGTCTATCAACGAGAAAAGTTCATTAGATTAGTAGACATGGACCCATAGTTAAAAACTTAGCTTATGCTAAAGATAAGGGGAAAGAAACCATTTAAATAGCATAGGATTTCTAAGCACTAAATTGACCAGAAGTAAAGACCATTAAAAAAAAGGTCCAGATAAATGACCAGCACCATATTAGATTCTCCACCCTTGGCTTTAGAAGTTTCGTTGCTATCAATACTCATTGATCCAACCAAATCGGAGTCGCAGTTTTTTTTACAAGAACTTGAATCGTCACCATTCAAAAGGGTCTCAGCTGAATGCCAAAATTGCTTGACAGCCCTTGCCAAGTCATGAGCCACTTTCTTTAGCACCCAATGTTGATGCTGCTTTTCCATTCTCAACCCAGAAGTAGAAGCAACGCGATGACATATTTGAGAAGCAGCAGTTAGCTTCCAAAGACGCTCCTATAAACACATAATAATTGAACAAAAATGTTTAGGAAACTTTAAAAGTATTGATATAGTTAATACTAGTTAGCTTCAACTATATGGGTATAATCATAATATCATGCCTGTGCAAAATCATTTGCCAACCACGCCATTTCCTCAAGGACAAAATCCCACTGAGACTTTCGGCGATTCTCCGAGGGTAAAGAACGAACAGCTAATTCAGCAATCCTCTTACGCTTAGCCTGGTTATTACATTTGATGGAGTAAGTAAGATGCTCCCTCAAAGTTTGTAAAATTAGACATCATAAATTGCAGGGGAAGAGAGAAATAACCTCTATAATCCGAGCCTCTTCCAGTATAGAATCTTCATGTGCCTTGTCTATCACTTTCAAGGGAACTCCTGGAGTCTGACAGTCAGAACTTGCAGCTGTATCTCTCCCTGACAAAACAGTCTCAGGAACCTCACACATAGATAAGTCCTGAGGACCCTGAGAGTTCTCTTTGTTGATTTTGGAACTATTATCCAACACATCATCTACTTTCTTATCAGTTCCTGATATTGTACGGTCACTCGGTTGTTCTCCCTCAATGTTTGAATGAAGCTTAGCGTCAGTATGCAACTCAGGTCTACTTTCACTCATATCCTCCTCAACTTTGACTTCACCGTTGCCAGAGTGGTTTTGACAAACAGAAGCCTGGTGATCAGTAACAATACAACCACTGTCAACAGCTTTAGTTTCATTACCTTCTTGTACCATTTCACCACCAGCTAGATTTTGTGCCCCATCAACATCTGATGATTCGACAATATTTCCATTATCAGTGTTCCTTGTAGTAGTACATATGTCACTATCATTATTTACATCTAATCCTACACTAGTTTGGGTGCAAGAAGACTCTGAATCTAAACCCTTTGTGCCTAAGGCTGCGCTGCTAACGTGAACTTCATTTGGTACACTTTTACTCTCTCTATTTGAATTGCTAAACCCATTCACCTGCGCAGAACTGATTTCATTTTCAGTCTTTGTTGTAGCTGCACAAGGAAGACCTTCAAGAACAGATGATACTGGTGGTTCCCTTTCTTCAACAACATCTGGTCTCCCACAAACATCAATGGGCGCTTCCTGAGAATCAACCTGACATGGTTGACTGTGTTCGCTCTCTCTCAAACTTTTAGGAGTTGTAACATCCAATTTGCTTTCAGAACTATCTTTCGTTGGACCAGTAACTATTTCAAGGGCCTGCACCCCCTCCAATTCCATATCGAACTGATTATCACAAGTTACCATCTTGGGAGCAATATCACCATTTGAACTCACAGACTTTAGGCTAGCGACAGGAGGTTGGTCCTTTTGGTTGTTTGTCTCAGATATCAGCCTCTTAGGATCCTTTGACCCCCCACGAGCAGGTAAAGAAGATCCCTGACCACCACGACCCTGTATATCCATTGAATTTGATCGAGTACCATCACGATTTGGTCTGGACCTGTTCCTTCGAGCATAAGGGCGGAATATAGCAGAGTCTTCAGATTCCTTGGCATTTTGAGTCCCATCCATCTGGGACGACTGTTCCGATGGACCAATGTTGTTCCTTCTACTAAGATGCATAGAATTCCTTTCCCCATCAGGCATATCATTGTCACCATCAAATAGTAAGAGATTATCAGCACTATTGGGTTCACAAAGTGTAGGAACCTCTGGTCGACCACTACTTTCAACAGAGTCCCCACGCGGTGATGCAGTCAATGCAAAACTACCTTTTGCTTCACTAAGATCACGCCATGATGTAAGAAAAGAAAAAATGAAGAGATTTTAGCCGGTTAATTGAAAATTCATGTAATTATATAAAAATAAAGACTACCTGGTCACAAACTGTTCTGGATGCTGATCAGTAAGTGAAGTAGACTGGACACTAACAGAAGCTCCATTTCCAAGTTTGAAGTCCAAAGGATTGCCACCCTGAAAGTAAGAGCGTTGCGATAATCACTACATAAAGCAGTCAAAAAATAAATAGCCACCACAAGATCAAATTTCCATACTTTCTCCAGAAACTCTAGCTCCCTTCTTCTTTCCTCCCGCACATCATACTCCTGTCTGTTATCAGCAAATAACAGTTAATTATATACCTCATGTAGACAGGGAAAACATCCAAAAGTAGAAGTTGGAAGGGATGAGGGGTAAACACAAATGAGAAATCATACCTAAGTTCTGCTTGAGCCTTCTCAATTGCTGCTCGGCGCGGAGAGGTTTTCAAACCAATACCAATTCCGCCGTCAACCACTCCACCCATGGAATCAACCTCTGCATTTACTAGGAGAGCAGATCCTGAGCTACATCCATGCATTCCGACCTTAATGCCCGCAATCTTTAATCTCCCATCTAATCCAAAGTCTATAAAACTCACTGAAAGAACAGGTATCAAAAAGTCATATAAGAATACAGAATTGAAAGTACTTTTTTAACTTAAAAGAAGGATAATAACCTTACACGCAAGTAATAAGTTAAAAATTATATCAGTTCACAAAATTTTGAATGCTGTATCTTAAGAAAATGAGGAGAATATGTTCCTATTTCACTGAATCAAATAGCATGAATGTCAATTAACTAGTTACACAAATGATAAGTCCCTAAGAAACAGTGTTCTTAAACATACCAAAAATGTCAACACAAGCAGCCAAATGATACACTTGGACATAACATGTGAACATAATATATTAGAATCGGCAGAAAAAAAAACACACACACACACATATATACTATGAATACGTATGAATACATATTATATATATACTATGAATACAATATCAGATGACAAATGACATCGGCTATTTTAGAAATAAACAATCCTCATTCGCTCAACCATCCAACACAAGCACACACTACTGTTCACATGCCTGACTTAAGAGTTGGACCTAATCATATTAAACAATAAATGGAAATTACCTAAATATTTGAGGCAATGCTTAATTGTCACTTCACTACTACGATTTGTACTACAATGGTTTTCTCTTAGAGAGAGCAAAACAAAAGCATTTGACCAATCTCAATTATGATGTTCTTCTAAACAAATGCAGAAACAGGTATAGCATGATTTGCATTAGCACCATTCTCGATATCACAATGCACACAGACAGACACAAAGATAGGTACATTGTTGAACACCTATAGAGCCCAAATGACAAACTTACAATTTACTAAGATAACCCGCTAATGTACATATGAAATATGCACAGCATAACACAGTTGCATTCTTCTATCAAATCTATCCATAGTTCCGTTCATCCCAGATATCAACAGGATGAAGGAGGAAAGAAAAATTATAAGTATTTAAAGAATAATTTGAAAATAAGTAAATGAACCCTTTGTACCTGTCCAATTCCTCCCCCGCCACCAAAAAGAGGAGGAGAAATGTAAACTAATATAGCAATCACATATAAATAAATAAAAGGTGTGAATTCAGCACGATCATAATGTCATCATTCCCCCATCTTTCAGAAAACTATTTTCCACAAAAAATTTATCAATGATTTGTAGTTCACTATTCAAAATTATGGGGCTGCACAGTTTTCAATCTTTAAGGAGTCTGTGAGACGCTAAAAAACGAAAGGGAATTTAAAGGCAATATAAGCAGCTACATTACTGAACTATTGTGAACCTCAGAATACAAATACAAACTGCATTAGTGGCATATCTTCCGGTCAAAACCAAGCACTAATTGAAAAATGAAACCTAGTTCACGTAGCTAAGAACAGAAAAGGAAAAATGAGTTCTGTCAAAAAATACGAACATGAAAAAGTGATGACCAAAATATGGTAAGTCATTACTCGAAGATACTGTAACATATATGATTTGGCACTAATAATGCTATGACTAAGAGCAACAATTGCATGCAAGAGGCTTGCCCAATGATCTCCTTCGAATTCTCACATGGGCACCCTCTCACATATCCACTACAGTTTCAAAACCACTAGCATACTACTCAAAGAAACAACATAATCAATCCCCCGTGTGGAACGTCAAATTCTGGCTCTTCATCCCATGCCAATACCATAAGGGCATAGAGAGCTAAACTTACCTTATAAACCGCGAGCATTCAATCACAATGCATTACATATTCACACACGAAAGACAACTCCACACAAATTGCCCAACGAACGAAACCCTAATTCCATTCAACCCTAACTGAATGCCTAATTTCAAAATTCTAGGGTTTCCATGGGCAAAAACCTAATACCAACAGAGCAACAAATATACCTGAAATTGGGAACAAGGTAACAAAATTGAGAGCTAGGGCACGACAGTGAGCACTTCAATTTCGCCTAATTTCTCTCTCCTAGGGTTTTGAACAGCGCACACGCTCAGAATTGAAACAAGGCCGAGTTTGCCCTAGAACACAACACCTCGCTCCAAATGTCAGCCATGAAATGGTTGCTTAGACTCGCTATGAAACTCTCTCTCTGTGTCTGATTTCTGTGTACTGGTATTTGGATTTTCCTCTATTAGGTTTCGGTTTGATGTTTCGTTGTTGGGGGTGTGTTGGGGACTATGCGACCTCTGCGAATAGTGGGCTGTGCGCATGGGGAAGAAGACGAACAAAGAAGAGGGCTTAGAGAAATTGGACGTCCATTTTGGGCTTTTTATTATTACGTGCTTTTAATTTTCTAGAGTCTTATTACTTATTTTTGTCTAAGCTTTTTGCTTCGATTGGGGTTCGATGAGGAAGAAGAAACAGGCCGAGGGGGATATCAAAACATTTTTACTTGCCAAAATTAAGAACATGAAATCTTTTTCAATTTTTTTACCACCCAAAAAATACCTGACCCTTTTGATTTCATTTATTTTCATCATGTTATTAGATCCATTTTGATCTCCTACATATGTTGAATACAATGACCAGTTACTTCTTGACCAAAAAAAAAAAAAGACCAGTTACTTCCTATGTCTTTGTAACTTTATTCAAAACTAGCCCCTTACTGACTCGTGTTCCAATTGATTTTTTTTTAAAATTTATTTTAGAATTGAAAAAAATAATAGGTAATTGTGTTTCATAAAAATATGATATATTATCTGATTTTATTTTTTATATATGAAAAAATGTGAATTTACCATATTATTCTCATTCATAAATAACTTTGAATCACTTTGAATCATGTTTTGCCTTATTTTTTGATTATTTTAGATTCTTGGTGTGTTATATTGTACTTGTCTCTTGCATGCACTCGCACAAACTAATAACTTTTAGTATTTTATCCTTTTATAGACATTTTTGTTGGACATAGAGTCTTATTTTCTTTTTGTCCCTAAATATTTACATCTTAATTGACTATTTATTTTACATAAATAACCTATAATCATTTTGAATCTCATTTATTATCAATAGAAGTAGAAAATCGTTTTGCCACCTTATTTGATTATTTTATGTTATTTTTGCGTAGTATATTCTATTTAGTTTGTCTTTTTACATACATTTTTGTTGGTCACAGGACTCTCATCTTCTTCTGTTTTTTAGTTATTTACATTTTAATAATACTTATTGTTTTACATATTTATCTTAAATGCGTGATTAGAACTTTCAGCCGCATGCATCTATATGCTAAAATTAGAACTCAAAAAATCTGTCCCAAATTAACATAACATAGCAGCTCAGTTACTATAACTTTCCTCTATTGTAGTCGTAATTAACGAACAAACTTATCTTACTTAATTCTGATGTTTAAACTTATTGTACTTAATTAATAAAAGATGCAATAGGCAAATGTAGATTAGGTCAGTTGGTTAGGACGTGAATAGTTGATATTATGTCTTATATTTTTTTTTATAAAAAAAACATATGCAAAAAGGTTTATAGATCCAGTAGGTTCACAACACTACTCTTGCACTTGAATCTCTCATCGCCAATGTCGTTGGTACTCGTAAAATGCAAGAGGTTTATAGTTAAAATAGATTCATGCTTGTCTTTTCTCTTATCTACTTCACCTCGTATATTACAAAACAAGTCATTGTGTCTTGAATGGTCACATCAAAGATCATGATTTGTATGTCAACATCATCAGCTATTTCATGAATGATCTTTCAAAATGTAGAGATGCCCAAATTACACCATAGCTTACTGTTATTTGTACCAATGCATTCCTTAAAACCCTAAGAGACTGTTTTGAAGTGCAGGATGAATTTATGAAGAATGTGTTGTGCGCAGCGGAAGCGGATTGCACAAGAACGGTGGATATGAGACCGTTGAAACAACAAGAGCAAAATATGAAATACAGAAATCCAAAAGACACAAGGATTTATCCTGGTTCGGCCCGTGTGTAGCCTACATCCAGTTTCAAGAAGACGAGAAATTCCACTAGTATCCCAAAAGAAATTACAACAAAGGAGATTAACCCTCTCACCTATCCTAGGAATTCCAGAGTTTAACTCTCACAACCCAAATCCCAAATACACCCAAGTCACACCCTCACAACAATGAAAAGAAAGAACAATTTTTCTCTTCTTCTCACACTTGGTTGTGATTGCTACAAATGAAAACATTTGCTTCCAATTTATAGCCAAAGATGCAAGAGTGTGAATGCAAGCTTCAACTATTCATATGTTGGCTACCAAACTCAACAATGGATGGCTACCAAACTAGCCACACATTTTGACCTCATAGCAAGCCAACATTTACTCACATGGGCAACTCCAATGGCAAACCAATATTGACCCACATGCCAAATTTGAGCCAATTTCAACAATCTCCACCTTGGCACAAATTTACCAAGCCACAGGAGAACTTTCTGTCGCCCATCTTCCTCTTACCAAATCAAGCTCAAACACTCCTTGAACCTGCAACCAAAATGTGTGCTTCGATTCGAACCAGATGACCCCAACAGAAGAACCTCTTCAATGTCACCCACATAACCAAGCCACACCAGCTGAATGTACGTGCATAAATCGCACAAAACCTTAAACGCTTGAACCTCAAGCTTCTTCCACTACAGTACACGCAAAGTCTAGACAACCAAGTAGCAGGAACGAACAATTTCAGCTGCCCAAAAGAGGGAATTACCCTCCCAAAGATAACCCCTTACAATCAAAACCCTCACCTGAAAATCTAATGATCAAAGGAAAAAAAAACCCATGTAGCCATAAACAATGCTACCCAAAGTACATAGAGAAAATCAAAGCAACAAACTACACACTACCCACAAGGAACACCCCCTTGAAACTCCACCGTGAAAGAAATTTTCAAAAGTTACCAAAGACAAGTAAAAAATCACACCCCAAGCACGGCACACCGGAATCATTGATCATAGGAGGAACATAAATTTTATCCTCCCTACGACATCCACAAAAGCACCTGCAAGAGGAATTATTAGACTCTTTTTTTTTTTCTTTGACTGATGGGCAATCAAATCTCTAATGCCCTTCCTTGTGACAGTTGCATTTGTCCTCCCGAACATTCACCTTCGAACGCGATTTTCCTCCATTACTGCTTAATCCTTATCATCCTATTTTCATATTCATGACCTAAACATTCATGAAAATCTTATTGAACTCAACAAGATAGTTTTGACTAAGTGTACCTTCCGCCATACCACTGAGTGTACAATCGTTGTTTGGCATACAACCGATTGACAATGATTTGGTCATATATGTATTCTCCACCATTTCAGCCATAGCCCAGCATGTGTAGTCTCATCGGCAACCTCACGAAGAACACCGTCCGTTAACTGCAATCCAATTCGCAGTGAGTGCCCGATTCAAGACATCATCCTTCTCCATCGTTGGAACACGTTGCTGGCCATGTTTGGATACCCTTTGACGCCTTTTGAGCAGCCCCTGTTGCACTAACAAGGCTCTCATCTTTAACACCAAAGTCTGGAATTTTTCTCATGTCAAAATAATTTCATATTTTCTCAACGTCTCCTGGTTCCATCATCACGAACACAAAACTCCACCAAATCGAAAACTGGAGCTCTTGATACCACTTGTTGTGCGCAGCGGAAGCGGATTGCACAAGAACGGTGGATATGAGACCGTTGAAACAACAAGAGCAAAATATGAAATACAGAAATCCAAAAGACACAAGGATTTATCCTGGTTCGGCCCGTGTGTAGCCTACATCCAGTTCGAAGAGCGAGAAATTCCACTAGTATCCCAAAAGAAATTACAACAAAGGAGATTAACCCTCTCACCTATCCTAGGAATTACCAGAGTTTAACTCTCACAACCCAAATCCCAAATACACCCAAGTCACACCCTCACAACAATGAAAAGAAAGAACAATTTTTCTCTTCTTCTCACACTTGGTTGTGATTGCTACAAATGAAAACATTTGCTTCCAATTTATAGCCAAAGATGCAAGAGTGTGAATGCAAGCTTCAACTATTCATATGTTGGCTACCAAACTCAACAATGGATGGCTACCAAACTAGCCACACATTTTGACCTCATAGCAAGCCAACATTTACTCACATGGGCAACTCCAATGGCAAACCAATATTGACCCACATGCCAAATTTGAGCCAATTTCAACAGAATGAGCCTCTCATGTATAATCTTACAAAATGAAAATGGGAGTTGTTCATTTTCATGTTTGGGAACACTGGGGAATGTGGTCCATGAAATGGGAGATGTTCATTTCCGTGTTTGGGAACATTGGGGAATGTGGTCCGTGAAATTCTCCCTTGGAAAGTTCATACCCACGACTCAAGTATTGCATTTCCAAAAATGCACTTACCAAACATGGAAATGATAATTTCCACAATTTCCATAGAATTAGAATCTAAACCACATTTGTCAACACTTACTAATTTCAAGTTATTGGCCCCACCAACATTAGAATTTGATTTGCTCAATAGAAGAGACATCACTTGACAGTATTTTATAAGCCGATATGCCTCTTGTTTGAAATTGGTGCAACTTTGGCGCCCAACTCACACTCTCTAGCTAGTTAGTTAGTTAGTTAATTACAATCTCTCATTCTCTTGCTTCTTAGTATAAAAAGAGAATTTTAGCTTATCTTTACTCCCATTCCATCTACAATCTCTAAACTTAATCAAAGATTTGCACAATCAAGAAGCAACATTACAATTTACAGTCCCATTCTTGTTATGTTTCTCTCTAGCTTTGAAACTTATTGCATGATCTTAATTGCAATTTGCGCTTGTTTTTCTGTATCATTATGTAGTTTTCAATTTCACCATCAGAGTTCTGCAAACGTTTTCTTCAATTTCACCAGCCACTGCAATATTTCTTGCTTACAAGTATGACTCTATAGCCGATAACTGCAACCATTTCACAAAGTTTATGACTCTGTTTTGCTACCAATGACATCATGTTGCTCTGAAGAAAGTAGGCTTTTCTAAACATACTATAACAGGGGGTTCTATTAACAGTTCTTTAATAATTATGTTATGCATTCACGTTTGTCGACGGAATATTGAACTACGAAATGATTGAAATCTTCTTCTCTTTAAATCAATTTACCGTGGTTTTGATGATTGGAAATGCCAGATAGGAGGCAAGCGAGTTGGGATTGTCGGATTGGGAAACATTGGCTTAGAAGTTGCCAAAAGACTTGAGGCCTTTGGCTGCAACATCTACAACTCAAGGAAGGCAAAGTCATACGTTTCATACCCTTTCTATTTTGATACATGTGAGCTTGCAGCTAACAGTGACGCTCTTGTCATTTGTTGTGCATTGACTGCTGAAACCCACCACATTATCAACAAGAAAGTATTGTCAGCATTGGGAAGAGAGGGTGTGATTGTCAACGTAGGACGCGGAGCTATTATCGACGAGAAGGAAATGGTTCAGTGGTGTTTGGTCAAAGGAGAGATTGGAGGTGCTGGTTTGGATGTGTTTGAGAATGAGCCTGAAGTTCCTAAAGAGTTCTTTGCATTCTTCTCCAATAAACCATTGCTTTCGCCGGCTGTGGATAATTAAATGGATTTCTATTTGCAGGTTAGTGTCTCCGTATCTTTTTGCATAATCTTGCATGCCATTTTGGTTTGTTTCCCATGGGAATGGTTCATACAGAAACCACTCGCAGTAGAGCTTCAGCAAATTCTGTTCTTAATTTTCTTCTGGTAAGGTTCGTGCACTTTTATGAATCAATGCAAGGGACCAAAGAAAAGATTGATGCGATGAATGAGGCAATGAGAGAAGACAAGTTTGAAGAACCGAGGCGTTATCGGTACTGGTATATAATTGAGAGTTTTATGATTTGCATCATTGCATGTAGCAGGCGGTGTGGATTTGCTTGCCAAATATAATGATTGCTGAATTTTAACTTCAGATAAGAGGATTTTTTTATATATATAAAATGCTTTTTGTCCAGCTTCCTTGAGCATTTTGAATATAAGTTCTATCAGGGGTGGGCGCAATGTGGTGATGTTTATCCTTGGAACCGGAAATGGAATTTTTTTTGGTGCAGTTTGGTTTGATTTGATTTGATTTGGTTTGCCAAAATGGCTAGAGAAACTAGTGTGGTGTCATCGGTTTTTGGTTTTGAACCAGTTTAATTTTTAATTTAGGTTATTTTAAAAAAAACATAGAAGAGAAAAAGAAAGAGAGAAGTCGGAGAGGGAGGAGAGGAGAGGAGAGGAAGAGGAGAGACAAGGAGAAATATAAAGAAAGAAAAGAAAGGTGTATGGATTCTACCGAAAAAAAAGTCTATGAGCTCTGAAGTTGGGTTCAGGGGAGTTGGGTTGTATGAGATATTTAAAAAAATAATAATATATATGCACAATTGGTCTGGTTTTGGTGTGGATTAGTTTTTAAAGATGCAAAATCGGAATCAAAATCGAATTAAACCAGTCCTGTTTGAATTTTTTTTTAAATTTGTTGACTTTTTGTTAATTTTTTTAGTCAACCCAATTTTGACCGGTTTTTCCAATAATATTCGACTCTGTTTTTCAGTCTCCATTTTCTTTCTATCTTTTCCTCATGCAAGTGACATGGGGAGAGAGATAGGAGGATATAATGGGGACTTGCGAGGTGCAAAAGTATTTGTAGGATTTTCTCATACTTTTGTTATGAAATACAATCAGTTTGACGATCACAATTATTTTGCAACATTGGAAATGAATATTTTGTGACATTTCAATGGTTTCTCAATTGAAAATTAAAATTAAATCATATATAGAGATAGTTGAAAATATGTATCATGTCTATATTCCACAGTTCATTACTTTTCTAAATCTACATTCTCATACTATTTTCAATATTGAGTGAAAATATTGGAGGAAATTAAATTGATGAATTTTGAGGAAGATTTTCTTCCATTGTTGTTTTCAGCCAATATGCCTCTTGTTTGTAATGGGTGCAACTATGTTGCTTGTTTCAAAATTCTATATGGGCTCAAAGTCGTTGCTACAGTATCAAAATTCTAGTTAGTTAGTTGGTTCAATTACAATCTCTCATTTGCACAGAGCTCCCCAAAATGAAGAAGGAACATTCTAGTTAGTTAGTTGATTCAATTACAATCTCTCATTTGCACAGAGCTCCCAAAAATGAAGAAGCAACATTTCCCGCTACCAACTCAAGCCAACAAGAAGATGCATTCTCTTTTCTTGATTATAAACATACAATATGTGGTATTATCAAGGCAATAAATATGTGCTCAAATTTATACTTGTGATTTAATACTAAATAATTTTTAAAAATCAGTATATGACAACATTGCTGGTCTTGAGCCAGTAATTTCAGTCTCGGTCACTCTACAGGTCATGCGACAACATTACTATACCATACTACATTTCATTTATCATCCAGACATGCATGTACACAAATCAGGAATATCTAGGGTAGTAACAGCATAGCTCAGAGATGCATGACCTGCAAAAAGACCTCATCGAAAGTCAGGCTTTTCTCTGTGCAACCAAGTCATCTGACTTCCTTCTGTTGATTCCATAAGTTCACGGAGTTCCTTCACATGGCCAATCATCTTGTTGGCTGAATAAGCTTTAATCATAGTTCTATAAGTAACCTTGTCAGGCCTACATCCTTTTTGCTCCATTATCTCAAGCACCCCCTTCATTTCTGCAAAGCATCCCATCTTCCCATAAGCATCAACCAGACAATTGAAAAAAACAATATCAAGCATCACGTCTGAATTCTCCACAAATTGTAAAACACCATCAATTTTTTCAGGCAAACCCGCTAGCCCATATGCCCTTACGAGTGAGCATAGTGTGACACAGCTTGGCTTCATCCTCTCTGACCGCATTAGCCTAAACAGATACTCCATTTGTTTTAAATCCCCAGCCCTCCCAAATGCATCTATCACCACATTGTATGTCACGATCGTCCATGAGTAATGGTATTTCTGCATGTATTCCATCACAGCACTCATTTTCTCATAATTCCCAGCTTTTCCATAGGAATCTAGAAGAATGTTGAAAGTCATGATGTTGGCTTGAATACCCGCACTCTGAAACTTCTCAAAACACTTTTCCATTGTTTCTATTTGCCCGCTGTTGCCAAAGGCTCTCAGTATGGAATTCATGGTCCAAACATCAGGCTCACAATCCTGTTCGCTAAGCATTTCCACAAGTGTCGATTCCATCTCTGCAAATCTTTTTGGAAAAAAGACACTGAGAATGAATAATTTCTTCAAAATTGAACAACATATTATGCTGACCATATGATTGACACAACTATCATAGGAACTCCTTTTTTTTATATAAGAAGAATATAAGAGAAACTTATGAGGTAAAAATGGAAGACCTACTCTTTTATTTCATTAACCAGAAACAAAATGATTATAATGTGGGAAATGATAAGGGTGAAAGGCAGTTACATAGCAGGAGTAATGAAAGTGAAGTTTGAAGTTAATGGTAATGGTTGTGTTCACAACTCCCATGTTTCCATCATTACCCAACCCTTTAAAAGGCATATGATCTAAACAATTGTATGTTCAAAATTCTCTCTAACCCTCTTTGGATTTTACTGGTGATCAAATGCTGCACAAATATAACATTTGATGCAACCTTACGTTATGATATTCACAAGAAATAGATGGAGCATTCAAAATGTTGAAAGGGAAGGATATGAGGGAATACTTTTTAGATTTCCCATAGGCATCGATGAGGGTATTATACGTAATGGTGTTGGGTCTTATCCCCTGACTCTCCATATCCGAAAGCAGAGCCTGCACTTTGTCGTATGCAAAAACCTGCAGGCATGATTTTATGAGGATTGAATAAGTATGGACGTCAGGCTGGCAGTCAGGAGTATTCTTCATCTGCTCAAGGAGGGAAAATGCTTTGTCAAAGAGGCCGCTCCTACCATAGGCAGATACAAGAGCAGTGTAAGATTCATGGTTGACAGCACAGCCTTCGTCAATCATAGCTTGAAACAGCTCGTGGGCTTTTTCTGGTTGCTTACATTTTCCAAGCATGACGATTAGCTTAACATATAAAGCAGCATTGGGCCGGTACCACTGCTGCTCATGTAGTAGTTCAAAAACCTGAAAACATAAAAGATAAGATGGCCATGAGAGGAGACACTCACAATGTATTAGGCTTATGAACAATTACAATGTTAAATTGAAAAAATATATATGCTAAATAAATAATTATAAAGGTTGCATCAGAATAAGCTTGCTTCTGGGATTTATTTGTTCATTCATCTATCTCTATGAGACTATGACTATATCATTAGTGACAACAATCAAAATAAGCTTCTGGAACTAACATCAATCTGATGATCCGAGGTTCCTGATAAGCTAAAAATCGAGCCTTTTCTATGCTTTCCTACATTTTCTCAGCAACCAAACAAAATTCGAGCTGAAGCAAAGAGTCCAAAGTTGAATAAATAAAAAGGCAAACCAGCAACTAAATTGCTTGAACAAAACACCAAAACCCAGTATTTAAAACCTCGGCCTCCCTTCTCTTTCTGCATTTATAAGCAACCAAACGGAGAACAAGTGCAAACCCAGATAGAAATTCCAAAATCCCAATTCGCCAAAACCCAATTCGAACTTTAAAAAAACACGAAAAAGGACTGACCTTGAGAGCGGACTCCCAACGCAAAGCAGTGATTCTCTCATGGATGGCTTCGAGCACGGTCCTGGGAAGCAGCCTCTTGGAACCTTTCTTCTTCTCGATCAGATCTTTGGTAGCTTCTCTTCGCAGTATGACCGAGATTGCTTTCCGGGAAGCTGTTTTCTTGTTGGTCTCCTCTTTTCTCTCCTTGGCCTCCTTATCTTTCAGCTTCTGAATGTCTAGTAATTTGCTTCGGCTTCTCTGTGTCACTGTTAGTGAGTTTGTTTTGTTTGAGTTGCTATTAGTAGAAGAAGAAGAAGGAGGAGGAATAGCTTGGCGACTGAGTGTGGTTTGGGACCGTACAGTTACCGGTTTGGTAACCGGTGGCCGGTTAAACGGTGGTGGGGGTGGTTGGGTTGGGCTCGAAAGTGAGGCCATGAATTTGTGTGTTTCTCTGTGAGTCGGATTGGGAGAGAGAGAGAGAGAGAGAGTCTGAGCGCGCTATAATATCGTTGAGAAGGTAAAAACGGCACCCAACGAGGCGCCGTTTTAGGGGCAAGCAGAATCGGACTGAGATGAGACCGTTGGTGTGTGAACAAACGACGATATTTCGAACATGTCACTTGAGTAAAAGTTCTTGTGACATGCATGCCGATTGATGAAAATGCCAAATGAAAATATTTTTTTAAAAAAGGTAACTTACCCTCCAGTGAAACACATTGTTGGTTCTTGCATTGGATCACAAATTGTTAGACAAACCCATCTCCATTATATTATAAGCATGTGAAATTAAAAAACTACACCTATTTCATTTTACTTAAAATGAAAAATTTTGTCATATATCCATGGAAAAAATGAAAATGAAAAACTTAGCTCACTTGTCGTCTATGAAAGGACATCATTTTTCTCTTTATCTTACGCTATAACTAAGTTACATAACCACCAACAGCAATATCAAACTCAGTTATTCAAATTATACTTGGTGAAAGGAAATAATAGACTACGTACTAGGAAAAGCATAAATGAAGTAACCGTGATAACAATAAGCGAAAGGGAAAGAAATAAAGGATGCAAATTTTGTGCAAAAAAAGAAATAAAGGTAAGAAAGTGAAAAATGAGGGTGATTACCAGACAACCTCTCGACTTGTCCAAGACAAGGTAAGCACTGGCTTTTGCAGTGAATAGAAAGCACCTTTTTATTCCCCAGATATCAATTGTTTTGGTAATTACATTGTTCGTCGGATTTCTTTACTGTCAGACACAATGTCTTTAGCAAATTTGTTGCAGTACAAAGATGAAGTTCGTATGCTGCGAGGTGATCTCTATGTGTCACGTTCGAATTTAATGTCTCACGAGAGCAGTAGAGAGATCAGAAGATTCATGACCATCTTGGTTACAGATGCAGGCAGTGATTCAACTGAAGTTGGGGAAACCTGATTGGGATCCG
Organism: Prunus fruticosa; assembly: GCA_018703695.1. NCBI lineage: Eukaryota > Viridiplantae > Streptophyta > Magnoliopsida > Rosales > Rosaceae > Prunus > Prunus fruticosa. Next base: position 38,841,182 of record CM031924.1, on the reverse strand, counting down.
GTAGGTTGACATGCGTTCTGACAGAGGGCTGGATGACTCATTGTGGTTGAGTAAGTCAGCAGAGGGCCTGCACCTGCATTGCAGACTGTCCCTTATTTTGTGAAATATGTAGAATTGCTTGCAGCTGAGAGGAATACCTTGACTCGCTTTGGAATAGCAGAGACAAATCTTAAAGCGGCACTGGAATCAGCAAGTCCCGTCATCGATATTAATGTTTCTTTAAAAATCGTATAGCCGGGCGGCTATACTCGGTATTATTAATGCTTCTTTAAAAATAGTACAGCCGAGCGGCTATACTCCGTTTAATTAATGTTTCAAGAAAATAGTATAGCCAAGCGGCTATACTTAGCAGCCGTCTACAGGCTCAGCAGGTCCTTTTTTATTTTTTAAAATATTATAGCCGTGCTGCTATACTATTAAAAAAATTAAAACCTAGTGTAGCCGTGCGGCTATACCACATTCGACACGTGGCCGCCTAAACGCTATTCGGATACCCCTTTTTTAAAAATGTATAGCCGGTCGGCTATACTATTTTTTTAAAAAAAAATGGTATACCCGAGCGGCTATACGCTGTTTCTACAAAATGAGTATAGCCGGTCGGCTATACTCATTTTGACACGTGGCCTCCTAAACGCTATTCGGGTCCTTTTTGTATAAATAGTATAGACGCGCGGCTATACTCGGTTTTTATGATTTTAAAAAACGTATAGCCGCCCGGCTAAACCCACTGGAATCAGCCCGTCCCGTCATCGTCAACAACCTGGCAGAGTTGAATGCGCTAATATCTACGCTGAGAGAGCAAGGTTGGAACCTGAAAGCCCGCAGGGTCAGATTTGTTGCTGGTATGGATGCCAAGCTGCAGAAGAGTGCAGAAGAGACTTAAGAAGGTGGCCATGGAAGCTCTGCGTGTTGTTTGAACATGAAGGAATTGTTTCAGAGATGTTCTACAAAGTTGTTGGATTTGGAACATAATAGTGTACCTCTTGTGTGTTTGCTTTTCTGTTCTTGATAAGCTGCAACTTTTCATGCTTCTCAGCTTAATTGCCTTTTAGTTACACTTGTCATCAAATAAGAGTGCACTTACCAAACATGAGATGACATGAGATGAGGAGAAATCCTCAGGGGTTTATCAGTAAATTGCATATCACATAACCTGACCAACATCAGCTTTCTCTTATGGTCTATCTGGAAAGCTCGATGTCGGTTTATTTTTTATGGCTGCAAACCTGAGCCTATTCACGTCCTTCAGTTGGCTAACTCTGCGGCAGGGGACTTCCTCGAGGCGTGTCTTCCCTCGATCTCTAGTGGGATAACTAATAGGGAGGTCCTCCCTGCTCAGCCCCATTGGTCTCCTCCTAGACTTGGCTGGTCTAAAGTTAACTCTGACGGTGCATGGAAGTGAAACAAAGCTGCAGGTCTGGGAGTGGTTATAAGAAACTCTGAGGGTGCTTTCTGTGGTGGTTTAGCAGAAGGTAAGGTGTGTCAGTCTGCCCTTGCGACTGAAGCTGAGGCTGTACTCAGTGGCCTAAAACTGGCTCTGTCTTTGCGCCACCGTAAGGTCATGATGGAAACTGATTCTAAGGTTGTGAAGTCTGGGATTTCTGGGAACTATGGTAATCGAGCTTGGTCTATTCTCCCGATTCTCTTAGAAATCCGAAGAATGGAGACCCTCTTTGATTCTGTCGAGTGGTGTTGGATCCCTCGAAACAAAAATGTGCGGCTCATTTGGAGGCCTCGATTGGAATTGGAACGGTGCATAGGGTAACCTGGATTAACCAGCCACCACCGTCCCTCGTTCGTGTTTTAAGTTCTGATGGGCTTCCATGCACCCCTGTAATGTAACTTTTTTCCTTGCTGGAACTGCTTCTTACACTAAGCTGTGTTTGGTTAGTGTCTGCAGTCTCAGCTTTCTGCTTGCTGTTTTTAGGCTTCCCTGTTTCCCGCTTTGGGGTTTAATGAAATTCTCTTTGACCAAAAAAAAAAGTCGAAAGCTTTCAGAATCGAACAATACACAGCACAATGCCAATATGCCAACCAAGACAAACACTTTCAATTAGATTGTTCATCTCAATATTCTCAAAGACTCAAACAGACTCAATATTCAATTAGATTGCCCACCACACAATTACATTACACACTTCCAATTAGATTGTTCATCTCTATGTGTCACGTTCGAATTTAATGTCTCACGAGAGTAGTTGAGAGATCAGAAGATTCATGACCATTTTGGTTACAGATGCAGGCAGTGATTCAACTGAAGTTGAGGAAACCTGATTGGGATCCGGTGGGTTGACATGCGTTCTGACAGAGGGCTGGATGACTCATTGCGGTTGAGTAAGTCAGCAGAGGGCCTGCACCTGCATTTGCAGACTGACCCTTATTTTGTGAAATATGTAGAATTGCTTGCAGCTGAGAGGAATACCTTGACTCGCTTTGGAATAGCAGAGAGAAATCTTGAAGTCGCACTGGAATCAGCACGTCCCGTCATCGATATTAATGTTTCTTTAAAAATAGTATAGCCGCGGCTATACTCGGTATTATTAATGTTTCTTAAAAATCGTAAAGCCGATCGGCTATACTAGGTTTTAATTTTTTTAATCATATAGCCACCGGCTATACTCCGTTTAAGTAATGTTAAAAAATAGTATAGCCTAGTATAGCCAGGCGGCTATACTTAGCAGCCGTCTACAAGCGGGTCCTTTTTTATTTTTTAAAATAGTATCGCCGCGCAGTTATACTCGATTTTTTATTTTTCAAAAAACTCGTATAGCCGTACGGCTATACTCCATCACGTGGTCGCCCAAACGCTATTCAGATACCCATTTTTTTTAAACGTATAGCCGGGCGGCTATACTCATTTTTTTATTATTTCTAAAAATAGTATAGCCGCGCGGCTATACGCTGTTTAATTAATGTTTCTACAAAATTAGTATAGCCGGTCGGCTATACAGATTTCGACACGTGGCCTCCTAAACGCTATTCGGGTCCTTTTTGTATAAATAGGATAGCCGAGCGGCTATACTCGGTTTTTATGATTTTTAAAAAAGTATGGCCGCGCGGCTAAACCCACTGAAATCAGCACGTCCCGTCATCGTCAACAACCTAGCAGAGTTGAATGTGCTAATATCTACGCTGAGAGAGCAAGGCTGGAACCTGAAAGCCCGCAGGGTCAGATTTGTTGCTGGTATGGATGCCAAGCTGCAGAAGAGACTTAAGAAGGTGGCCATGGAAGCTCTGCTCGTTGTTTGAACATGAAGGAATTGTTTCAGAGATGTTCTACAAACTGGTTGGATTTGGAACATAATAGTATGCCAAAATAGATGGTACCTCTTGTGTGTTTGCTTTTCTGTTCTTGTCAAGGTGCAACTTTTCATGCTTGTCAGCTTAATTGCCTTTTAGTTACACTTGTCATCAAATATTTGGTATTCTTTTTATAGGATAGGAAGTTGATTCCATATCAAATACTTGGTCTATTAATTAATTTAATAGAATCATGAGAGTTACACTCATATAAATTGTCATATCTCCTCACCAATTATTAATGTGTCATTAATTATTTTTATTTATTTTGGCTAAGATTCACATTTCTCTGTTTCCTTCAGCAAGTTAGATGTATGGTATATTAATTGTATTATTTGTACTAATAATTTCAAAATGTAGACATGCCCAAATTACACCATCGCTTTAGTGTTGTTTGTGCTAATACTTTCCTTAAAACCCTAAGGCCCCATTTGATGGGCCCTTAGGGTCCAAGAAATGTCCATTTCTCTCATTCTCAAATGGGGCCTTAGGGTCCAAGAAATGTCCCTTTCTCTCATTCTCAAATGGGGCCTTAGGGTCCAAGAAATGTCCCTTTCTCTCATTCTCATGTCTGGTTGTGAAGTATTAGGAATCAAAAGCTATTAAGCTTTCTAAAAATACCCTTTATTTTTTATTTAAAACTATTAACGAAAAGTGGTATTTAAAGATTTAGAGTACGGATAATTTAGTCTAAAAAAAGTGTATTAAATGTTTTTCCAACTGGGAGAAAAAATTCCCAAGGAGAGCCAAGGGTAAGAAATTCCCCACAACATGGGAAGCACTTACCAAGTTGACATGAGATGAGGAGAAATCCTCATAGGGGTTTATCTGCAGAGCAATCTGCATTGGTTTGGTGGAAGATGTGGGCAGACAAGTGGTGTGATATCTAATTTAGATATGGGGACCATGAATTTGTGTGGTTATGACTGAGTAAGAACGTGAGATTGAGATTCTTGATTGATGCTACAAAGATTACCAGTAAATTGCATATCACATAAATAGTCAATTGCTAGATTACCAGGCATAAAGTTGAAAGCTTTCAGAATCGAACAATACACAGCACAATGCCAATATGCCAACCAAGACAAACACTTTCAATTAGATTGTTCATCTCAATATTCTCAAAGACTCAAACAGACTCAATATTCAATTAGATTGCTCACCACACAATTACATTACACACTTCCATTTCATCTAAACCCTAATCTGCAACCCATGTCAATTTTTACCGCCGCTCACCCCTCCCGCTTGAGCCGCCTTCTTTGCTGCCTTTTCTTGCAGCGCTTTGGCGTCCCTAAACAGAAATTTAGCAAAAAAATTGAAAAACACCCCAATTCAGAGTTGAATCACAAACAAGGGAATTTAAAATGAAAGGCTTAAGATTGAGAGAATTCATACCTTTGTCGGCGTTGTTCGGGGGTTAATCCATCGTTTTTGGGCTGCTTGGATTTCCCGCCAGACCTGGCCTGAGCCCTTTCACGGTCTCGCTCTCTCTGGCTTCCGCGTTCGCTTCAGTTAAGCCAAACAAACACACAAGCATCACAAACAAAACCACTCTCTTCTTCCCCTCTCAAACATTGATCTAATTTACACAATAACTCGTTTGGTTGCCGAGAAAACGCGCTTCGAAACATCAATTTCAATACTTTAACAACAAAAATCAGAGATCGAGAGCAAAAGATCTGATCTTTGGTGATTTTCATCGCGTTTCTCGGCAACCAAACAAGGCAAAATAAGTTAAGACTGAGAAAAATTAATAGAGAGAAGAAACAGATCCGAATTGCAAGGATATGGGACATTATTGAATTGTGCGAGTGAAGCTGAAACAGCCAAACAAGATCACAAACACAATAAACCCCTGCAACTTCACACAGTCAAATCAAGCAACGATCAATAAGCGATTTCGTTAAATCAAAACCAGAGATTTCGAGACGAGAAAGATCAAAGAAATGGAAATTTTGAAAATACCTGATCTATGCGCTGAGCTCGAAGACAGCGAGAGACTGAAGAAGCCTTGGTTTCACGTCGCGTCCGAGGAGAGCTGATGCCTTAAAACTTTAAAAGGACGAGCTGTTGCGTACCAAACAATCTATGGAAGTCTCGAGAAGCCGCGGTTTTTCTAATTTCCACAATAAATTAAAATTTTTAGTTGAGTGCTTATCTGGCATTTCTTTTCTTCTTTTCTTTTTCTTGGTAATTTTTATTTGGGCTGCATTTTTATGGGCCTCACAAGATGACCAACAAGGCAGGCCCAGATCAACTTTCAATTTGATCTTACATTTTATTTCATTTGAGAAATCCTACATGAACCCAAAAGTAAGATTGGTACATTTATGATTTAAAATATTTTTACGAGTGTAAGAGCTGCTTATAGTTGAAGTGATTGTGAGCGTTCGTCTTTGTATGTGAAGTTGTATGTCCAATAACATGCACTCTTGCACTTGAGATTGCGTGTTCGATTCTTTCTTCTCTCATTTACTTTTATTTAAAATATAAAATGTGCTTTAATAACATGAACTATAAAAGATATGTTAGCCTCTCCCACCATCACCCCTTCCCTCTTGCCGCCCCACCGGCGGCTTTCTTCTCCCGACTTCGGTGGCTCCCTTTTTCTTCTCTCATCAACACTATCATCTTTCTCTCACTCTTTTTTCTGTTATTAGTCCTCCTTTAAAGAAGGAAAATGATGTTGGTAGGCCATGTTTTTCATTATTTTTATAGTGACCGAGTATTTAAAGTAGTAGCGGTCGCTGGTCACCCATGTGAAGTCATCAATTGCAGATAAAGAGAAATTAAATATCAACCTACCTATATTTAAAGTAGTAGTGGTCCCTAGTCTATGTTGTCCTTACTCCTTAGTTAATGTTCCAACACATGCAACGCTCAAGTCCTAGTCTCTCTTTTGACTTTTCTACACTCTTTTTTCCCCTTTGTCTGTTTTTGTTCCAACCCAAATGAAAAAAAGTTGGTGTTTATGCAAATTTTACATTACACATCCAAAATGCCATTTCATCGATTTGAAAAACCTAATCTATAAAAATATCTTCAATCTTCCGAAAAACGTCACTTTGTTCTTTCTTTTTTATTATCAAATTATAATTCACATCATATATATATATATACATATACTATTTATATTTCTCTTCACGTGAGACGTTCGGTAAGTTCACAATATACGGTGAGCATTCAATTGAAGTACGTAACAATATGTTCCCGCAAATAAGGAGGAAGCAAGGGGACCCTATTGCTTCCCATAAGACTCGTTCCGCTGCCAAAACACCCAAAAAAACCTACCTTCCTCTTCTTTTCCCCCTACAATTTGAGAGCTAAAATCGGAAAATACAAAAACCAAACAAAAAGAACACACACAGAGATCCATCGACCACCAACCATACAACTAACTGAGCTTAAAAGAAACAAACAAACAGACAGACCCACCACCATTGCCAATTTTCCGATCCATCTACTAGCTTTTGCCTTTTGGTGCGTGCCATGTTCTCTCTCTCTCTTATCTTATCTTTTCTTCTTTTCTTAATTTTTGTTTTTTCATGTAATTACTGTTCTTTTTTCTTTTGCTGCTGTGCTTTCCCTCATCATATTCATTTGCATGTTCGAATGTTTCTTTCTCTCTCTCTCTCTCTCTGAGGTAATCAACTTTTCTTCCTCTTTTTTTACAGAGGAGAGATAAAAATAAAATAATTGAAAGCTGGCGGGGTCATCGTTTCTGACGGTACCAACGGTCACGGGACGTAAGGTATCCCATGCCATTTTTAGTTCCTCCCTCAAATTGTCAGAACTCAATGTAATTGTAAACTCAAACGTTTTACATTTAAATGCGTACATAACTTATTTTCTCTAATGTAAGATTAAATTTGTGGGATTAATGTAGAATGTGTGTCCTTTCGACTGACATATAAGTATGAGTCGACGTACACTTACATCTTACATCAATCCCACAACCATCTTATGTAATTGATTGATGATTTACAGTATTCAAGATTTATCTTAATACATTATACTCCGTAAATTTTCTTCATCATCAGAAAAAGGAAAAGGCAAAAGTTACATTTTGTCTATGTAGTTTGTTGGATTCTTCACTTTTGTTTATGAGGTTTTAATTCTGGTGATTTGATCCTTGTAGTTTGATATCCATCCCAATTTATTGATGAAAGATTTGTCCAAATTTCCTCCCAATTTATTGATGAAATAATCATGTGTCACTTACATAGTGTAGGTGTATTTTGGACGGGTTGAATTGCGAAATAATCAAACTGTAAGAATCAAATTGCGAAAAATTAAATTGCATAGACCAACAATAACTTATTCACAAAATTTTAATGTTTTTTGGTTGTTGCTTAAATGAACTCAGAAAAGGGGTATCTGTCAACATAAAAGAATTAGAGTCATAACATAAAGAATGATAGATCCATCTCCCATTTTAGTAGCAGTTTCACATTTCCAAGAAATCTAAAATCACATAAACCAAGCAAAACAAAAGGATGGTTCGGATCCTTGAAATCCTCACAATCCTCCAATAGAAATTCATCATTTTCTTTTGTCTGTATTTGTTTTTGCTGTCATGGAAGGTCGCCGGAGGCTAACGCTTCTCGATCAGATGTCAGCAAGTGGGAACGGGAGAGACTTAGCTGGTTTAAGCCTGGACGACGTGTTGCTGGCCCCTGCAGCCAAACAGCCACCTACAGCTCCTGCCCTGCCCCCAACCATCTCGGGTCGGACTTTGCTCGATATAATCCGAGACGAGGAGCCCAAGTCCTACCGGGCCCTGATTGGCAAGAAGGATAAGAAAGCCTGGAAGTCGTTTAAAGACCGCCTCCGCCTAAAACGCGCCGGCTCTGCTTGGGCCTCCTCCGTCCGTGTCCCTACTTCGGATCTCCCTATCCGGAATAATACTGTTCACGGTTCCAATCACCAACATCTTCACCTTCACCTGAGATCGCGTCGCAGCTCAGTGAGATACGTTACGCCCAAGACAAATCTCGACATGGTTCAGCAAGGGGACGAGAACAATTCCGCGGGAATGCGGCAGATGTCGCGCCGGAACTCGACCCGGTTAGGCCCGAACGCGTCGATCCCGTCCGACGAGCCCGACTCGGACATTCCGGGTCAGAACGCGCGGGCGCCGATGTTCTCACGTCGGAGTTCCGTGCGGTTCACGGCCGACGAGATCGCGACCGACTCGCCCCGGCGACGGTTGTCGGCAGCGCTGGAGGAGGAGAGGTCGCTGTCGGCAAGAGAAGCGGTTGCGGCGCAAGTGGCCGCTGAGGCCGCAGCCGCAGCGGCGTCGGCCGAAGAGGCGGAAGCGACGCATGGAGCGGAGCAAAACGACGTGCCGTCGGCGGACGGGGTTGCAGCGGCTACGACGACGGAGGCGGAGCCGGTGAGGATGTCGTTGATGGACCTGTTGGAGGAGACGGACAGGCAGATGGGGCTGGAGTCGAGTTACACCATGGATGACGAGGATGAAGAAGAGTACGAGGAGGAAGAAGAAGAGGAGGAGGAACAGGAGGAAGTAGGGAACGTAGAGTATAATTGCTGCGTGTGCATGGTGAGGCATAAAGGTGCGGCATTTATCCCCTGCGGTCACACGTTTTGCAGGATGTGCTCCAGAGAGCTCTGGGTGCAGAGGGGCAATTGCCCCCTCTGCAACAATTTCATCTTGGAAATTCTCGACATTTTCTGAAGAAGAAACAAAAAATTTACTGCGAGCAAATTTGATTGTTGCCGAAAGAAGTCATTTTTAATTGGTGTTCAACTTTGAACTTCTCTCTGTTTCACTCCACCACTTTGTTTCTTAATCGGAATTATTAGAAACAATTTTATTTTATTTTTGTATATTTGGTTTTATTGTTTTTACTTGATGTATCAATAGTTTCAGACTTTCAGTGAATGAATGAATGCCTACTTTCTGGGCTCTTTTCTGTACATAATTTATGAGGGTAGAGCTCATTTGGTGCTTAATTGCTAGAAATTGGAATTTGGATTAACCTAACCATGATAACATATCCCAAGTTACCACATTTATCAAGCTCTCCAAAACAAATATTACAGAAAGTGAAGATTTTGCTGGTTTTGTGATCTTATTTTCTAAGTAGCATATTCTATCATTTGCAAAAGAGCAAGGAGGAAAAGAATTGTGGGGTTTGCCAGGGCATTGACTTGGCCTTGATTTGCATACTGTAAGTCTCAAGTTCGAACTCCATGACATCTTAGTTGTGTGTATGAGAAACTTCCCTCCCATGTAGTTTAGACTATCGCTTGTATTAAAAAAAGAATTGTGGGGTTTAATTTAACCAATAGTCAATTACATTAATTTTGGTCAGAGCACAGATGATGGTTGAATTGAATCATTATGATGGTTGAATTGAATCATTACTAGCATAAATTTTTACCACAATCTCACATATTTGTTTTGAAGTTAATCAGAATACAATTGAGATTTATGATTTTACATAAAACAACGGTTGAGTTCATCTTCTTAGGTTTTTCCTTTACACATAAATGTATACAGGAAATGCCATCCTATTCTTTTTGCACCTATAACCTCAGAAAGTCCTTTCCTATTCCTAACTAGATATGGTCAATTGGTTTAAAGACTTAAGAAAACCAGAGTCAATTTCCAAGCAGGGCAGCAGTACAAACTAAATGTCATCAATCCAACTCTTTAACACCTGGCGGACATGGCATTTATCAGGTTGCCTCACTATATAAATTTGATCTCCCACTTTGTTGTCGGCGTCCTGGTTCCGGTACCATGTCCATAGAGCCCAGGTCTCATTCTTCACCTGCAAGTTATGCAGGTTGAAATCCATGGTTAGATTATAATTCAGATGGTGAAACTGCGCTGTATGTTTGTAACACAAAACCCTTCAAGGATATTATTCTAGTCACTGATAGGGTCAAGGATATTCCAGTCACGGATAGGATCAAGGATATTCTAGTCACTAGGATTACCTATTACTGAGTGAAGAAATCTTGTATGGTTACTGAGAATGGTCTTTATATGCACATTGACTTTCAAAGTTTCAAGCACATACTCATATTTCCATCAATAATTTTTCAAGTTGTATTATATGCAGGGTCATAGAAATTAAAGCAAAGCATTTATAGCAAATTGAACGTACTTGGACAATTCTCAAACTGAGAGACAGAGAAAAAAGAGTACCTCAAGGATCCCGTGACCAAAGCTACTTTCTCTGAAGGCACTGTAATCCGGTTGCCGATCCCAACAAAATTTACCTGCAGCTGGGCCGGAGGTAAAGTTTTTTGCACAAATGCCACCTATGTATTCATCAGGAGTAGTTGATGGCTCTGGGCAATTACCAGGTTCATCAGCATATTTAACTGCCATCTTCTCCCGATTACCCCCATCACCAACAGTGAGATATACAGGGCCACAGGGATCTAAGTTGTAATTATATACACGATTTGACCTCTCATAGGCATGAACCTATTATTGTATTCAAAACACAGAACTACATTCAGTGCACTTTGAAACACACAGATATTTGGTTAAACTGGGGAACATGAATTCATCAGTCTTTGAAAGCAATGAAAATCTTAATGAAAACATGCAGGGGATGGGAAACAAATGCTACTGTGGTGAAACTAGGTTCAAGATAATATCATTAGCTCAAGATACCAAAAAGAAATGGCAGAGTTCCACTTTGTCATGTAAGCCATCAGCAATTATTTGCTTCTGACAGCATGTAAAATAAGTTCTTGCATGTTTTAGCTGCACTGGAATCTAATATCAATTGACTTCACGTTATACTTTGTTTCCTCAAAAGTAAAAAAATTAAAATGCAGTTGTTTCTATCACTATCTGGCATACAAGAAAACCCCAATCAAAGGACCCCTTTCCACTTCTTCATATAGTTTCTGACTATTAGAAAGAAACATATTACCTAATATCAGAGAATATCCTAATCATCGTTTATTATTACTTACATGTCCATTGAACACTATATCAACTCCATAAGAGTAGAGCAACTCTTCCATTTCCAACCTCATACATTCTGCCTCTCTGTAATGGGCCTGATAAGTACTATACCAGGGTGGATGCCAAGTAGCTACCAGCCATGGAGTTGTGGATCTGTCCACATTAGCCAAATCTTGCTCCAGCCACTTGTATTGTTTCCCTGTAAGGGGAAAAAAAACATGTTAAGTAATCACTGTTTGGGTGGGGGAGGAAAGAATAAAGAAAATGCAAAAATGGGGATATTTAGGCAAAGCATGAGCTAAAAAGTTATGCAGACTTTTATTACCCGATCTTGTAAAGTCAATGTAGGCTCCAAGCATAATAAAATGAATCCCCCCTGCATTAAAGGAGTAGTAGAATGTGGATGAAGATCCACTTTCTTCAGATGGGAATGCAAACCGAGAACTATAAGCCACGAATGTCTTATTTTCAGCCTGTTCTTCTATTTCATGGTTCCCTTCTATCACCATTATTGGAACTTTAGAAATTAAATTCTCCATAAACCTACACAAATTACCCAGAAATGGCAAGTTGGCAACATAAGAAAACAAGTTCCATCAGTCATACTTTACGGAAGTGATTGCATGTGGTTGAGACAAAGAAACTTATATTTTACCTTCCCCAGTAATCCCATCGAGGCTGATAGGTCTCCTGTATCGGAGAGTGTGGAAATGAGCAAGAATAGCAGTCAGAACCAGTTCCATTTGTGAGGTATAGGTTTGCATAAGTAACATCACCAATCAATAGAACAAGATCAGGATCGTTACTAGTCAAGTGACTGATTGTGGTTGTTGTGTTGTAAGTCAGGCCAAGGTCCCCCACAACTGCTATTCTCTTTGGGTAGCTCCACGGACCAGAAACTGGCATGGTCCTGAAATGGTAGATTTCGCTCATGGCCGGTATAGAAGGATCTCCACATCGATAAAAATACAATGTATTCGGTTTCAACCCTACACAGAATCAGAAAGTAAATCACCAACTTAATAGAAGAAGCACAACTTGATGAGGTCATAAAACAACATGGTCATAGATGTTTGATATATCAGCAGTACAATCATTTTTCATCACAACTTACGTTTGAGGCAGTTAAAAGTTCATTCAGCCAAAGTTGAAAGAACCCAACTTTGTAACTGTGCATTAAAACTTAAAAGCAAAAGAAGAAAATCGAAATGAAACCTGTAAGACGAACATGGTGGATGATGCCAGAAGTATAATTTTGGAGCCCTTCAAAAGGGTAGAGCTGATTGTAAACAAGAGAATATCCTGTTGCTTCATGTTTTGGTGGATATCTCAGCTTCCCATAACGAACAACACTTGCCACACTTTTGGGGTCCAATGGCTTTATGTTGTAGCCAATTTGCGATTCCCCTGCAACAAAAATTCATGAACCAATTGGCCAAAACCCAAAAATCAAAACTTTTCAATTGCAAAGCCAAGAAATTCCATTTACGATAAAGCTTAAAGCTTGCAGCTGTAAACCCAAGCACAAAATAAATAAAAAACAAAACAATACAAAATCAAAACCTGTAACCCAGGAGATCCAAACAGAGTCGTAATTGGCTGAAAGCGAAACAGAAATCTGCTCAGGCTCGAAGCCTTTAACTCGGCGGCGGACTCGGTGATCGGACTCGGGCAAATCGACGGCGTTGCCACGCAAACTTTGATCGAACGGAACGGTGACGGGCTCGAACGGCCCGTCCAAAGTGGTGGGGATTCGGGCCTCAACGGGCCAATAGCAACCCAACACCACCACAACCAAACATGTTATTGCAGCAAGTGCAGGAACAGACGAGGACGAAGAAGATGCCATTTCTTCTGGGAGGAACAAATGGCTTTTGCTTTATGGCTTATTGTTCTTCTCCATCGGAAAACAAATATAAAGAGTTGCAGATAATGAAGGAATGGAATATTTAGGATGCTGACGTAGAGAAGAAATCTGTCTTTAAGGAGCCAAAAGTGGTTCATGTGAACAGTTGCTTTTCTTCTGGGCCTGCTTTTCTCTGTCCAATTGTCCTACGTTCCCGTCCTATGTTCTCTGATAATATATGCACGCGAGTTCTAAAACGTCCTACGATGACAAAATTGGAGGGACCCCTACGCTATTAAGCCCCCCTCTTGAAGAAATACTCCAATTCCATAAATCATGAAGAAGAAAAAAAAAAAGTTTCAATATGGATATAATCTATTTTCCCTGAATTTCCTTTTTCTTTTTTTGTTACAAATGAAGCCAAAGTTGACCTACGTAATGTCATATATTTTAACGTGTTTGTGTCATTTCATTTTCATGCCGTGCCAGAGAGATTATGTTTAACCTAAACTCAACATGCTAGTTTATCGTCTCATGAGGACTTAGGGGCTGGGCCTTGGAGGCATGACAGTAAGGTGGGTTTAAGATCTATGGGCCACAAAATAAACTTAACAAATTGTTATTATAGTGGGGTTGGGTGGGTTAGCCCAGTCTAGCCAACTTCTAATTGAAGAGCTCTAACTTTTTTTAAAATTTTGGGTCTTAAAAGATATGCCAGGATCAATGAGCTTGAGGTGGATCTTAGATGCATGGCCTTAGAATCCAAACCAGATCTAAAGATGATTGTTTAGTGATATTATAATCACGTCCGTGGACTGAAAACATTTTTAATCTTGACCACTCGGATCAACGCACTTAGTACACTGTCAATGTTAGGCCACGATAGGTAGGGTTAGGCCAAATGCCACTCATTTGCAAGAGCATCTCCGAGTGGTATGTCAAATACCAAATATCAAATTTAAATTTGATGGCTAATGTGTCAATTTGACATTTACACAGTTTACACTTCACCCGATATGTCAAATAAATAATTATTGTAACAGTCAAATCATTCAAGATAAAGAAGAAAATAATAAATGAAAGTAACAACCAACTGTCTTTAAAAAATAATAAAATATTTATTTGACATCTTGCTTTTGGATGTCAAAAATAACAACTGAACCTCCAGCCTTCATTCCACATCAGCTTTGACAATTCGGTTGGAGTGAGGTCAGATGTTATTTCTAGCCGTTAAATATCTATATGGCACTTTTGACATATCGGTTGGAGATGCTCTAAATGTAACACAGTCTAATTCACTCTAAACTTGCCACCTGGGGGTCTAACATAATGAAAAAGAAACATGACTTGCAAATGAGATGTCTCAGAGTTCGGACCCTATGACATCTTGATAGTGTGTGTGAGAAATCCTCATCTCCTTGTAATTTAGATTGTTGCTTGTACTTAAAAAAAAATTCACTCTAAACTTTTTTCTTTTAATTTTTTGCTTTATAAACTGAAAGTGGAAACATGTAAGGCTGATGCAGAATACAGTGAGGATGTCTACTTTCAGCAATGGTTTGCTTTTCCCCTTCCCCTTAAAGCCCTCCCCTTAAAGCCTGCCACAAGCAAGCATGCTCTAACTTTATTTTCATCCCCAAGGAACAATTTTTGGATGCAAGGTCACAGTAGGCTCTCTCTAGGTCTCACAAGCACATTGTATTCTGTATCAACTTGAAAGTTTTATACATAATTAAATATAATCTTACAAAATCCCATCCATGAGAGAAGCCCTGGCTAAAAAGCAAGTGTTTAAGGCAAGGGCTATGAAGTTAGTCTAGTTATATGTTCAAACTACAAAGAAAGGCTCAGAAGAAATGATAACTCTAACACAAGCAAAACCAGATAAAGTCTGCATTTTACATTTCATCTTAAATACACCTTTCAGACATAAGATTCAAATACACAAGTTTTGCATATCATGGAATTCCTGAAAGCATTACCAAGGTTTTTGAGAAACCAAAATACAAGAGTACCTAGTAGACTTTGAGATTCTCAGTCATACAATGTATAGAACTGCTACTATATGACACCTAGAATATTAACTCGGACACATAAACACTTCACTGTGATTTATGATTTCCGAAAACAACTCCAAAAGAAGGAATAAAGATTAACTTCTGTACCTGACTGCCCTAGAATATTACAGGAAAAATTCATCCCGAAAAATAGCGGGCAAAGCAGAAGGGCCGCAAAATGGAAAGTTTCGAGTAACACTTATCTACTAACTCTTAGCCTTTGGTTCTCATTATTGTGATGCTGCCTTTCCCACCTTCAGTGCGAATTTTAGTTTTTCCAACGACAGGCTTCCCTGAAAAGGCCGAAGTGGGGTAAGCAGCAGGGTCTTCATATTTTTGCTTTGATTTTGAAGGTGGTGGAGTGCGGATCCGCTGGTTTATGTCCTTCAGAGTTACATCTCCATGAGCCCCAGAGGGTTTAATGAAGGCAAATGGATATGCCACAGAAGTAGCTAACTTAGTGGGAGTCCGAATGTAAGACTTCCTACCTATGCACAGAAACAGAGAGCCTCGAGTACTAAGTTTTTATTTCAATAATTTCATAGCATAATTTATAATGATCCAGGCAAGGAATCCTGGTGTACCTGAGTACAATATAACCTCTAGATTACATACAGCAGAAGAATCCTTCTTCTTTTTTGGTATGGAGAGAGGGAGAAGAGAGAGAGAGAGATTATCTAACAGTTCAAGTATAATTGATATAGTTGAGGTGCAATCAAAATACGGTTTTTGGGGATGGAATTTGTGGCGTCTGCCTATAGGGTTTATCATTTTTATCATTTCTTCCCTAGCAGAATGTGAGAGATTACCTTTTGATTTACCATAAGCAGAAGAAGAATTAGTTGCAGGTATAAAATTTGGTTAGAGAGAGACAGAGGGAGAGAGAGAGCATCTTTAATATCTCTTGACTTTTAACATTATCCATGGCTTCTTTATTGTATTTGAGTTACCTCAACAAGAAGTTGCCATATAGTCGTGGGACAACTTTGAGAGAGGTTGGGGAGCTGATTGTTTGAGTACATATTCAATATAGGAAGATAAGTCAAGAACATGGAAGTACCTTTAAAAACAACATTTCGAGGTGTTCGGGTGACTCGCTGTTGAATCACATTTGCTTCATGCTCAGGTCGGACGGCACATAACTCTGTAACAGAAAATTGACTTATATACTTAATTGAAGGGTAAGGATAAAAGGGAAACAAATGCAAAAATACAAATTTCATAAGAACCAATGTAACGTACTTGCAATGTCAATTTGAACATCAGAAGCCCCAGAGAAATTCCTGAGTATGAAATAATAAAGCAATCATATTATAATAAACGACTGATTGAATTTTAAAAGATACATATAGAGCTTCCAGAGGCATACAAATCATCAGGGCTGAAATGCATCTCGGTATCATTGAAGCATTCGGCAATCCACTCATCAGGTGACTGCTCAAGGCACTCATAGCCAGATGCAGACGCATTTTCTAACACAAATAATATTGTCATCAGAAAACCCCTGGGAATGAATGTTCAAGCAAATATGGCAAAACATATTCTAGAAGAGACAAACCTGAAAACCCCGATACCCATTGTGACGCTTCAGATAACGCCTCTTCAATTGAATCAGCCCTCTCCTAAATATAGAGCAGAAAAATAAGTCTAAGAAAATCCATGGAACATGAAATATGCTGTTTATGTACTGAAATCTTGTCTCCAAGGAACTCAAGTTCCTACTTTTGACTTCCAAGGCATACAACTTGAAAGTCCCTTATCAAAGTACAACCCATACCTAGACTACAGTCTGGCATAAGAAATAACATATGTAGCACACCAATTTGACATATGTAGCACAAATGAATGGCAGATATGATGCAACAGTCCTTTTTCTAATGAACAACCATATCACTATCACAATACAGTAGTAGCATTGGGATAGAGGAAAATATGCACTAACTGATCCAGATGACAAGTTCAAGAGTACTTTGGCACGCAGCCAATGAACAATACAACATGCCTTACATATGTTATAATTTAGACAAGAAAAGAGAGACTCAGAACAGACATTTGATTTCAGGAATGAAGATGACAACTCGTCACATGAGAGGGAAGGATCAATAGCTTGAGTGTCAAATTGTAGCATCCGTCGCCTCTTTACTTGTGAAAAAGACTCCCTTGGTTCTTCTGGTTCCTTGGTCCTATTATCTGAAATCCACTTCTTTGATATTAAAACAACAAACATAAAGGGCAGTGTTCTGAATTGCACATACAAGAAAAGCAAGCAAATCTCAAAGAACATTGAGGAGGAGAATAACAAGGAAACCCAACCTCTATGGTTAACATGATAGGCCAAATCCCCACAAGCCTTAACTGGTGTTGTTTCATCATCAAGCATGTACGAAAGATCTTCTTCATTCTGAGGCACTCCGTTCCACAGGTAGTCAGGCATGTCTGCTCAAAATGAACCAAGCAAGAAATCACTAACTCCATTCTAGTAATAACAATTTATTAGCAGATTATGAACTGTGGCGAGGCGCACCATAATTGGAGTTCTTTGGGGTACTATGATGATTCCTTTGCCAATCCCAGTGCTCACTATCATCATTTCACACAGTAGGAAAGAAAGTAAAATGAGGTCATAAGTAAGAACTCCTATGCTTAAAACAACTGAAAGGAAAACCACAAATCTACCCCCATCTCAAGTATGAGCCACAGTGCAAAGTTTACACAATGTGCACGATCTTAGGTTCCAAAACTACTAATGTAATACAATTTGTTAATGTTTTAATATACATTGTGAATCTATTCTTGTTTTTTATTTCTAATTTTTTCTCTGTGTGCTGGTTGATTCTATAAAGGTGGAAAGAAACAAATCAGTGAGTAGAAGATCAATGTAATCAACAACGCTGCCAAATGGAAATGTAACCAAACAGTAAGCGGCAGCACCTACAAGTAAAGCAAACCAAATGTGTTTTGTCCCAAAGAAAAAAGAAAAAGAAGAATAGGAAAGGAACATCTGATCCAATCCTAGATGCTAAACATATATCAATAAATGTATGCTTCTGTAATTAAGATCTGGAAGGATAAATACAGCTAGAATAGAAGGATATGATAATCCATATTGGGGCATGTTACTTTAACACAGTACCAAAAAAAAAATTAAGCAAATAAAAAGCACAAAACCATGACCCACCAAGTGAATCAGAGAGCCCACATCATCCTCATTTCAGCCTTAAAGTTCCAGATGAATCATAATCATCTCTAAATAACTAAAAACCTATGTCAAAATTGAAGGAAACCCAATTTGCAGAACCAGCATTCGATCCCCCAAATCAAAAGGGAAAATGCAAATAACTAAATAAAAAAGAAGGAGCAAAATCCCAGTCTACATTGCCTCAACAACCCCAAAAAACTCATAAAGAAGCAAACTTATCACAAAAACATCGATTTTCAAACGAACCCAGTAGCCAAAAAGACAGAGAGAGGGGTATTTACTTGTTATTATTGTAATCCATTTATGAAGCAACCACCAACCCAACCGTCCTTCCTCGTCAAATGACCAAAGTCTCTTGCTCTCTCTCACAGACAAACTTCTCACTTCTCACCAAAAGTAGCCGTTACAGAGAGACCGATTTACTCACTATATATATTGCATTTTTCACTCTGCTGCTTGAGATGCGTGCTTTCTGTCCGTGAAGAGACGAAGTAAAAAAGCGGCGACCCTCTCTCTCTCTCTATAAGGAAGTTTCATATATAGACATGAAAATATCACAGAGCACGCTTTTACTCTATGTGGACCCGCCAAGTCCGTTACTCGTGGGATTAGTGGGATTAGCCTCAATAAATACTAATCTAGTTTTTTTTTTTTTTTTTTTTTTGCGGTGGTCCTATTGACTATATTTTGGTCTTTGTTTTGACCAAAAATTTGTCACCTAAAAATTCACCATTAGATTTGATATTCAAAATTTGGTAAAGGTTGGTTTTAATGTTTGATATTGGTGACCATATATTTATAGAGTCATTGAGAATATTGGATCAAAGCTCGCCTTTTTTGATATATGCTTCTTGATTTCCTACTATAAGTATGTAGTTTTATTAGTTTATTATTTATTGTGTCTTTGTTGACGATTAAATTTTTAAGTGTGATGATCATCCTATCGAGAGGTTGTAAGCATAGGAGGTCTTTACTTGGGTTGGGATCATGTTGGGCTCGCATAATTTAGTTTCATTTGAATTGGGTTGATATCTTGTCCACGGATATGAAATTTAAATATAAAGGCTTTTTTTAAAAAAAATTAAATTTATTTTAGAATTAAAAAAGATAATGGGCAGTTGTGTTCCATAAAAGAGGATCCATTATCTAATTTTTCTTTTCATTTAAATTTTTTTTAATATGAAAATTGTGAATTTACCATATTATCCTCATTTAATTAATAATTTCAATTCTTAATGTTTGCATTAACCAATGACATTCTTTGGTATTTTGAATGTTTCACCATTCTCTGCCTTTTGCTTTATATATATAGATATAGATGAAAAATGTAAAGACGAATAAATACAAAATAATAAAGATCAATTATTAAGTTTCTTTTTTACGCATGATAAAAAATATGGAGAATCGAACCAGAGGATATTTCTAAAATTAAAAAAATGTTAAATATTAAAATAGATTGTGTTTTACTTAATTTGTCAATTTGAGTTATATATTTCCTATTTGGCTAGTTTAATTCATGTGTTTGTCTTCGTTGGTCAATATATTAAAAAATAAAATAATAATGAATTCAACCGTCAGATTATTTAATGAAAAATAATCCGACGGTTGGATCCACTATTTGTGTTGGAATACAAAGAAAAACGAATAAATAGAAGGCATACAAAATGATGTGTATGTTGGGTCCATTATAATTTCTTTAATTTTTGAAACGTTGTCTATATGTCCTTTATATTATTGATATTGCATGCTATGAACATGAGGTTTTCATCCTTAATAGTATTAGAGTAATCAAAACTTCCCTAAATTTTATTCATGTAACTTTTTGGATTATTTGGGTGTATTGAGAATTATTCTTTCATTATAACATGTCACATACAATGACATGGTCCTTTACACTTTTTGTCCTTGTCAATTAGCCTTGATTTTTAATGTTTACTTGATCCAAAGTCATGAAATTCATTAAAGTAGCATGTTCGACTCTTTGCGCTCGAGTTTGATCCCCCTTTCCATACATTAAATTTGTTTAAAATATCTATTTGTAAATATTAAAAAATGATCATGCAATTCATTGGTTTTTTTGGTCAATTTTAGTGCACATGCATATCACATGCAAAAGAATTCTAAACTTCCCTTGCGAACCAAGGCCCAAAGGCCCATTAGATACAAGGGCTCCAAAAGGACTAGAAAGCACAAGAGGCCCAACTTACGACTGAAGCAGAAGAATACTGCAGCAAACCAAGATCTACTCGGTGACATATTTCGTCACTGAGCACAGAAACGGTAAAAACTGCAGAGGAATTAAACCAGTTGCTGGCTTTCTGTGCCTTTCGGCTCTTTGATTGGCAGAGAAGCAATTAGTAAGCCATTTCATTTCTTTCGTAAATTCCCAGGAGATCCAAACACAAACTACCATTCGGATCCAACAAAATGAATATATTCAGATTAGCGGGTGACATGACCCACCTGGCCAGCGTCCTCGTCTTGCTCCTCAAGATCCACACAATCAAATCTTGTGCCGGTACGACAATCCCGTCTTCTTATTTTTCTTGTTTTCTCTATATGTATGTTTCTAATTGAAATACTTATCAAGCAATGCATGTTCTTGCATACTTGCATTCATATTCTGTGTTGACTGAAACCCAATGAAGATTTGAAGTTGCAATTCAATTTGATCATATGTGAAACTCTGTCAAACATTTTATTTGGTGGCCTAGATAGCTAGAATGAATCATTTTCAGTTGAATTTTGCTGAAAATAATATTGGGTTCTGAGCTCTAACTTATAATCCAGCTGACAGTGGAAAAAGGCCAAAATGTTGTGTTAGTTTACTAATTTTGTCCTTAAAGCCTCCTTTTTTTACAATTTAGAGGGCTAAAGTTGAAATCTTTCTTAACATTAAATATTTGGGGTTATAGGGGATTGGTTTGCTGTTGCATCTTGTTAGTACCAACATTGGTTTTTTAATGTGTTTCTTTGTATGCAGGTATTTCTTTGAAGACTCAAGAACTCTATGCCATTGTTTTCGCTACCCGCTACTTGGACATTTTCACTGATTTTATTTCTCTATATAATACCATCATGAAGTTGATATTCTTGGGGAGCTCATTTTCGATTGTTTGGTACATTAGGCAGCACAAGATTGTTCGCAGGTCATATGATAAAGGACCAAGACACCTTCCGCTATGTTTTTATTGTGCTGCCATGCATATTCTTGGCCCTAATAATCAATGAGAAGTTCACCTTCAAGGAGGTTCGTTTGCATATCTTTTAGTTGCTGTTTAGAGAACTTCTGCCAGAAAGATAGCTGCACCTTCTTCTCTCTTATTTTATCTTTCTTATATGCTCTGTAATGATATGGGTCAGGTCATGTGGACATTTTCATTGTATTTAGAAGCCGTTGCTATACTTCCTCAGCTTGTGCTGTTACAGAGAACGAGAAACATTGACAACTTGACTGGGCAATATGTATTTCTTCTTGGGTATATTTTTCTAAACAACTTTGTGATTTGCCATACCATATCAAATTGTTAGTTCTTTAGTTTCCTAATAGTTAATGCATAGCCATGATAGTTGGTAGCTTCTTCTTAGGTAAATACTTTTCCTAAGTTAAATGCTGTTTCCTTTTTGTTGTTTTCATAATCGTTTGGCTTAGAAGTATCCTCTAGAACAGTCATTTGAAAAAAAAATCTCGTTCAACTTGTTACCTACAAGATGTTTATCTATGCTAGTTGTGCCTGATGATATACTTATTTGGTGCTCTTTCAAAATAAAAAAAATACTTCTTTGGTGTTTGTGTTGATGTGCTCAACAATTTTTGCAGAGCATACCGAGCGTTATACATTCTCAACTGGATTTACCGTTACTTCACTGAACCACACTATATCCATTGGATACGTATGATTCTCCCTCTCTAGTCTCTATCTCTCTCTCTCTCTCTCTCTCTCTCTCTCTCTCTCTCCTGTGTGTGTGTGTGTCCTGTGTGCATTCGCTCGCATTTTTTCTGTTTCCATTATTTTATAGAGATAAGTAGAGATGTTGTGATGGATGTATCAAATGCACGCATACTGCTCTTGATGTTACATCGAATGCAGGCAGTATATGAAATGTAACATATCACATAAGCATGGCACCACAGAGATTTCTTGTTACTTCTAAAGGTTATAATGAACCATCAAAATATGAACTTAACTTTTTGTTAGTGTTTTTAATTACTTCCTTGTTTGAAAGTGGTGAAGTTCGAGAACTCTATCTAATATGTTGAGCGTAAGCCTTAACATGTTCTGAGATCCCATACCTCATATTACACTTCTGATCCTGCATGGAGTAAATTCAGTCCCTGAGGCACCAGTAGGCTTGCATGGATGATTGTTAGGTTGCCACAGTTAGCTTGCACCTTACTCTAGTTTAGCGGCCTGGAAGAGGATCACCATCTTTTAGGCACCACATCCTCCATATGTTTCAACATTGTCCTTTCTAGTTTGACTTGATGGACTATTATTGCTTTCCACCAGAAACTATATGCTTATGTTCTTTGTTCTTTGGTTTTTGCAGCATGGATTTCCGGGATTGTTCAAACACTGCTATATGGTGACTTCTTCTACTATTATTTCCACAGGTAAATATTCCTATTGATAATATGTATTCAATTTTTGGTGATTATTTGTACTTATCTGAGCCTTTCCTCATTTATATGAAATAATCATATGATTTGCAGCTGGAAAAACAACAAAAAGCTCCAGTTACCGGCGTGAGTTCGTTCAACCACCCTTCACTCAGATCTCAGTTTAGCTTTTCATCCATGCTCTTAGGATATGCAAAAGGATTAGATACGTTGCTCGGGATATATGCTTATTATTGGACTGTCAAAAACCCTGTGTTTTTGCCGTCTACTCTGTTATCATGTTTCACATGGCTTCTCAAAGCAACAACTGCTTTCAGTACTTTAGGAACATATACTTCTTAGAATATCATGTTTTTGAGTCATGATATATAATACTTCTCAGGCTTCTCAGAATGTTGTCATGAAGTTCAATCTTAACCCCAATATTTATTTCAATATTCAACCCTATTATTTTTCGGGTTATGAGAGGTTCCCATTAGCCAAATACAAAGTCCGAAAAACACAAAGAAACCTCAAATTCACATACATTTTCTTTTAAATATAGATTGAATGTTCCCTAGTAAGAACAAAGTATAAGATTTACCCAATTTGCAGTTTTAAAAAAACAAGGAAGAAGTTTCACGCCCACCCTCCAGTTTGGTGCAGCATTGCATCAATCTCATCACCGTCTTCCATCTCCAGCTACCAACACCAACAGAAAAAAATGTGAGATGCAAATTCAATTCAAATAGCCAAATACATTGCTCAAATTTAGGAATAACTCAAAATCTAACCTCCTCTGGAGTCTGCTCTGCCCGGAGCCTACGGCCGTCAAACAAGAAGGCAATCGAGTTCATGTCGACAGACTGCCGATCACAGTAAGCAGTCATGAGCTTCTTCAACTGGGTGCTTTGCTTGATTCTGAAGAAAACCTCATTGCCATCCTATAATTCAACAAAAAATAATTAGAAACTTATTCTCAAAACTAGAATGGTTGTTAAGGATTGTACTTATTCTAATAAAAATAAGTTTCGCTTTGTAAATAAAATAAGGAATAAAGAACAACAAAGCAAACCATTTAACTATAATTCAAATAACTGGAAACAGGGGATGCAAACAGAAGACTCTGCTTCTCAGTAACTAAACTGGTCTCATTCAAACCAACCAGAATCAATCTCAAAAAACATGATTAGAAGTAGAGAATGCAAACAAAAAATACTCTCAGTGCCACCCCAACTTTCTCAAGCTTTCTCAGTAACCAAACAGGTATCAACGCAAAAACCCAAATCCCATTTAAAACCAACCAGAATCAATCTCAAAAAACATTAACAATCCCAAAAAAAAAACATGATTGGAAGTAGAGAATTGAAACAGACGACCATGTTTCTCATAACATAATAAATTGCTCATAAGCATAATTGTTCAAGAAACTAGGTAGAACAGTAACAAAAAATACTCTCAGTGCCACCCCAACTTTCCCAAACTTTCTCAGTAACCAAACTGGTACCAAAGCAGAAACCCAAATCCCATTTAAACCCAACCAGAACCAATCTCTCAAGAAAACATAACAATCACCAAAATTTTTATAAAAAAACATGAACGCGCAAAACATTGTGAACATAATATATACCTGACCCTTGACTTTGAGGTTAATGTGGGCTGACTGATCCCCTGGTTTCTTCTCTTCCCCCTGACCATCACCACCAGCTCCTGTTGCAGACATCTTCTTACAATGGAATTTTCTATTTGGAACACAGACACAAAAATATCTGATGCTTCACAGTTATATAGGTAGGCCTTTTGTGTTCTCTTCTCTTGGGTGGGAAGTTTTGTGGATTGAACTGAATTTGAATATATTTTGGATTCCGGGAACAAAAAGGAGGAGAGGGAAAGGGGAATCGCTGTTTGAGGCTATGAAAGGTAAAAGCTGTGCAGAATCAGTACTGACGGCTGAAATTGATTGGGAAGGAATCTGACGGGTGAGATTGAATGTGTGGGGAGGTTTTTGCGGTGGGATTGAATTCAGATGTCATTTTCTTGCTTTTCTTTTTCTTTTTCTCTGGGTGATGTGTACTTTCTACCTGGAAAATTCTGATTTTAGTGGATTCTTTTTATTTTGATCTTATCCACTAAAAAGGTCAAAACCGAGTGTGACTAGGCTTCCTGGGTTTGGATGAGCCTACCATTTTTAAGCGAGCCCAAGGTAGAATTTACTTTGGAGTCAACATAGCCCAATTTAGACTGGGAAATTTTATTGACACCCTTCACAGTTTCTTGAAACCACCCAACTCTATTTTTTAATTACTATTTTTTTAAAATAACGAAAAAAAAAACCGAGTTTTTAATTTTATTCAATAATGTGTGAGAATTATTTGTATAATACGTGAATTTTGTGCATCTTATTGAAAATTTTGTAAAAAATAAGTGTATTAAACTTGAAAAATACGGTACATATATATAATACGAGTATTGTATGTTTACTTTTTAAAAAACATGAATTTTATTGAGTCTTTAAGACGTGTAAAGAACATGGATGTATTATTGAAAAAATACATATATATGTGTATAATAAATTATTGAACATGAAAGTGATAAATTTTTTATACGGGTAATAAGTGTGGAAAAATAAAAAATGAAAAGAGAACAACATGGACTCGGGTATTGGCTTAATAGTAATGAATAATGCTCCAAACTACTCTTATTGATAAACAAAAGTCCGGGAAAAAATTTAAAAGGAAAAAAGGATCTTAATATATATATATATATATATATATATATATATATATATATAGAGTATAGCTGCACGGCTATAATATATTAAAAATTATTAGAAAACAATCTAGTATAGCCGATCGGCTATACTATTTTTTAGAAACATTGATAAAACCGCGGCTATACTATTTTTTGAAAAAAGCAAAAAGCGAGTGTCGCCGAGCAGCTGTATTATTTTTTATTCAAAAAAACCGGCCTAGCGAATAGGAGGCCACATGTCAAAATCAATATAGCCGTGCGGCTATACTATTTTTAAAAAAAACCGAGTCTAGCCGTGCGGCTATACGATTTATATAAATAAATAAAAAACTGCCTAGCGAATACGTGCCACGTGTAAAAATAAGTCTAGCCGGTCGGCTATACTATTTGAAAAAAATACTATTTGTATTTAAAAAAAGAGAACCCAGCCACGTGTCAAAATAAGTCTAGCCGCGGCTATACAATTTGTATAAAAAAGGGATGCCATTATATATAAAAAATAGTATAGCCGTTCGGCTATAATATTTTTTTTTTAAAAAGAAAAAAATCGATTAAGAAAGATAATTATTCCCATTATAAATTAAAATCTCGCAAACTAAATGAATCGAAAGTGACTTTTGGATCCTACAGGTTGTGGTTTTCTCTGATCTTTTTTCTAGTACTAGTTTGCACAAAGCATAATGTGGAAGGTGAAGCAGTTGATTATGTTAGCTTTGACCAAAACTACGTCGTCCGATATGGAAATGGTCATGTCTTGCAACTAAACGAGGGAAGAGATGTTCAGCTTTCTTTGGACCAGACTACAGGTTCTAACTTTTATGAAAATCCTATTTTACCTAACAATTTGACATGAATATACTTATCTTATATTAACCTAACAATACTTATGTTTTGATTTTAATTTTAATACGCGTTAGGATCGGGGTTTAATTCGAAGAACAGATATGGTTCGGGATTCTTTGAAATGAAGCTAAAATTGCCATCAAGCCATTCTCCAGGAGTTGTCACCACATTTTATGTGAGGATCATCAAAGTTATTTACTTAATCATGCATTATTTAAGACGATATTAGTTAATTAGTACTAATATTTGGGTGGAATGGCAGTTAACTTCGCATCCAGATAATAAGCCTGGAAACCACATGATGAGCTGGACCTCGAGTTCTTGGGTACCGATGGGCCAAAATACACATTACAAACCAATATTTTCGCAAATGACAATGGGGCTAGAGATCAAAGGCTTCATCTTCGGTTTGATCCCGCAAAGGATTTTCATAACTATGGCATTCTATGGAACTGTCGCCAAGTAGTTACGCAAGCAATCAAACTCAAATAAGGACTCTTCATTTTCATTTTAAAAACAACTTTCATTATCAGGTTCGTAATTATGTATAATTCATATGAACGAGTCTCGTCTGTAAAAGAAAGATGTCGCCAATAAAATGGTACAAATAGTTTAGCTAGATATTCATGTTATTATTTTTCTCATATAATTTTTATTTTGCGTTTTTACATCCCCACTAGAGTGTTCAAGAACAACACAAGCTTGGGTGCAAAGTACCCTACGCAGGAGATGTTTGTGGAGGGAAGCATATGGAATGGAGAATCTTGGGCATCCAATGGCAGAAAAGTAAATTGGTCTAAATCACCCTTCCAAGTTCATTATCGAAAATTCAACATAAATGGCTGCCAATTTGGATCTGAGTGCTCTTCTTAATCTCAAACCTACTGGTAGAACGAGGAGAATTACTTGAAACTGACCTTTGAGCAGCAAAGCTCCTACGAGAATGTGACTCAGAAATATCTGTTTTATGATTATTTGTTCTCTTAAGGGGAAAGAATTCAAGGAATGCCAAGTAAAATAATGTGTAATTGGCACACAATTTTTTTTTTTTTAATGTTACAAAAACTTCAATGGTTAATAACTCTCTCATCGAACTTACTATAATTGTATTATGCTTTCGTTTAACCGTTTAAGATTGAGTGAAATTTTGAGTTGAAGAAAAGTTCGCCTTTAGTCAAAAAGAAAATGTAAGTGATTTAGTCATAGCTGATGCATTGGTGGAACATAAGTTACAAAATCCAAATTAGATGTTAAAAACCTTATCAAAATGCCAATCACCAAAATTCTAGAAACCTTATCAGGATGAACAGTGGGGCCCAATGTCCCTTTTTCGCCTAGAAACACCAATAGGACAGCCTACTACAGAAGCCCCATGCTTTTTAGAAGGATGTGGTTGGTTTATTCAGAAGTTAATGGCGTGTGGGTAACATGTAACAAGAAGCTAAGGCTCTAGATCATGACATATGACTCGCGCCCTTTTTGGGTTTTTAGGAAAATCTTCAACTGTTGAAATCATCTATATATATATATAGCTTTCACCACCACAACAATGGCACTTGCAAATAGTAGAGTTAGCCACAGTTTGGCTTAGAATATGGCTTTTTCAGTGTTGGGTTTCTTTGTGTTTTTGCTGCTACTTGTTGGTGGCACAATTGCAAGCAACAACGACGACAGTGCCTTTGATAAAAATTATGAAATCACATGGGGAAATGATCATGTTTTGTCTCTTAATCAGGGGAGAGAAATCCAGCTTTCGTTGGATAGCCGTTCGGGTTATCATCATCTTCTTCTTCCTCCTCTTGGTTTTGTTAGATGCTAATTAACGATAGTTCTTCCGCACTTATGCATGATTAATCAACTTTTATTCTTAGCATTTTGATATGTTGATCGTCATTTTCTCCTTATTTTCAAGTAAATAACATATATATCGATTGTGGCGCACAATGATTAATTTGGTCCAAATATTTTCATATTTTTACATTTAGCCTATCCTATTTAAGACCACTCCAACATAACGCACCAACTTAGACATTTGAATTACTACTTGCGCAGGGTCTGGATTTGGATCGTACCTAAAGTACAGTTCTGGGTTCTTTCATATGAGGATGAAGATACCAGGGAACAATAGTACTGCAGGAGTTATTACAACTTTTTATGTGAGTGTTATTCCAATTTCCATATATATAAATTCTCGTTATTATATCTACCTCTTTTTCTCCTATTTATATATTCGTTTTTACATGCAGCTGACTTCAAAGACTAGTCGACATGATGAGCTGGACTTTGAGTTCTTGGGTAATGCAGGAGGTGAAGCAATCACACTGCAGACAAATGTGTTTGTAAATGGTGTAGGCGACAGAGAGGAAAGGATTCACCTATGGTTTGACCCAACATCACAGTTTCATGATTATAAACTTCTTTGGAACCCTCATCAAATTGTGTAAGAATCATCTCTCATCTCATTAATCTCATTGCTGTTTATTATCTATCGAGGTTTGAATGTGCAATTTAGATACAATTTCATCTTTCTCCGCAGATTCTTTATTGACGACACTCCAATTAGGGTTTTCGAGAACTACACGAATTTGGGAGTTCCCTACCCAACACAGCCAATGAGAATTGAAGCAACCTTGTGGAATGGAGATTGGGCATCTCCACAAAAGATAAACTGGACCTATGCACCTTTTATAGCTCACTACCAAGGATTTGACATAAGTGGGTGCTCAACACAGAGCTCCAACGTTGAAGAATGTTATAAATCAAATTATTGGTGGAACAATAGGAATTATTGGGAACTGAACCCTACCCAAAAACAATCATATGAGAATGTGAGGAAGAAATATATGAACTATGACTATTGTAATGATAAGCCTCGATTCCCTTCTGGGCTTCCCAAAGAGTGCAATATCCAGAAAAATTATAAACTATAATCACCAGAAATATTAGATTAATTAAAGAGGGGAAAATAATACTTGTAATTCATAAAGTGCCAATTGGTGGGTATTTTCTAAAGAACATATATGCATAGTATTTAAATTGTATGGTTATGATATTTTTATTATATATGATGCATGATTAATTGGTCACCTCTATCAAACAAATTACGGTAAATTTTCAGTTTATGTATTTTTCTTTAATATGAAGGTATTTATAAGGAAATACAACCCTAAATAAAATAGGAAATAATATATGAAATAAATCTAAATTACAACATGACTAAATAAATGGGTAAGTAACCAAAATCTAAACTAAATAAGAAACAAAATCCTAACTAAGTAATCGTCAACAACCTCTTGCTAATTAGCAAACATATCAATGCTCCTTACAGTATAAGACAAAAAAGCTAATTAAGGAAGGCTCTTTGTTGGAATTAACAGGTTTGCATTTGTAAGTTTCTTCCTGGTTGTTAGATAAGTACTGTGACTCAGAAATATGCTCTCTCTCTCTCTCTCTCTCGTTATACAAAAACCTAATCCTAGTTTGCACTTTCATAGATACATACAGTTTTCTATTCATTAATGATGAGAGATGAGCATTTTATTCTTGTATTAAAAACAAAAGATCATGAAAACACCTATGCATAACTGAGCCATCAATCTTCTGAGGCATCAAAATTAAAACTGAGATTTGAGAGTTTATTAAAAGTTGATTAACACTTCGAGTTTAATGATGATGGATTTGTAGGTTTCCCATTTACCATTAGTCAAAAAAGAAACATATAATCTAATGCATGCATGGAACAAAATCCAGATTAGATTAGGTTTGGATTAAAATGTGCCAATGACAAAATCTACGTACTCATAGAGTTGCTGCTGAGTCCAGATACTACAAAAGTTGGATGATGAAATCGTTATGGCGGGTCATGGCCGGCGTACGTGGGATCCATAACCTTTTTAGCAAAAGGGCAACCAAAGGCGAAGGGGTTGACGTCAACCCCATCATGCATGCAAGACTCCAATTCAACAGAAACAACCATCGAGGGCGACAGAAACTTGTAAGATACTGTTCTTGGAACGTGTCAGTGTTGAGTTACAAAACAATCCAATCAAAATATAGCACGTATTCAAGTCATCAAAATTGAATACTTGGCCAGTTTTTTATTTAGATTTTTTTTGCTTCAGTTTGTCACGTGATAAGAACAAGGTCAGGGTCACAGCTAGATACAATAATGAAAAGCTATAGCTATAGGATGGAGTTTCTGTCTTGCTTCCAAGCTCTTCCTAACAACACGATTTCTGAATAGCTTTTCATCAAACATATGAACTAAATGGGTAAAAGGGCAGGCAATTTTTCTAGTTGCTTTCATAAAAAAGAGATGGTGCATAAATTATGATGTGGTTGGTTATGGAGAAGTCAATAGCGTGTGGGCATAACAGATCTCAGTAAGGTAGAGAAAAATTATGGCTCACACTCTTTTTGCCCACTTCGAGTTCTTAGGGTAAAAAATACATATAAAAGAAATATTTCTCTATTTATAACTTGCACCACCACAACCATGGCAGTAGCCTGCTAGGTTTAATTCTAGGGTTTGGCCTAAAATGGGGTTTTCAGTGCTGGTTTTAGCTGTGTTTCTCCAACTTGTTGGTGGAATGTTTGCCCGCGTGATGTTCACTTTGACGAAAATTATGGAGTTGTCTGGGGGAAACCTGATCATGTGGAAACTTGGTATCGAGGGAGAGAACTTGTGCTTTTCTTGGATCAAGCTTCGGGTTAATTTATCGTCATCTTCTTCTTCTTCTTCTTTTATTATGATATTCAACTTTTATTGTTTTCACTTTAATCTTCATCATCTTTTTTGTTTTTGCTTTTTAAAAGTAAATGACTTGTAAAATATGCCCCAATTTTGCTTTGTTATTAATTACATGTATTTTTAGGTTTAACCCATTTTATCTAAGCCCAACTCCAGCATAATCCACTTCATACTCCAGCATAACCCATTTTAATTCCCTCCAAAAAATTTCGGCCTCTTTTTAAAAATATTAGTTCCCTCTCCTTCCTTGCTTGAAATTTCATTTAGCGGTGTAAAATTTGGATATAACAACTTCGTGAGTGCCCTAATTAATACTCGCATTCCAAATGGAGAGATTTGTAAGCAACAATTTGAATTTGAAAACAAAACTAAATTCGTTACAAAAACAAGAATCATATTAGACTGGATGTATTTGAAACAACTATAACCACGTTAGATTGAATGTATTTGAAACAAACTAGATGTAGTATATTATTTGAAAAGACAATGTATCATTTGAAATTCATTTGTTTCCTTCCTTCCCTTCTAAATTTGCTAAACCCTTCTTTGCTTGTCCATATTTTAGGATGCATGAGTTGTAATAGTCTAAACAAATAACGTTACCTTATAATGTCATCTAAATCCATAAGATCCAGAAACCCTCCATCGATCCAACCAGAGTATCGTACGTATCTAGTAACTCTTATTCATGGGCTTGGGCTAAGTCTAGGTTTATAATTAAGGAAGGGATCTATATATAACTTCACCAATGCATTACTTTCTTTTGTGAAACACAAAACACTCTCACTGGCTAGGTTTTGCCTTAGAAATGGCTTTCTCAGTGGTTCGTGTATTTCTGTTTCTTCTTCTTATTGGTAGTGGGGTGCTTGCTGCAGAAACCAACCTTCTTGACGGTAACTTTTATCATAACTATAGAACGCTCACAACGGATTCTTCTCATTTTCGGTCTTCACATCATGGAAGAGAAGTCCGGCTTTCTATGGATAATTCTTCGGGTTAATAATCATTTCCATCTTCTTCTTCTTCTTCTTCTAGATTCTAATGGAATAACAATCTCTTTGTTGGATGCGAATGATAATCTTTTTTTCAGATGCTAATGATCCAAATAAATTCTTTTTTCTTTTCCGTGAGCTGTTTGTATTGATTTTCTTTCCATTTTCTTATTCATGCCTTATTTCTCCGAAGCTGTCTTTGCTACGTACTTATCGTTAACATATGGAGTAATTAATCAACTTTATGTTTTTTTTTTCATGAGAGGTTAAACCACAAAGCAGGCCATTTTTTATTTATTGCATGTCAGGTTTTATAATAGATGTGCAACTTATTTGAAGAAGATTTAAAACTCCATAGCCAGGCCTGAGTTTGAGTCCTAGCACATGTGTAGTGTGTGTGAGTTTAGTATACTATCGCCCCTCTCAATAGAAAAGATCCTCCAATTAAAAATAAATAAAAATTCCTCCATAGCCACCTCATCTTAGAAATAAAGAAAAATAAGTAGAATATGAGATTAATTAACTCTTCTGAAGATCTTATAATATATAATATAGTGGTAATTATTTAACTTTCTCTTTCCTTATTTGTTGTATACAGAAGATAATTTGAGCTCTTGTTATTTCAGGGGCTTCGTTTGTATCCAAGCAATGGTTTGGTTCTGGGTTCTTTCATATGAGGATCAAATTACCACGAGGGAATTCTGCTGGTGTCGTCACAACTTTTTATGTGAATATTATTATCCCATTAATTCTCTCTCTCTCTCTCTCT
Organism: Prunus fruticosa; assembly: GCA_018703695.1. Classification (NCBI taxonomy): domain Eukaryota; kingdom Viridiplantae; phylum Streptophyta; class Magnoliopsida; order Rosales; family Rosaceae; genus Prunus; species Prunus fruticosa. The sequence continues at coordinate 38,808,115 of CM031924.1, read as the reverse complement.
CTCTCTGTGTGTTTTTAATGTCTCCAAATATTGCCCGTGGCTTATATATGTATATTATATGTATGAAGCTAACTTCAGGTGACGGTGACGGAGTAAAGGACAAAGCTCATGATGAGCTGGACTTTGAGTTCTTGGGTAACATAAAAGGAGAGCCAATCCTATTGCAGACAAATGTTTTTGCAAATGGCACGGGCGGTAGAGAACAAAGAATTACTCTTTGGTTTGACCCCACAACAGAGTATCATGACTACAAAATTCTTTGGAACCATAATCAAATTGTGTAAGAATACATAATCATCCCCATCACCAAATTGCTCTTTATTTTTCCAAATTCTTATATACACATAAACACGGAAATTTAATTCACATTTTCACAATATAACATGTTTGTTACAATTTGATAATGCACGCCTTTTTTTTCTATTGCGCAGATTTTATGTCGACGACATCCCAATTAGGGTATTTAAGAAACTCAGAAAATCTGGGGTTCCCTTCCCGTCACAACCAATGCAAATTCAAGCAAGCCTTTGGCATGCAAAATGGGCAAGTCAGAATGAGACGGATTGGAGGTATGCACCATTTAAAGCTCACTACCAAGGATTTGACATCAGTGGCTGCCCCTGCGCAACAAAACAATGCATGATCGAATGTTATGGGCAGAATTATTGGTGGAACGACATAAGGGAATTAAACTCAGACCAACGACTGGCATATGAGGATGTGAGAAGGAGACATATGCACTATGACTATTGTGCCGGTCCTAATACACCTGCCCCAGAGTGCAGTTTTAATAGCTAGGGTTAATAGGCTTAGGAAAATTCAAACCCTAACCCCCAAAAACAAAAATACAGAGGAGATAAGGGATGATATATATAACTGTATTCATTATTATTGTAATCTGGTGATCATCATTTTGTATCTTATATACCGTTATTCTCAACACTTGACGCGTTTTTTGTCATAACCATAATTAACTTTTTGCTTTTTCAAGATATATGATATTAATATTTGATTTGATATTGAATTTTAGGATACTATCTTGAGAACTTTTGGATTTATGATCAAGATATGTATTTAATTAACGAATTTTATATGATTTGGTGAAGCATTTGATGCATTTATTTATAGTTAAGATTATTAACATTTTTAGGAGAGATTTGATCATGGAAAGTTAAGAACACACTATCTTAGATATTTGGGATCAAATGTAAAGATCAAGCATTTTTGAGGCATGAACCTTTTATTTTGGCCATCAATGACCTAAAGGCTCGAGATCTCTTACCAAGAAGAAGCTATTAAAGTAACTATAGCACTTATGATGGGCAATGAGAGCACCAAAAGAAAAAAAAATTCTCAAAATAAACAACATGACAATTGTATTTGTGAGATTTATTTCCTTTTTTATTCTGGGGATTGTTTTTATTTACCCATTTATATAGTTCTATCGTAATTGAGATTTATTTTCTATTATAACTCTTTTTACGATTTATCACTTTGTATATCCCTATAAAAACCTCCCCATCGAAAAGATAGATCAGAAAATTCTCATATACTTAACTGGAAACAAATAACAATAAATCATCTTTAATAAATTGGGCCTTCTTTACCAAAAGACCCAAAAGCCCAAAGGCCCATTGTCTTTGTCTCTAGAAATCAAAAAATCCCTCCCAAACCCCAACGTCTTTCATAGACCAAACTCCATCAGCGAAGCTTCCATGGCGGACTACCTGATTCTGCGCCCCACGGCCCCCATCTCATAGAACTCTCGCAGCCCCCATAGTCCGATTCAAGCTCATTTCTCCACCTCATGGCCCTTCCTCTTCTTCTTCTTCTTCTTCTTCTTCTTCTTCTCAGACGGGTCCTGTTACTCTCTCTCTCTCTCTTACTTTTTGCCCCAATTCTACATTCCAAAGCTGCCTTGGGAACGGTCACCGAAGAAGATTTCTCGGAAGAGTTGCTTCTGAAGCCATTTCTGGATCGCAAGGTGCTGGCCAATTCAACTTCCGAAGCAGGGCCTCACATACCAACTCCAGTGGCCGGCACCACCATCTCTTCCCCAAAGCCATATCTCAGCTGGTAGGTCTTTACGTGCCTCTGCATTATTTTGTTTTTAAATTTGTTAACTTTGGCATACGATAAGGTCGTAAACAGATAAAATTTTGTTCTTGTATCTGGGTTTTGTTTAATTAGGGTGTTTAAGGTAGTAAGGTAGCTTGATAGGTTTTGTAAGTTTCCAAAATTAACTTTATGGGCTTTAGCATTGATATTCAAATTTAGGAATTTTAAGTCTTACTGGTAGCATAACCTAACTTTCCAATTACCTCCACTCCACCATTCTTGTATGAATTCATGAAATTCTTGGTAGTATCTTATAAACCACTAAATAACTTACGGGAGAGTGTTGGTTGGACAGGTTCAGAAGTTTCACGTTAAGGAAATTGAATTTTCTTTCACACAAGGTCGCTGGAACTATGATTGCTGGGGTGGGTTTGATCCCATATCAAGCAACAATGCAAAGCCTCCTGGAGTTGAGTTGTGGGCTGTCTTTGATGTCCCTCTTGAACAGGTGGATGATTCTTGGAAGAATTTAATCCATGCTCTTTCGGGTCTCTTTTGTGCTTCAATCAACTTCCTAGATTCGTCTACATCATATTCTGCTCCTGAATGCTGATATCGCCCAGCGCCAGGAAGTCTGAGGTATGGTACATTGCCTTGTGAGGCTGTTTGCTCTGAGAACCTAACTCCATGGCTGAAGCTCCTTATTTGCAGAAAGAAAAATGAGATATCCAGTGCTGATAAATCTGCCTATGAAGGTGTTATGAGTAACCCTGGCTTTGAATTGTCTGTTCAGGGTATTAAAAGAACTTAATGGATTTGAACAGAAGAACCCATCTATTCTATATGAATTTTCTATGGAGAAGTACGGCAAGTCTAGGCCATTTGATTTAGGCCTAACTTTGAAGCTTCCTGTAGTTTGGTCCTGTCAGAAAGCACCGTTACATGCTAGGTTCTTGATGGGAAGTGGGAATGGAAGGGGTGCTTTTGCAATATCCTTGAGATCTACGGAGGTGAGTGATGAGTTGTTGCATACTGATATGAGTGAAGGCAAGTGCAAATTGGAAGTCAAAGTTTTTCAGGTTGTGCCTTGGTATATTAAGGTTTATTTTCATACATTGCGAGTGTTTGTTAATGAACAACCTCAAGAAGTTTCAGACATTGTTGAAAAGATGCTTGTTTCACCTTCTGTAAACAAGATGTCACCTGGGGTGATGGAGGTGGTCCTGAAATTCCCTTGTGGAATGAAATCAGCTACTATAACCTTAGAATTTGATAAGGTATACTTGGGTTTTTTTTTTCCATATTTTATAGCATTGGTTTTTATATGGAATTTTCAAAGGGTTATAGCTATGTGGGAATTCCTGTGGTGCTAAACTGTGAGCTATTCTCATTCAGAACAATGGTTGACTGAAGCATTGTTGCTGGGAACTCCTATATCATCTTATTTGCTTGAAACATAGGCTGAAGTTTGACTGTACACTTCGTTTCTTTGTTACTTGTTGATTTTTTTTTGGGTATGACTTTGTTATAATATCTATGTAGGGGTTTTTGCATATTGATGAATATCCTCCAGATGCCAATCAGGGGTTTGATATTCCATCAGCCATAATAAGCTTTCCTAATTTCCATACAAGCATGCAGTTTTTTAAGGATAAATCTGTGGAGAAGTCCTCCATCTTATCCAAATTCCAGGTATTCTAACCACCTCCTTTTTATTTTTTGGTGGTATTCATGTATCAGATTCATGGATTTTTGTACCTATTGTCGACTCTCTATTTGTGTGTAGGAAAACAGCTATGTTTTGACATACACAGAAGTATTACTTGTACCGTTGGCAACTCCTGATTTTAGCATGCCTTGTCAAGTTATGGTGATTACAATCATTGTATTTCTAAAGTATTTTAGTTATTTGCTCGAAATAGATAGAAGGCGTGCTGGTGAGGAGGAAAATTTTCAAAGAACAGAGTTTAGATTGACTGTTCGTAGCATATTGATAGCAATTTATAGGTTTTACAGCAGGGCATATATATTAAATTTAGAACACAGCATGAGTTGCAGATGTTGAGACAGTATCGATTATTTTGTGCACAATTGGCTGAGTTAATTTCATCGTGCAGTCCGCTTATAGGATGGGATAAGGTTAGCAACATAGTTTCCCTGTCAGCAGTAGTAAGCTTGTAGTTCTGTTGGGGCACCATACGCCTTCTAGGACTGAAGTATTCCTCTTTTTGCATGTTACTCTTTCATTTACACCTACTGCAGTTAACTGTTTCACTTTTTTTAAATAAAAATAAATAGAGATACTATAGAATTGCATGCGTACCACATCATGGATGGTTGAAGTCAGCTAATTGCCAATATTAAATAGCAGGAACATGTAATTTGCCTTATGTTTTTACTGTGTCAACTTTATTACTCTAGTTGGTCGACCAAGCACATCAGGTTTTATAATGGACCTGCAACTTATTTGAAGATCCATAGCTACCACTCTCTATATATATGTGCGTGCGTGCGTGCGTGTGTGTGTGCAGCTAACTTCAGGTAATGAAGCTCGCGATGAGCTTTGAGTTCTTGGGTAAAGTAAAAGGAGAGCCAATCACGTTGCAGACAAATGCTTTTGAAAATGATAAGGATCATTTGGTTTGACACCAATGCAGATTATCAAGACTACAACAATCTTCGGAACCATCATCAAATTGTGTAAGAGTCCTTGGCCATATGTTCTTTATTTTGTCACACCATATCTCATGTTTTCGTTTTCTAAATGAGCGACTATGATTCAGAGTTTAACAATATAACATGTCATATATATATCTAATAATATAACGTTATCCTATAATGTATATGCATGTATATAAATTATTCTTTTTATGTGCTGCAGATTTTATGTTGACAACATCCCAATTAGAGTTGCGTACCCATCAGAACCAATAAAAATATAAGCAAGCTTATGGTGGCCTTGAGAGGGATTGGACTTCTGCACCATTTAGAGCTCACCACCAAGGATTTGACATAATTGGCTGCATACCACGGAGCTCCATGAAAGAATGTTATGGACACTTTGGTAGAAACTCGAAACAATAGGAAGTTTTGGGAATTAGACTCAAACGAACCACAACCAAATGAGAATGGAAGGAGGAGATATATGAACTAGACCATTGTATTGATTTAAAAAGGTACCCTATATCTCCGAGGGAGTGCAATATTAAATCCCCAATGAATGAGAGAAAAAATAAGGTTATAATAAACTGTCTCTAATGTCCAGATATTGCCATGGAAGTTTACACTATCTTCTGACTTTTAGCGGCGGTTTTGGGTACCGTTGCTAATAATTCTTTTAGTGGTGCCTAGCGGCGGTTTTTACCGTCACTAAAGCTAGTTCTGAAATTGACACCCTAAAACTCGCCACTAAAGTTCTTAAAACCGTCGTAAACCGCAGGTAAAAGAGAACCGTCACTAAAAGAAACGAACTACTTTCTGCAGATTGAAGCGTATGAGAATTTATTCACCATTTGTTCATTATTTTATCTGAAAACAAGATGAAAGATAGTTCCCGTATGTCATGAAATACCCAACGAACTTGATGGAGCCTTGATCTTCTAGGATTAGAGAGCAAATCCGTCTTAAAACGGTGATAAATATGGTAAGTATCAGAAGTGATTTTGTGGGTTCAAAACGAAGAACCGCTTGTTTTGGAAACTATAAAAACCAAGAACCCCCCGATAATGGAGATGGACCAGCGCTCCTATTTGATTGATGCTCTCAAAGTATTAGCAAACTGTATTCAAAAGCTCCCATTTTAGTTTTGCTCCAAGTCTCATTCTAGTTCTCAATTTCCACAACTCAGTGTGATTTATTAACTTTCCAATCTTTGGTTTTAGTTATCTCGATTGTCTTTCAATTCCAACTGCAAATGAAATCCTAGTTTTGTTTTCTGCATTTTTATTTCATTTTCTTGTTATTGATTGTTAAAAACTTTGTTATTGATTTTTTGAATTTGATTATAATGATCTTGATTGATAATCTTGTAACATAAAATGTCAGTGACAGTAAAATAAGACTCACACAAATCTGCACACATGCATAATTCTCTTAAACATTTCTAGTGCTCAACACCAAAACCATGTAGGTTGTCAAAGATTGTGTATCAATTTCTTGGTCATTTGAACATTTGTGGGATTATTTGCAAAAAAATTATAGGAATTAGACCATGTATAAATACATTTCATAACAAAAATATATTAGTCAAAACACCAAAAAAAATCTCAAATTTTAAATATCAAGTGACATAATTATATAATAGAATCCTTTATATATATATATATTAAAAATATATATATTTTCAGTGCCCCATAAAAGAGAAATGATATATATATATTTTTTTGGAGATTAAAAAAAATGATATTCACTTGGAACAAATGATTTAACAAATAATGGGCCTTGTTGACCAAAATGATCAAAAGCCCAAAGGCCAATTCTTTATGTCTCTAGAAATCTAAAAAGCCCAGATCAACGTTAGCAGTCATTACTAGTCTTTCACTGACCAAACTCCCGCTAGGCTCTCATGGCGGACTACCCGACTCGGCGCCCAATGGCCCCCATCTCATAGCACTCTCGCAACGCCCACACTCCGATTCAAGCTCACTCCTCCGCCTCATGGCCCTTCCTCTCCTTCTTCTCAGACCGATCCTATTGCTCTCTTTCTTACTTTCCGCCCCAATTCTCAATTTCAAAGCTGCCTTGGGATCGGTCACCGAAGAAGATTTCTCGGAGGAGTTGCTTCTGAGGCCATTGCCGGATCGAAAGGTGCTGGCCCACTTCCATTTCCGAAGCAGGGCCCCGCATACCAGCTCCAATGGCCGCCATCACCATCTCTTCCCCAAAGCCATATCTCAGCTGGTAGGTCATTACGTGCCTCTGCAAAAATTTTGTTGTATAAATTTGTTAAATTGGGTATAGGATAAGGAAAAACTGATAAATCTTGGATCTTGCATCTGGGTTTGGTTTAATAATGGTGCCTAAGGTAGTATGGTAGCTGAATAGGTGTTGAAAGTGTTCAAAATCACCTGTCTGAGCTTCAGCATTGAGATTCAAGTTTAGGTTTTATTATAAATTTCACTCTCGAGACCTCAACTTGGGCCAATTTGATCGGGACAGCTCTTGTCTGAGCTCTTTGTATTGTGTTTGCATGTAGTTTCCAATCTAACATAATTCCCGTATTTTGGTGTTAAGAAGAAAAGAAACTAGAAGTGTCTAATAATGATTCAAGAGGAAACTGTTAGGTTTTTGTAATTAATATTCTCTAGTAGTGTCTGCAACCTGAATGTGGCATGGGCATGACACTTACAAGACTTAGATTTTCGGCATGCCATTTAGTCTTCACCACGCTTTGGGGAATGCTTCTTTGAGTTTAACCCAGATTAAAACCAACAATTTTAAAATCTCTTCATCCCACCATTTTGTGTTTTTTCTCCATATTTAACACATCCAGGATCCTTACTGCTAGCACAACCCAACTTTAAACTTGCCTAAAACATTTTTCTACTAATTCATGAAATTTTGGTAGTATCTTAAACTACTAAGTAACTTGCGGGATAGTATTGGTTGGACAGGTTCAGAAGTTTCGTGTTAAGGAAATGGAATTATCTTTCACACAAGGTCGCTGGAACTATGATCGTTGGGGTGGGTTTGATCCCATATCAAGTAACAATGCCAAGCCTCCTGGAGTTGAGTTGTGGGCTGTCTTTGATGTCCCTCTTAAACAGGTGGATGATTCTTGGAAGAATTTAACCCATGCTCTTTCGGGTCTCTTTTGTGCTTCAGTCAACTTCCTAGAATCGTCTACAACATATTCTGCTCCTGAATGGGGCTATCGCCCAGCGCCAGGCAGTCTGAGGTATGGTACATTGCCCCGTGAGGCTGTTTGCACTGAGAACCTAACTCCATGGCTGAAGCTCCTTCCTTGTAGAGATAAAGCTGGGCTTTCTACATTAATGGATAGACCATCTATCTACAAAGGATTTTATCATTCACAGCGGTTGCGCTTGACCTCAAGTGAATTTGAATCAGAGGAGGGAGGTTCAGGAATTGTTCTACAACAAACACTCACAGTTGTTGTCCAGCCTGATAGTGAGAGAAATGTTATGTCTTATTCCCATGAAACAAAATTACAACCAAGCTGGTCCTTGACTTCAATTTTTGGGAGGATGGTCACTGGAAGATGTGTACTTGCCAAGTCTTCCACCGTATACCTTCAGCTTGATAGGGGACTAGTTGGTCAGCTGGATTACTTGCAGAAAGAAAATGAGTTATCTAGTGATGATAAATCTGTCTATGAAGGTTTTAGTAGTAACCCTGGATTTGAATTGTCTGTTAAGCCGGACAGGGTATTAAAAGAACTGAATGACTTTGAAAAGAAGAACCCATCTGTTGTATATGAATTTTATATCGAGAAGTACAGTGAGTCTAGGCCATTTGATTTAGGCCTAACTTGGAAGCTTCCTGTAGTTTGGTCCTGTCAGAAAGCACCATTACATGCTGGTAGGTTCTTGATGGGAAGTGGGAATGAAAGGGGTGCTATTACAATATCCTTGAGATCTACAGAAGTGAGTGATGAGTTGTTGCACACTGATATGAGTGAAGGCAGGTGCAAATTGGAAGTTAAAGTTTTTCAGGTTGTGCCTTGGTATATTAAGGTTTATTTTCATACATTGCGAGTGTATGTTAATGAACTACCTCAAGAAGTTTCAGATGTTGTTGAAAAGATGCGTGTTTCACCTTCTGTAGACAAAGTGTCACCTGGGGTGATGGAGATGGTCCTGAAATTCCCTTGTGGAGTGAAATCAGCAGCTATAACCTTAGAATTTGATAAGGTATGCTTTGGAATTTCTTTTTCCTTTACTATAGCATTGGTTTGGCAAGAAAGTTCTTATTTCAAGGGGTTATAACTATGCTGGAATTTCTGTGGTGTTAAACTTCTTGCTAAGCTCATGGAAGACAATCTTGACTGAAGCATTGTTGATGGGATGTCTGGATATCATCCTATTTCTTGGAACATAGGCTGAAGTTTGAATGTACACTAAATTTATTCTGTAATTGTTTATTTTCTTATGACTGTTATAATATCTATGTAGGGGTTTTTGCATATTGATGAGTATCCTCCAGATGCCAATCAAGGATTCGATATTCCAGCAGCCATTATAAGCTTTCCCAACTTCCATACAAGCATGCAGTTCTTTACAGATAAATCTGTGGATAGGTCCTCCATCTTATCCAAATTCCAGGTATTCTAACTGCCATACGTTCTTTGGTGTGCGCATGTCTCAGTCCTTGATTTTTATGCCTATAGTTTACTCTCTTTATTTGTGTAGGAAAACAGTGCTGTTCTGGCATACACAGAAGTATTACTTGTACCGTTGACAACTCCTGATTTTAGCATGCCTTACAATGTTATCACAATTACATGCACTGTATGTGCTTTGTATTTTGGTTCTTTGCTCAATGTACTTCGAAAGCGTGTTGGCGAGGAGGAAAGATCTTCAAAGAGAAAAGGTTAGATTGTCTATTTGTATCATAATATTTGTTGGAAATCTCATGGTTTTACAACACAGCATGAATGTTCCTCTTTTAGCTTGTTACTCTTTCATTGACAGTTAATGCAGTTAATTGCTTCCTTTTCAATAAATAAATAAATGGAAAGTGACACTTGAGAGTTATATGGGTACCAAGAATAGTCAATCATGCTCAACAGTTTCTCATCATGCATGATTGAATTCATTAGCCTTGAATTACCAATATTAACTACAGAAACTTGTAATTTGCTCTGTTGCGTTTGCTTTCTTATTTCACTGGCTTATGATGTTCAGCTTCTCATGTTTGTTTGCAGCTACCAAGGAAACTGGTCGGCTCCGACAGCTGTTATCTAGGGTGTCTGCCAAGCTGAGAGGAAGACCATCTCATCAGCCCCCTTCCAATTCATCAACCTTCATCAGTTCAAAACTTATACTTTTTATACTTATGGCTGGAATTGCTGTCTTTTGGCAAGTTTATTTTGGATGATGTGTCTAAGTCATTGTACAATAGGTGCCAATTAGGTCCTTTACTGTACAATATGAGCTTGCCATTTTTAGAGCCCTAATTCATATGAGGGGTAGAACTTGGTTACAGTATCTTCAGTACTGTACTGTTCCCCCCGAGTGTCCCAAGCCCCCAATTGTAGTAGGCCATGTTCACATGAGGCTACATCACTAAACGTTACACTATTCACACACGCAATTGACCGTAACAATTCCGTTCTTAGACAGTCTCCCATCCCTACTTGATGAGGCTGGGGAAGCTTACAACTACACCAATGCTGCAGTGATCACAAAACTTGAAAGCCGGTATCAACTTTGGCTGAAGTTGAAGGGGGCTGGCAGAGTTTGCGTTCTTGTGCATGCCAAAAGAAGTTCAAGAGGGAACATAAGTGTTCGGCTTTATTTAATCCTACCATGTCCATAGCCGTTTGATATCTGACCTTTACCTTTTCTTTTCTAGTTCGTACTTATTTCAGTTCAACATTTTTGGGTTATGTTTGTCCAGTTTTGTGGGCCGACAAACGCTTAAACCAAGGGAATTTATTGTTGTTCAATTTTCAGTCTTCGAATTCTCTAATCTATTGCTTGTGTTTTCTTTACACTGAGTGAACGAAACATACATATGATGATTGTCAATGCTGGAATTAGGTTGCCAAACCAAAAGTCTTTTCATTGTTCTTACATTATACTCATCATTTACAAGTTAAATCAAGTCGCATAAAAACTAAACCAAACTATGAAAGAAAAAGGAGAACCAATAACAATAAAAATGAAAACAAACATGAGAAGCTTCATATAATCTCTTTGTAAGGAGCAGACACGACTGCCTCATCTCCTCTCTTCCTCTTCCTCTTCATCTTCTCCCTCATATAACTGCATCTAAGTTGGGCACCTGAGATGCTGCTGGACTGGCTTTTACTTCTTCCATGGATATCTGAAAAATCCCATAGAACCAGTTGTGTTAACTTATAATAAAAAGTTAACCCAAAAACAACCCAGAAAAACTAATTCAAAGTTAAGTCAGAATGAATCAGTACCTGGGTTAGTTTCACTTATTTTTAGCTTTTTGAGCAAGTTTACATCTTCTAACAATTGCTTTCTCTTGGAAGAGCAAATACCAATTCTGCCATTGCTTTCAGTTGATGTACCTGGGTTGCTTTTCCTCATCTTTTTACTCTTGATCAGCAAGCTGTCATCTTCAAAAGCTGCCCTTCCTCTGTTATCAACGACCTCGTGTAGTTCATGTCCTCCTGCAAAATCAAAGATTTAATCTTTCATGATCGAAAAGAACCAACAATCAAATCTGAAGGTACCCATTTACCCAGAACAGATAATAAAGTAGTTGGTGGTAGAACTTACGCTTGGTGCCAACTTTGCAGAGCTTGCCATCAACGACAATGGGGCTGCTGTCGTTTTCCCCTGTTGAGAGTCCTTTAGCAGAGAAGAAAGAAAGGAGGGACTTCCAGGTGACTGAGGAGGCGATGAGGTCGAGCCCTCTACTGATTAAGTGGCCGTTGAGCTTCAGGGTTGGTGGGTCCAGCCCAAACGTTCTGGCTATGGAGCCCAAGTCCAGCCTCTGCTCCTCCCATACCAACAAGGACACCGTCTTTGCCACTGATGGGCAGAACAGCTTGATCGTTCTTCTGGCTTTGTTTTCTGCCATCTTTATCTCTCTGTGATTTTGGGAGCTACCAGCTAAAGCAAGATGGTTCTTATTTTTTGCTTGTAAATTTTTGTATCGGTCTCAGAGCTTGTAGGTTCCAAGTTCCAACGGTTTCTGGAAGTGTCTAAAACTTTTCTTTAGGGCGGGTCCTGGTGGAGGTGATGTAAACAAGGTAAATCAAAATTACGGATGAAAAAGGAAAGAGAATAGGGGACGATTTTGACATTCTAAACCACTTGCGCTCAAGTTTTTAAAGTACAATTACTAAACAATTATTTTTGTTAGGGTCTTAGATTCGATTTTCCCATCACCTAATATCGTTTATAAAAAAAAAAATTACTTCAACACGAAATGTGGATAAAATAAGAATAAAAAAATTGATATTCATAAAATATTAAAGAAAAATGACAAGAATCAGCAATATAGAGAGCAAGCTTCGCAGATGAGTAACACTTTCAGCATGACACTTAGTGTTAGGTCTTTTATTATGAAATTCTAAGTAAAGAAGGTGAAATATTGAAGGTGATTGAATCAATTAACGGCTGTGATTGAATTTGAATCATTGAAGGTGAAACAAAAGAAAAATAGAAATGATTGTTTTGGGCTTTGACTCCATAAAAAATCTGGCACAATATTTTTGGGGCAGTCGCAGTTGCAGACCAGTAAAAGAAATTGGGCTAGTTGAAGATTTGAAGAACACAAAAAAAAAATCCAATAAAAACAAAAGAAGAGAGAAGCCCAATCCTACCTGCCCTATTCTTTTCTTAAGAGCCAGGAAGCCGAAAGGTATAAATTGAGAATCAAAATATTCACAAGCTGAGAAGGTTTCAGAAATCTCTTGAAAATGGCTGTGCAGTCTTTACAAGGCTTCCATTGTAGGACTTCTCTGAACCCACTTCATTTAAACCTCCCTATCTCTATCCCCATTTCATCTCCAGTTTCTAATGTAAAGTGCAAACCTTGCCCAAATACAACAATGGCTGTTCCGGAAGTTGACAAGAAAATGCTTGGAGAGCTTGAAGCAATGGGATTTCCAAGACCTCGAGCAACACGAGCACTTCATTATTCTGGTGAAGCTTTTCCTTTACCATTTTCAGCTTTCAAAATTTGAATAAAATCTTTAATTACTTGTGGTTTAAAAGTGTGCCTAGAATTGGTAATTTGAAGTGTTTATGGTGGAGGGTTAAATGAAATTCTTCAACCTTGTTATGATGATCATTTGGTCCATATTTAAGCTTCTAATGGTAGTTTAATAAGTATTCTTCTTGAGAGGATCTAAAAATTTTGTGTGCATTTGAGGCTTGGTTTAGTTGAATTCATGTTTGTTTTGGTTTGGTTTTTATACATATGCATGTTCTAGATTCAAGTTTGTAGGTTCATTTGTTTTTCATTTTTACCAGGAAATGCTAGTTTAGGGGCTGCTATAGATTGGATCGTTGATCATGAGAATGACGCCGACATTGATGAGATGCCGTTGGTATGATTTGTTATCGTACTTTGGTTGTGCATCTATATTACATTGCTTTCAGATTTCCATTGCTACAACAAACATGTCGAATTGGTGGTGTTAGGTTTTTTAAGCATGAGACAGATAACAAAAAATAATTTCCAGTGGGATTTCATAGAGGATTTACTCTCAACTGGTCAACTACTCACAGGTAACAGTGGACATTAGCATTGGGTCTCCAGAACCGTTCTATTTCACAGAAGGGATGAAAATAAAAGCACAGGAGTTAAGGTTACTTTCTCTTCATCCTTATGGTTTTATGTAACATTAAATGCACTTATGCACACACAAGTTCTCTCTTCATTAGTTTCAACTGCCTGTTTGATTTCTTTTTTCTCAACTCTTTAATCTTCCAATATTTGATTTCTTTAAATTACTTGATGTTTGAGATATTTTCAGGGATCGAGCACGCAAGAAGAAGGAAGAAGAAGAAAAGAAGTTGGAACGAGAAAGGGAGAAGGTATTGTTCAGTTATCTATGTGATTTTTATCTTTGTTGTTTGACCAAATCATGACGAATTTGGATTGTATAAATGATGAACTTTCGATACCCCTTTTTTTTCAGATTAGGGGAATTATGGTTCCGAACGAGTTGGTTGTTATTGAATCACAGCATGTCACCCTTGTTTTCTTGTTCTAATTCTTTGGGATTTGACTAAATTTGCAGTTGGAATTCTGTTTATTTGCTTGTTAGGCACTCTCTCTACATCCCTCATCAATGTTGTAAACTGAAGCTGCTGAAAGTCTTTTTCCTTGGGTTTTAACCAACCCAGATACTTTTTGTTTCAGGAGAGGATTCAATCTGGTAAGCAACTCATAGAAGCAAAACGAAGTTTGGAAGAAAATGAAAGAAAACGGTCTGTCTCAATTCAGTATTTGTTCTCTTTGTTTCTGTCTGTTTTAGTTCATTTAGCCTAGTACTACTTCTGAGTGGAATAAGAACTTTATCTTCTCAGTAATATAGAGATTCAGAAAGCTGAGAAAGAGGAAGAGAAACGAGCAAGAGAAAGAATTCGCTGGAAACTAAAACAGGATAAGGTGCTTAGATAATGCTAATCCACTCTTCTTTTAGACATATGCCCAAAAGAGGTTCGTAAGTGTTGAATTACTCCTAAAACTGTATGCATGTCTTTACAGTTAGAAAGAAGGGTCAATCTTGGATTGCCACCAGGACAGCTTGAAGGTGAGAAACGTACACCTGCAGTGACGATAGAACAGGTATCAATATTTTGTACTGGTGTCTACAGATTTAAAGTTCCATTTATCTCATTGAAAAACATAGTTTTGCTGGGAATTTCATAATATAAAATTATCCTGAATGTTCTCTTCCTACTCTTTAAATGTCAGAATCCATTTCCAGTCCGTTCTGTTGCAAAATCAGAACGTATGAGAGAATCTTTACGGTCCTTGAGGCGCAACCACAAGGTATATGGCTCTGATTCACTTTTTCAACGTAGTAATAGGTTCCCAAACTGGTTGTTGCAAGAAAGAAAGTAATCTTGCCTTGTTGCCCTTTTAAGCTACATCTTTGAATAACAGAAAATAGTCCAAAAGGATCATTAGGAGCCCTCATAGCTATTGAAATATCAAAAATCTGTTTTGTTTCATAACACATTGGTCTAGAACAACCATCAATACCCATTAGTACCATGCATTACTTATCAAAAAAGAAAAAGAAGGAGATCACAGAAATGTTGCTTTTAGTAGGCATATTTTCCTATCGATTGGTTTTCTTTGGTGGGTCTAGGATGACGATGCTAGAGTGCAACAAGCCTTCCAGACCCTGCTGATTTATGTTGGAAATGTTGCAAGGAATCCTAATGAAGAAAAATTCAGGAAGATCAGACTCAGTAATCCGTTATTCTTGGTAAGCTGTGCTTTGACTTATCTCTTCTGTTTTCCGACTTAGTGTGTGCACATGCGTGTTTGTGTTCTTTCTGTTGGGGATGGTTAGAAAAGAAAGGCTTAGAATAAACACAATTAACAACTGTTATATATTGTCTAAATTCGTGTTTATTGAAATTTATTGAGCAGGATAGAGTTGGGAGTTTGATTGGAGGAATTGAGTTCCTTGAGCTCTGTGGGTTTGAGACAACTGAAGGGGGAGAGTTTTTGTATCTTCCTCACAATAAGGTTGACATGGCAACATTAAACTCAGCTGCTTCTGAGCTGAAGTCTGCATTGACGAACCCATTCTTTGGCCTTCTGTAGCGGGCAAGAGAAACTTGTGATACAAGGTTCAATGAATTGGGTCTTAAACTTGGAAGGAAAAGTGGCTAAAGTATGCAGCGTTGATGAATTATTGATTAATCTCTAGGAATGTCATGTTAGAAATCTCATACTGAGTCTCTTGCCTTGTAAGAATTTTTCTTTATGGAAATTTCCCATATTCGTCCTACCTTCCTCTGTATTTATGTACTAATTAGCATTCTATTTGTTCAAGAAATATTAAGCTGAGGAATGAAACAATTTATCTAATACAGCCTTAACTTTTGAGATGAAAAGGCCTCCACAAGGCCTCATGTGCTGAATTAGTATACATATAGAAACAAATGAATTCATCTTATCATGTATACTATTCGCCCAGCATGAACCTGCAGAACAACTCCATTTGATCATCAGGTAGTTCCAGGCATATGCTGAGGCCTCCCTTTCCTTCCGGTCCTGGCAGCAGCATGACAAGGCCCGGCTTGAGTAGAACCGACGTGGCACACTTAACTTTTCCCCATGAGAATTCACCATGCTCTATCCCCAATTTCCACCATGACACCAGTGAGAAGCTATCTTCTTCACAAGGTACCCCTTTATTCACCTCTAACCAATCTATCCCTGACCTCACATACTCATCATCCAATCTCTCTACCCCTTCTTGCACCTTCCACACAAGGGAAGAGTCATCTTCCTCCTTAAGCTCCTTCACAGTTGCATGTGCAAAGGCAGGAACCAATGCATTTCCAGCAAATCCAGGCGGGGCTGGAGTCACAACTCGTTTGCGAACATTGACTGGAATCAAAATAGTCGAAGTTTTTTCATCTGGCATATCAACCGCAATGCTCCTTGCCTTCCAAGTCATTGCTGCAACAACTTGAAAACTGGTGCAGCTCTTCAACTTCCCATCTTTAAGGGCTGCCTTCTTCAAGCTGGCAATACGATCTTGGGACAAATATATAAGGCGTGTTGGGTTAAGAGGATAGTTTCATGTTGGTGCCACTCATACCACGGACAGTGAATATGCCAGGTCTATCAGTGGCTTTTGAGTACTCAAAATGTGGGAAACTGATGTTTGGAGGGTTTTGAGCTCTGAACATTGTTCGATCTGCATTTGGTCGAATGACTAAGTTACCACCACGAGTTAGAGCTGCCAAATTTGCCTCAAACTCCCGGACTGCAACCCCATCGACTGCGCAATGATTGAACCTGGAGGCAAACACTAGGCTTCCACATCCAAGCTGAGCGAACTGTCACAACAAACATACATTACTGCGATCAATTTGGGAATTTTGTTCATTTTACAGCCAAAGATTGATCAGAAGGTCTTATTTGAATACTGAAATGATAAACACAATAAGAGCAGACCTGAAACGACACAAGTGGCTTGTCTTTGAGATCCATTTCCTCATCCTCTTGTAGCAAGAAAGCAACAAACTGCCTGAACTCTTTCTTGGGTACCAAAAGCTCACCAAGTTCATCCAGCTGAGTATCTGTCCTAGCTGCAGCAACAACAACACCTGCACCGTTGCATTCGATTTCAAAGCGATTGCTGTCTTCCAAACTTGGCACAAGCCTCCCGGCTAAGAAATCATATTCAGCTAGCAAGGGACCGAGTGTGTTAAACAAGCTATGATAAGCCTCGGAGAAGCTCATCCCATTGCTTGGAGGATCAAAAAATATTACCGTCTCTTGGTACACAACAAGGGCCAGGTCAATGTTTGACAAGAAAAGTCTCCGGGGCTGTTTCGGTTTTTCTGGTGCTATTACAACCTTCTCAACTAGTTTCACAGCCTCCATTGTCAATGGTTTATATCTGGTCTGGGTGAGGTTTCTGAATTGATCGGGGGGGGGGGGGGGGGTTGTTTAAAGGATGAAATGAAGCACAATGTGGCTTTCTGCTACTAAGAAAGCAGTTTCATGTCATAAATAAACTTCAATTGTGTTAAAGGAAAAGGCCAGTTGGGGGGTTACCAAAACTGTATATCAGTTAAGTCCAGAATTATGCAACTCCAATTGTCCATGTGATGTGTAGTTACTTTGACATGTTATGTTCTATGTGTCTATGAAATCAATTTAGAGCTCAAATTAACATTGCATTGCATCTGTGTGATTAATCTATTTGCTTGTTTTTAACTACAATTAACAAGCATATTGTAGTCTTCATTTTCCCTTTCAAGATTGAAAAGAAAAAAAGTGGAGAAATTAACTTGTACATGTTTAACTAAACACATATTATTATTAGAGAGTTAATTTGAAGAGAAACTTTACTTATATCAATCAATTCGAGCACCGTTGATTGTCAAGTCAAGGACCTTTTTAACGGGGTTAGCTAGACCGTTGACAGTTACCAGTTGATTTTCAAGCCACCTTAACATTAAATCAATGATATGAAAACAAGATATTTTTGTCTTCTGATGGTAACAAAAATGATGCATGTCAGAGAAAAAACGGTGCGTTTTGGTGACAAAAGATTCTGAAATCAATTTAAGAAAATAAAAAGGGAACAAAATTGTAAAAGGCGGTATTGTTGACATGGTGCGTTAGGAGTAGGGCTGGCAATGGGTCGTGTTCGTGTTTGGGTTCGTGTTGACCCATTTATTTCTCGTGTCAATTTTCGGGTCAACCCGCTATAACCCGTTTAATAATCGTGCGGGTTTCGTGTCGACCATTTATTTCCCGTGCGGGTTTCGGGTTAACCTATTAACCCACTAACGGTGCTAAGTAATAGCAAATTTAAAAAAAATAAAAAATTCTAAATGTTGATAATTTAATCAAGTCATTATATTTTTTAATATATAAAATAGTTATTTCATTTTGCCTCTCTCTATATATAAAGATTGAGAAAGAGAAATTAAAAAAATGAAGAAAATGAAGAAGAAACAAAGAAAATAATTCTTGCATTTTGAACAACGCCATCAATTGTTTTTTAGTGGGAGAAATCAAAGAGAGAACCTAGTGTTTAACTATTATAAATAGCCTTCTCCAACAATTCGGCAAGGATGACCATGAATTTATTTGGATTTTATTTGTGTATTCTTCACATATCAATGCATCACATACTTATTGAGGTTTTTGCTAAGCTAATAGAGTAATGAAATTATTAAATATCCTCACTAGTAACATGTCCTTGATTAATTTCGTTTGCAATGTTCACAAAAGGATGTGTTACATGTCCTTGAGGCTTTAGGATTTAGGGTTTAGAGTTTAGAGTTTAGGGTTTATGGTTTAGGGTTTAGAGTTTAGAGTTTAGGGTTTATGGTTTAGGGTTTAGAGTTTAGAGTTTATGGTTTAGGTTTTAGGTTTAGATATTAGAGTTTAGGAACTAGGATTTAGGGTTTAGGGATTAAAACATTAAACCCTAAACCCTAGATACATACTTAACTCAAATTATAAGGAATAATTACTAACAAATATAATTTGGGAATAAAAATTTAATAATTATAATTAAGTGATCATTAGTTTGTAAAGACATTATAAATATCAAATGTTGTAATATATAATCACAAAGTGATCAACACCAAGATGGATAAGGAGCAAGGAGAAGGGTGTTAGTGGCTGGGGTTCGAAACCCAGTGGGTGTGCTGAAGGTTCAATTTTCTTAATTTTTTTCGCGGGTTGGCAGGTAGTAAACGGGTTGACACGACCCATGACCAACACGACCCGTTTAATAAACGG
Source organism: Prunus fruticosa (assembly GCA_018703695.1). Classification (NCBI taxonomy): domain Eukaryota; kingdom Viridiplantae; phylum Streptophyta; class Magnoliopsida; order Rosales; family Rosaceae; genus Prunus; species Prunus fruticosa. The sequence continues at coordinate 38,788,927 of CM031924.1, read as the reverse complement.
GTTAAACAGGTATTTAAATGGGTTGGCGGGTTTGGCCCAAAACCACCCGTTTATAAATGGGTCAGTGGTGGGTTGACCTCAAAAATTACCCATTTATTAATGGGTCGTGTTTTTGGTCGTGTTTTTAGATGCGGGTTTAGTCGTGTAACGTTCAAGTGGGAAATTGCCATCCCTAGTTAGGAGCACCAATTCACCAATAAGCAAATTCCAATCGTGCGCCGAAACGGAGGCCCGAAATGAAACCCTCTCCGAAAAATTAAAAGATCCCGAAACCCGAAACGGCATCTCCTCAATTGTTTAGAGCAGAAGCGCCTTCTCTGCGTTCAATCAAATATCTTTCATTCCTCTCTCTCTCTCTCTCTCTCTCTATGTGGAATTCAATTCCTTCTAGAAACCAAGTGCTTCTTCATTCACTGATAAACTAGGGTTAGGGTTTTCTTTTTTTCCCTTTCCCTCTCTGTATGTCACTCTAGATTTTTAAATTCCAGACTGTTAGGTTCTTCTTTTCCCAATTTCCGACCCGTTAGGGTTCAAGTTAGTGTTCAGGGTTGGGATTAGGGTTCTAGTAATTAGCAATAAGGAAGATGTACGCTGATCGAGAGGAAGCTGATACCAAGAGGTCGATAAAGGACCGTCTTAATGGCAGCTTCAGGGATAACTCTGGTCGCCGTAGACAAATGGCAGGAAAAAGGTCCGATTTCTCATCACTCTCCTTTTCATTTTGAAGAACAAATTGAGGGTAATAATTCTTGTTGAGGTTTTTGGATTTTTCTTCATTTGGACCCGAGTTTATACTTGTTCTAGGTTTGAATTCTGTGTTTGAGTGTGATTTTTGTTGCTGTTTTTACATGGGTTATATAAAGGCATATAGGAGGTACGCGTAGATAGTCAAAGTAGGTGACAGAACCAGGAAATTAGCCCTGCAGGAGCAATTTTAATAGATAATAATAATGGTAATATCAGTATGCAGAAGTTTGGATGTTGATCAACAATACTTTCATTAAAGTTCAACAAAATAATGCAAGTAAATCCCTACGAGTTTCACATTATTAGCAATGCCATCAAAAGACATCTTTTTTATGTATACATAATACAATTGAATTGGTGTTCAGATCCATTGATACCCTTTTGATGAGGTGGGGATTCTTTGCAAAATGGAATATCGAAGCAAACTTAGATACCGTTTAACTCCTCATTTTTACCATTTTCCCTATTTTACCACTTGACTCTTCATCTTTCTTAATACAATTTCAAAGTTTTTATGTTTTTATGCATTGCCAGTACTTGAAATTTATGACCTTTTTGTTATTAGTGTCATAGATTACTTTGATAAGATGGAATTGCGTGGCAATTTTATTAATAGAGTGGACTTTTTATTTGTGTGTCTGGTTTTGTAAACCATGGGTGTGTTAATTGGATAATCTGGCGATAAATCTGGTCCTTGCTGTGGAATTCTGAAGATTTCATGAGATCTCTTGTGGTAATAGTTTCAAACTTGATGAAATCATTGCAGTTGCAAAAATACTGCATTTGGTGTTGCAATTTGGCCTTCACCAGAGGCTTTAAACACATATGGTGTACATACTTCTTGTCTGAAAGTTCAGGGGGATACAATCTGTAGAATAGTTTCATTTTGTTAATACATATATTAATGGTTGATTGTTCTAGGGGTATTCAGTAAAACAAAAAAGGTTAAATAATTGAGTTGATAGCATATCATTTTGCAGGCAAAGACAAGATGACAAGTGGGAGCATGATCTATATGAGGACAATGATCCTCAAGTTTCAAGTATGGACTATGATACTTTTACATGCAACTAAAAACTGCAGCTATTGCTTTTCTCCATCGAGTCATCTTTCTTTGGTTGTTGACTCTGTTAATATCTTGTGAAGATCGCAAAGTTGATGCTCGAGACCTTCGTTTGAAGCTCCAAAGGAAAAGTTTCAAACAATCATCTCAAAGTGGAACAAGATCTCTTTCAGGTGTAAGGGACCTACGGGAAAAGCTATCTGGTACCATGGTTCCACAACCAGTGAACATTGATCCACCAAAGACAAAAGTGGAAGCTGCCAAACCAGTCAGGAGAAGTACTGCAGTTGGAGCCTCTGCACAAGAGACTAAAAAAGTTACCAACCCAGCTTCTAGAAAGAAGACTTCACAAAAGGCATGAAGTGTTTTATTTCGTTTAATTCCACACTAGCAATCTCCCACGTAGTTGGTGTGTTTGAGATTGCGCTCAATATCTGATTACTAGAATTAATAAAATAACCTTTAAAATATAGTTATAATGTTTCACCAAGTGAGAAGCTTGCTTTATGACATATAACGTGTTGATTTGTATATATCTGTTGACCCTGCTTTCTTTTTAAATTTCTACGTTTTGAGACACAGAGGGGCGGGTATTTATATAGCAATTATTGGGTCGATGTTACATCATAGAATTCGGAGGTTTCATCAGGACTTGGTTTCTAAGATTGTCTCAATGTAGGATGAAGTAAAGCAGTTTTTATACTTTATTTTACTTCAAAGGGGGTCGGCTGAAGGTTTGGATTTTCCAACAGGCACCAAAATAAATTAAAAGATAAGAATAGAACTTCTTTCCCACACTCGGCATCTCCTTTCATAAAGAGGAGTCATCAATTGATGGTGGTATACAGTTATGGTTACATTGCAATACCTTTAAGTAACAATAGAAGACAATTCATTTTATTGCTAGGTTGAAGTATTGAGTTTTCTAATATCCCATACTCAGACACTCACATACTCATTACTGCAGTTGCCTCTTAATTACATGACTCATGCCTCTTTTGGTGCAGGCTGGCGCATCAGTGGATGAATTTTTGACGTCCTTGGATCTTGAAAAATATTCCATCACATTTCAGGCCGAGGAAGTATGCAAGATTATAGACTTTTTTGAAATTCTTTTTATCACTACCTCTGAGAAAATATTTTTAACCTTTGAGTGTTCAATTCCATGTGTTTATGCAGGTGGATATGACAGCTCTTGTGCACATGAATGATGAGGACCTCAAGGCTCTAGGAATACCAATGGTAAACTAAACAAAACTCCTAGATAAAATTCTTGAAACATGAATTATGAATATCATATGCCAACAATCAATTGCTCAATTGTGGTTTTCGAAAACCAAGAAATCCATAAAAGTTTAATTTACTTTGAAGAAATTACTACTCAACCTATGCTATGCTCTTATGATTTGAAGTATGCTAGCTTAAGTGTTGGTTTTTGGGTGGGTATCAGAAAACGTTGTACAACCTTTGTTTCAACCTGCATGAGTGGCATAGAAGTTTTGTGAAGATAATTTGAATGATTAGGTAATATTTAGCTATTAAAAAGCATACCATCCTCACAATAATCAAATAAAAAGTACTGCAGTGTTTTTGGCTTTCCTAACAAGAGTCAAAGGTCTTGGAGGTTTGACTAAAACATAAAATTTCAAACATCAATTAGGGCTGATATCGTTTGACGGTGCAGATGGTGTTTGCTCTTTGGACCTGAAACTGATTCTGTCAGCTTACAGTTGTGTAGTTTCAAACAGTTCAACTATTTGTTTTTACTTAAATGCAGCTTATATAATGCTAGATCAGTATTGAAAAGGAACTCTAGGCACACCACAGTGTATTTCTCAGTGAATTTGTTAGTCTCCTTTTATCTGGTGATTGTGTATACTGCAAATAATGGTGAATATACCAGCATTTTGGGTTTTCTGTTGATTTATTGAGTTTTGCTTTCGTAGCTTTGAGCTAACCTTTTTCATCTGCTGGGGTTTTCAGGGCCCAAGGAAGAAGATACTTTTGGCATTGGAATCAAGAGTCTGATGTTTGAGGCTGGAGTTGTTTCATCGCCTTATTTCTTCGTGTTTAGTATGTGACTCAGTCTAGCAGGCTTTGTATTGGTTGGTATCAACCTGCGTGTAACTTTTTTTTTTTTTACCCCCCCCCCCCCTTTTTTTTTTTTTCTTTCTTTCTTTCTTTCTAGTATGCATTGCTGAAAGTGGCTTCAATGTGCTCATTAATGATATACACCATGTGAATTTGCTAGCTTTTAACTGCCGGAAATTTAAGTTTTAAGGATTTACTGCGTCATTCTCTCCCTAAATATATAACTTCTTGATGATGTGTTCCATCTACTCATGCCTTTAGTACGTGCAATTTGGTAGCGTATATTTCTATTTAGCTCCTCAATTTTAAGGAGCCAAGCTTTGCACATGCTCGGTTTTGCTCCATTTAACTTTGGTTCCCCATGCCATTTTATTTCTTTTTTTTTTTTTTTTGGTTTAAAAAAATCGTCGGAAACTGAGTTGTATAACTTTTAATATAACAAAAGCCAAAACCAACATCTTCTCAACAAGAACCAAGAGCTCACTCAGCGTTCCAGTTCCAGTTCCACTCCTGCCGGCCCTCCCTAGTGATCAGATCAGATCAGACGACTTCATCATCATCTCCCTCTTGCTTGATGATCATCGCCAATGTAATGATTAGGGGATTTGTTAACTAATTTTGATGGATATTTCCATTGTACAACCGAACCTTAAACCCTAATACGAATGAAATGAAATTAACATCTCTCCGTCTTGCTATTTTCTTCTTGTTCATTTTTTATTGTTTTGGTTCTACAATGTGATAGTTTCATACACAGCATGTGCTCAAAAGAAGCACGTTCACGTTTTTTGGTACAATAATGCGATGGGATAAAAAAAAATTATAACTTTTCCCTACTTCCTTCGTCACTTAATCCCAACGCCACAAGAAATATCACTGACAGTTGAATTGCATTTTCTTTTTCTTCTAATACAAGTGATTGTCTAAACTATTCTAAATCAATCTAATCTATTCTCCACTCGAACACAAATAATGGAATGGAGCCTTGCTTTGTGTCAAACTCCATTGATTTTAGTGATATCATCTCCTCAAGATGATATCACTTTGGTCTTCCATGCTAAGTACTTCTTATTTTCTTGCTTGTGCCTTCTCCATTCTCTTACAGCTGCTAGGAGGACATGTATCGAAACTGGCAGAAAGAAAGGCTGTACAAATAGCACAACACCACTTATCAGAACAGTCATTGCGTTAAATTTTTAGTGTCAAAATAAGCAGGTCTTGGAAACGAACCGAATAGACGGCAAAACAGTGCTCGAACGAATAGTAGCTGACCGACATGATTGATGGATGAAAAAATGCATCCTCTGCTAGAGATCTTGCTTGCCTAGAGGACACTGACGATAAAACAACCATTTGTTTGAGTTTCTTTGCAATATGAGATTGTATACACAACAGATCTTTGAAATGAATACCACAAGTAAACTATCAACAAGGCGTATACGAACATACCAGCTGAAGCATTATAAATACCATGTGAGGCATTAGTTTGAGCCAACTTTGCTGCCTCCAGAGAATACTTTACCTGCTCAAGGAGAAGGCCACAAAACTTAGCTACTTATTCTCTTAGCATATCCAGAAACAGATTAGAAGCACAAGAGTTCAAAATAAAAAAACTAAGTTGATCATAAAGAGGAGTTATGACTTTAATACAGCTGAAGCTAAATGAATACTGACTCCTAGAGAGACAGATCTCGAATTCAGTTATTCATCAGGATATGAACTAATTTGTTAAATATATACAAACAACTAAATGCAATTATGCAACAGTTCTTCAGCATAACAACTTTTGGAGAAACCTTTATGCTACTGATGTAAAATGGAACATTAAAAATATTGTGCTATTGATTTGTCACCTGCTTCCCAATCTCATCCATGATAATCATCCTCGGCAAGGATTGAACCTGCAAGGAAAAAATTGTCACTCTCATACAAATCTGGCTTAATCAGAGAAATAGGTTCATTAATGCCTAAACTCAACAAAAGTAAACGACGAGAGACATACCAATCTGGAAAGAGATCCAAGGGTTGTAGCACATGAATGAAGATTAAAACACGTATGCATCCGCGATAAGACATCCAATTCCCTGCAGAAGACTGATCACTAAGAATACCCTCATGTTGCTGAATACCCTTAAAAATCAATTCCAGAAATAGCTTAAACCACAAGGTTTCTAACTTCACTTTAACCAGAATGTTCTTACCATACCGTGAAGCCCCTTTCACTAGCTAAAAGGCTGGATGTGCCTGAAGCCCCAACATATAGGTTATCAGATTTAAAACCAAAAAGTTGCCGGAACTGCCCCATGAAAACTTCAAAAACCTTCTGAAGATCCTGTTTCAGAATGTGCATGCATCAATCTGCGATAATAGAATATGGACTTCTAGTCTGTGATGTGGCACATACAAATTCATTTCCTTGTGTACTTTGAACATTTTTCTAGAGAAACAATTTATTCATATGCCTCAGAGGATAGAATTAGGAAACTTAAGATGTACATGCTTTTGATTTCTTCAATATCCAATGAGGCTCTGTGGTAAAAGAAATTAGAAGGTAGATATTACCACTCCAACAGACCTAATCTACCATCTCCTCCAGTAGGTATTTCAATTATTCTTCAGAAAGCTTTAAACGTTTTTTCAGTAAAAATGATCTATATTGAGCTTCCAATTCAACATGGCAGAAAATGAAGTAACATTATTTACAAATACAAAGACGTATGTAAGCTTTGATGCACTTCCACTTTTAAATTGAAAACCCCATGTTCAAGAGATGGACAAGTCATACACTTGGACAATATTATAAAAAGCTTCTAACCTGATGTGAAATTGTATGCCTAGAAGGATGCTTACTTTCTGAATCCTTCCGACAGGTTTGGGGATTCCAAACAATAACGCCTCCCCACATCTGTAACATGCCAATCATCAAAATTTATTCAGATCGGAACATTCCACAAGAAAAATCAGAGAACACTAAATTTAAAGATGATGAAGGCATAATAACTAACTGGAGATATAAAGCTATTTGTCTTAGAAATCTCTCCATCTGGAAGCTGTAGGAGAAGAGGGCACTCCTTAGCAGACGGGATATATCTGACAACAAATTGAAGGGGAATTTCAACTCAATACGATCACAACCTAACAATCAGAATGTATATCAAGAAAATTAATTGAATAACAAAAAGGATTGAGTTAGAAATATACATCACAAAGTGCAGCATCTTTGACCTCCCACCAGTTGCGATGGATGTATCCAAGTGCCACTCATTTGAATTCACCTATTAAATTTAACCAACATTGTTATTATAAATAATAACAGTAATTCCATATTAAGAAGTTTGTCCATGATCACATATATGGCTATATATAGAACAAAACAAACATCTACCCACATATACATGCATACTAATGGTCTTTTAGAGTTTGTACCCAAACAGTTACGAATTTAAAGAAAATGTAAGTAGTAATATGATTCTTTCTCTAGTTAACAATCATATCATGAGAAGAGAAAGGATAATGGAGCATACAAAGAAAGGTAGATCCTTGGTACTAAAGATGTAACTGTCCCACTTGTCATCCCAGTAAGACAATGAGGACTTCGGCATATGGTATAACACCTGCCCAAGGGAAAGAACAAACTCAGATCACAATACCACAAATTCAATGGTATTACCATTTTCAAAAGAAAACAGAAGATCTCCTACCTGACTTTCCACGCTTATGTTTGCTACAGGTTTCATAGCCTCGATAATAGGGGCCAACAGATTCTCATCTACTGATTGAAAGTCCCTGTGGTATAAAATGAATGCATGATGAACACACTTGAAGATAACTATTTGGAATTCATTTCAACAAGTGTTCAAGCATATACAAAATGGAAGTCACCTAATAATCTATCAGACAATTCAACTTAAATTTTATCATAATTCAAACGAAGAAATAATCATTCACACAAATCAATCATGTTAACATAGCACCATAATACTCAGAACAATTGAGCTTAAAATGAATTTATGAAAAAGCTCCATACCAATCATAAACCCAATCACGTGGGTCTGCATTCAGCAGATTAAACGAAAGAACAACCGTTCCATCTGCCCCAACAGGCATAAACTCTCCATGAATCAAACCTTCCTCCTTCCCGCCATTCACAAACACTTTAACAAATATCTCTGCCGCCCTCGACACCGCCTCGGCCTCCGAGACCCTCCCAACAATCCAAGCGTGCCTGTACTTGCCCACCACGGCTCTCACCTCCTCGCCCCTATTCACCACCACCATACTATACACCTCCCCACCTGAACCCGAGTTGGAACCCGAACAACCTCCCAGCACAGACTCCAGAGCCTCATCTACGGCCTCATCGTCGCCGTCCAACTCAACGGAGCGGATGGCGCCACATTCCGGGGAACAGGTACCGGTTCGGGATTGGAGACAGTGGGAATTTGAGTTTAGGACAACTGAGACGGTGTGGTTGGGGCTACAGGTGCCGCATTGAGGAGTTTGGGAGGTCAATTTGGTCATTTGGCTGAGGATGGAAGATTCTAGAGTGGCAATGGAGGATTTCCAGTCGAAGCCGATGAAGATTGCTTGTAAACGACATGGGAATTGGAATGGTTTGGAATCGATTTGAGCTGAGAGGGATTCGATTTCTCGAAACGGCAATGGCGCGCGGTAGATTTCCACGGATTTGTATATGAATGGGACACCTATATGCAAAATCAAAGTAAGAAAGAAGCAAATAGAAATAAGAGAGATAAATATATATATCTCTCTCTAGAGAGAGAGCGAGAGGTGACCTAGAACGAAGGAGAAGAGGACTGAGACAGTTAGGATCAGACGCTTGACTCCTGGTTTCGTTTTGCGCATGGTTTTGGGATCGAAATCAAATGCTGGCTCGTGCTGTTTAGATGTTTCTGGGGCTTCTTTTGCAGGAAGCAGAGGTTCTGTGATTTCCGCCATGGTTGTTGAGGCACTGAAGCTCTCGACTTCGTGCTCGTGCTGTTCTTACTCGAGTTGAGCAAATAGAGAGAGCCTGGAATTGGAGAAAAACTAGCGGGCGTCGAGCATGTAAATTAAACACTTTATAACCTGTAGTCGCAAATGCCGTCTTAGCTCAGCCGGTAGAGCGCACGGCTTTTAACCGTGTGGTCGTGGGTTCGATTCCCACAGACGGCGATTATTTTTCTGCTTCTTTTTGTTTGTTTGTTCCATTGCTCAATAAAAGCTTCTTTCTGCTCTCACTCTCAAAATGACTAATCTTTCTTCTTATGAAGTATAATTTCCTTTATGCAAAATACTTTTGATTTTCAATTGGAGAAAATATAGGCTCTTTTTTTAAAAAGCAATATTATAAACACGTGCCTTCCTGAATTCATACAGGCACACGATCATGGCCAACACATGCCTTACGAAGCTAATTTTAATTCAGAAATTAGCTACTTGGTTTTAGAAACATTGTATTTAAAACTCATAATAATTATATTCATATTATATAACCAGTGTAGTAGCATCCATACAGCAGGGAATATAATCATAAAAAGTAAGCCTTAAACTTTTGTTTGCTCCAATTGCTCAGCTAATTTCCTTGCTTCAGCTTCTCCCTTAGCAACCCTTTCAGCTTGACTTCCAGAAAACTTCTTCCTGAAGGCCTCCATTTCTTCATCTTTCTGTGAAACAAGAAGTTAAATGATTACATTGCATTTGCCAAAAAAGGAATTGATATGGATACTGGGGATTACGCATGATGAAATGTATATGCATACCAATTCTTTAAACAAAGGATCTGGTGTCCCAATCTTATGACCCGCAGGTAATATTTCCCATGGTTTCTTTGCCTTCTCAAGATCTCCATTCTCAACGCGAAGCGAAAATTGATTTTCGGGTGGCAGATTGAGCTCCTTCAGCACCTTATGCATCATGAAAAGAAAAAGCATCAAGGTGAGGTGGTAGAATGGAGTAAATATAATGAGGCAAAACTGTGTTAGATGCAGAAGACCATAATGTCATACCTTGAGAGAAAATGAAGGCATGAAAGGCTCTAGCAAGCATGCAAGAAGATAAACCAGTCCAGCAGAAGTTTTCACAACAAGAGAGCAAGAAGCTTGATCTTGCTTGTAAAGTTTCCAGAATTGGCTCTCCTGCATACATATCAGAACATGTATGTAGTAAGCAAACAATATTTGAAGACAGTTTTCAGTGCTTGCTTTAGCTTTTATGAGCTTACTTGTAAATATGCATTTCCCTCACTGGATATGCTCATTGCAATTTTCAGTGCTTGCTTTAGCTTGACCTGTTATATCAAATCGATTGGAGATAACGCAACTTCTTCGTAAATCATAGTGCAAAAATGGAAAAAATAGAAGAATAGCTATATAGGAAAGACTCATTTGCACAATAAATCACCTTCTCCATTGCTTCTATGTATTGGTCCACACATATACCAATTCTTTCTGCAAACCTTTTTGTCAAGGAATGTGATTCTGCACCAGAAGCATCAGGAATAATAGATCCATATCCTAGTCCTGCAGGAATTTTTTTCATAGAAGCATGACTTAAGCAATAAGTTCTATGTGAAGCAATAACTCAGCAAATTTTCTCTCAATTTCATGTCTGCAGCCAGTTAATTAACTAACCTTGAGGTTTTGCGATGAAGCTCAACACTCGGTTAATGAAATTGCCCAAGTTATTCAGCAGCTCAGTATTTAGTTTTGCTTGCAAGTCTGTCCATGTAAACAATGTGTCTGAGACCTAATCATGACATGATTAAATAAGCACGTAAATCAGTAACAACCATTAGAATTTTCAAATATCCAAATACAATGCAAGAACTGGAAATCACTAGCAGCTGGCTGCAGAAAAACAGATTACCTCTGGCCTGTTAGTTAGCAAGTAATATCGCCACACTTCTACAGGAATGTTTGTATCTTGCACATCATTGCCAAAAATTCCTGTACCCTTGCTCTTGGAAAACTTCCCTGCATCATCCATCAATGTTAGAAAATGAAAAGTAGAAATAAATTATGATTTTAAACTTGAAGATGTCAAACTTCTACGAAGATCATTGCGTATTCTCGCCCTTGTGTACCTGCTTCATACATTAAATATTCGGTAACACTAATGCTCTTCATCAAAGTCCACTTTTTTCCAGTTCCAATAAGCGTAGATGGGAACATAACCTAGAATCAAATTATACAGCAGATAAGCATTTTGGAAACCACATACAAACTTCAGGCAGATATAGAAGTCTGAACTCCAGAATACATGGGATGAGAAATTTTTTACAGTGTGGAATGGGACATTATCCTTGCCCATGAACTGGTACAGCTCAACATCTTCAGGGTTCTTCCACCACTTCTCCCAATCAGGCGTGTAGCATGAAGTGATGGAGATATAACCAATGGGCGCGTCAAACCATACATAAAAAACCTAAGCATCATAAAATTGGCAAAATAAAGTTATCAATCTGCAAATGTAAAATGAAATCTAACAAACCAAAGGAACCTGTAAATTGCCGAATATACATTAACAAAGGGAAACTCTTCAACAGTTACATAAATCAAGTGCTAACCTTGTCCTTAAATTTTTCATGTGGAACAGGAACCCCCCACTTAAGGTCCCTCGTAATGCATCGGGATTTAAGTCCTTCTTTAAGCCATGCATATGTAGTTTGAATAGCATTCTGGCTCCAAGATCCTGCAACAGACATGTCACTGATATATTCTTCCAATTTATCCTTCAACAGTGGGAGCTCTAGAAATAAGTGGTCTGTGTCACGTATACATGGCCTTGCCTGACATACCTGTTGATTGCAACTTTTAAGTATGTATAAAACCAGGGAATTTTTAGAAGAAGCAGGTATATATAACAGGTTTTAACTAAATCCCAACAAGATTCATTGGCAGAAAGTACAAAAGTCGAGTAGGCCAAACATACTTTACATCTAGGATCCTTAAGCTCAGTTGGATTCAACAGCTTTCCGCACTTATCGCATTGGTCCCCTCGTGCAGAGTCATTATTGCAATCTAGCATTGGACAACTGCCTTCGACTAGCCGATCAGCCAAGAAACGATTACATGTTTCACAAAAGAGCTGGATTGTTGTCGAAATTCGAAACCATTGAAAGAGAAAATGACACATCCATTAGGTTAGCAGTAAAGTGAGTTTCTTTCTTCTGCAAATAAAGATGCAGCATAAGAGTTACAAATAAATATGTACCTGCTGCGTTGTGTTTTCTGTAAGCCATCCATTCTCCATCAGTTTCTTGAAAATAGATTGGCAAACTTCAGTCTGTTGGGGAGTGGAGGTGCGTCCAAATTCATCGAAACATATATCGAACCAATCATAGACCTCTTTATGAATTGCATGATATCTACAAAAGCAAAAGCCACAAATCAAAAGTTCATTCATAAGTCATAACCCAAGAGGCAAAACTAGAAACAAAAGGCATCGCCATACTTGTCACAAATTTGCTGTGGAGTGCAATTTTCCTCCCTAGCCTTTGTCTCTGTTGCAGTCCCATACTCATCAGTCCCACATATGTATACCGCATTGTATCCACGAAGACGACAATATCGAGCGAAAACATCAGCACTCAGAACACCTGCACCACATGTATGTATGATATAGAATCATAAACTACATAACATTTGACAAATACAAATGAAAATCAAAACAACAGGCAAAGAGAAATAGAGAGAGAGAGCAGGTGTGAATTACAGCCTATCATGGTGCCAAGGTGAGAGATGTTGTTGACGTATGGCAAGGCGCTTGTGATGAGTATGTTGCGCTTTCCGGGCACCGGTAGCTTCAGATTTCTGCCGTTGCCTTGTCTGCCGTCTGATTGATCATCCATGTCTTGCTGCAGCAGCTAAGTTTTGAACAAAGAATATCAGTAGCTTTGTTAGTTCACAAAAACTAATAAGAACACAAGTCAACTTGTGGGGAGAGAATAAGGCACTGCCAACTTTATGCTCACCTTGGTGATCAAGTCTCTAAAACAAAGGAAGACATCAGCACCACTGACCAAAAGAATCCAAGATAATTTTCCAAATTGGTTCCTTCCACTAACAGAATCCAATTGATCAAGTCTTTCCAGCCCTCAGAGTTTATTCTCTTTTTCTTTTTTCTTTTTTTTGTGCTTAATTTTTTAACAATGGATTATGAGGAACGGAAGAATTAATTAACAATTAGTAAAAGCTAAGACCAACCACTGTTAATAAAAGATTGGTATGGTCTTTTAATAAAGTTGTATGACGTTTTTATCCAATATTGTGGGGTTTGGATACCCTCCCAAAATCATTATCAACAAGAATAATATAATCTAAGCATCTAAACTAATACAATCTACACCAACTAGCTCTTAATCTAGTTAATATTTCTTTTTTTAATATTGGAAGATGTCACGAAATTTGAATCTTCACGCCCCAATTGCTCATGAACCTTAGCTCTCAAATACTATATTCTTTTTTTTCTTTTTCCGGAAAATACTATAATCTATTTGTTTATCCTTAAACAAAATTAAGAGTTTAAGACTTTTCTTAACATTGATTAACAGAGTTTCGAATTGAGCTTTTCACATGTAAGCCCATAAATAAAACATATTTCAATAAAAAGAAATATAAAAAGATTCAAAGTGTGACATTCTATACAGATTTCGAAATGGAAACCTAACAGCACATTCATGAATGAACTTCACTTATGTTGGTATTTTATAAAAATTAAAAACCAAAGAATATTGAAGATGGGTGAGTGTCGGAGTATAATTATCATAATACTCATTTTGACATTTTACATCACAAAGAACTGGGAAAAAGAAAATTGGAAATAACTATATAAACAAAGTCTTTATTTTCCCTCTTTTTGCAACGGCTATAAACAGAAACCTTTGTAGGTTACAGAGTCGAAGCTTTTAGGTTAGAGAGTCGAATTGGGCTTCCCATGCATAGATGCAGTTGCTTCCATGGCCAAGCCGCCTGAGATCTCTCCTCTTATCCTGCAAAGATAAAGCATCCACAGGTAAAATTCATGCTCTTATGATATTGACGGGTACCATTACTCATGGAAACTCCAATGCCCGAGTTATAGCAACGTATGCACGAATTGGCGATATTGTGTCAGCCCGTAAGGTGTTCGATAAATTGTCTCAAAGAGGCATACATGCATGGAATGCCATGATAATCGCATATTCTCGTCAATATTGCCCATCTGAAGTCGTAAGTTTATATCATCAGATGATATTAGATAGAGTTAGACCTGATAGCTCGACTTTCACTGTTGCCCTTAAGGCATGTGCAAGCACATTGGACTTGAAAACTGGTGAAGAAATATGGTCTAAAGCGGTAAATTGCGGATACGAATATGATGTGTTTGTGGGTTCATCTGTTTTGAATTTGTACGCCAAGTGTGAGAAGATGGATGAAGCAGTGGTGGTTTTCAATAAGATGCCTAGAAGGGACCTTGTTTGTTGGACAACAATGGTAACAGGGTTTGTGCAGAGTGGAAGGCCAATGGAAGCAGTTGATATGTATAAGAGAATGCAAAATGAGGGAATGGAATTTGATCGGGTTGTGCTGATGGGATTAGTGCAGGCTTGTGCAAGTCTTGGGGACTTGAGGTTGGGTCTCTCTGTTCACGGGTTTATGATTCGGACAGGTCTTCCTATGGATGTTATGGTTCAAACCAGCCTTGTGCATATGTATGCTAAGAATGGAAATTTGGAGCTAGCTTCTTGTGTGTTCAATAAGATGCCTTACAAGAATGCAATCTCTTGGGGTGCTTTGATTTCTGGCTTTGCTCAAAATGGTTTTGCAGGGCATGCACTTGAAATGTTGGTAGAGATGCAGGGTAGTGGATTCGAACCTGATTCAGTGTCTCTTGTGAGTGCACTTCTAGCATGTTCACAAGTTGGATTTTTGAAATTGGGTAAATCTACACATGCATATATTTGGAAAAGGCTTGATTTTGATGAAGTTTTGGGTACTGCAGTCATTGACATGTATTCTAAATGTGGATCCCTTTCTTATGCTCGTGCTCTATTCGATCAGATTGTTTCCAGAGACTTGATCTCTTGGAATTCCATGATTACAAGCTATGGGATTCATGGGCATGGAGAGGAAGCTCTAGCACTCTTCCTCCAGATGACTCAGACGAACATAAAACCTGATCATGCTACTTTTGCTTCTCTTCTTTCAGCCTTCAGTCACTCGGGTCTCGGAGGAGAAGGCCGGTATTGGTTTGATATCATGGTTAATAAGTACAAGATCCCTCCGGGGAGAAACATTTTGCCTGTATGGTTGACCTATTGGCTCGTGCCGGACGAGTCGAAGAAGCTTATGAGCTAATAGATTCTATGAATACTGAACCTGGCATTGCTGTTTGGGTTGCCCTCCTGGCAGGTTGCCACAACCATAGGAAGTTGTCCACCGGAGAGGTTGCAGCAAAGAAGGTCCTCAAGTTGAAACCGGATGACTTGGGAATTTATGTTTTGGTCTCAAACTTTTATGCCATGGCAAGGAAATGGGATGATGTAGCTGGTATGAAGAAGATGATGAAACAGACAGGAACGAAGAAAGTGCCTGGCTATAGTGTTGTGGAAGTAAATGGAGAGCTGCATGCCTTTCTTATGGAAGATAAGACCCACCAACATCATGAAGATATTATGCTACTTCTGAATAAGTTGGATCAAGACATGAGAGCTGTAGGATATATCCCAAAGACTGAATTTCTGTTGCACAATTTTGAAGAGGAGCATTCCTCAGAGCAAAGATAATTTATCAAATTGCTTTAACAAATTCATATTCTCTTACTATAAAACCCAATTGACATGATCAGATTAACCATCAAGCAGTATCATCAATCAAGTTTATTGGACCAAATACACCAAATACTTCTAGATCGCAAAATCTGTCAAATTTAGAAATATTCCCAGTTCCACTAAATTTGCATATTAATCAGAAAGGGGTGTTGAACCAAAAAAAAAATCACAAAAAAAAAAAAAAAAAATTGAAACGTGGGATTGGACACCCACAATTCTGATACCCGTTATTAGTCGCATCTAGCAAGCAGTAAATTGAGGGTAGAGAGGTGGGGGTCTAAACCAATGAAAACTCTTCTGAGAGGTTAGTGGCTCCTATTTTTGGGGGAGTTGATTTTTCAGTTTCTTTGGCTTATAAAGAGGACAGCAGCAAAGAAATAAGGGGGAGAGAGACAGCCACAAAGTTGCAGAAAAAAAAGAGGCAGCCAGCAGGCTGCAAAGAACGCACGATAGTGCTGAAGGAAAAAAAAAAAAGAAATAGCCGGCAGGCTGTAGAGAGAGGGAGGCTTCAAGAAAAAAAAGTCTGCAAGGCCATGAAGCTTCTCTCTTGAGATCCTCCATGTTGGGTGGCAACCCTCTTTTTCTTGGATGACAAATCCATGGGTGGCAACCCTCTTTTTCTTGGATGATAAATCCATGGGTGGCAACCCTCAAATCTTTTTCTTGGATGACAAATCCATGGGTGGCAACCCTCTTTTTCTTGGATGATAAATCCATGGGTGGCAACCCTCAAATCTTTTTCTTGGATGATAAATCCATGGGTGGCAACCCTCAAATCAAATTTATTGGATAACAAATCGATTTTGGTGGAAAACCCATGAATCAACTATTGGGAATTTAACCCCACGAGAATGAAGCTCACACAAGACTCAACAAGAAAGTCTTTGGGTATTCAACTCACAAGAAATGGATGGGGTGTTCGACCTACTGTTTGGCGATCCTAAAAGAAAGGGAAGAAGCCTATAAACAAAAAAATGCAAGTAGAAGAAAATTTACAGTCGTGGGCTCCATGGTGCTGTGCCTTTGCGCCATTCCCAAATATGACATTCTCAAAACTGCTTTATGCAAACAACAATGGGAATTCAGCAAACAAAAAAATCTGGAGGAGAGGCCATGCACATTCCACGTCTTGGTTGAAGTCCTCATCTTGTGCTTGTCTGTATGCCAACAAAACAAAAAAATGGGCAGCGGAGTAGAGGAAGAAAAGAGGTCAGTCAAAACAAAAGAGAGACACAGCCAAAAGAAAATATGAAGAAAAAGAAAGAAAGGGAAAGCCACATGTCCTTTCGTTACTGACCTAAGAAAAAAGATGAAGATGGCACGTTTGTTTGTCTTCACTTTGGCTTTTTTTGCATGGGCTTGGCGCATGCAATGGACAAAAAAAAAAGAAGCATCGCAGGCCTGGTTACATCCGGAAACAAACTCTACAAGAGTTCCATAGTTATCAGGTTTGGCTTCAATTGACTGCTGGACCAAAGTTCTCTTTCGTGGGCTCCTTGCCCATGGGCTAGCTGATAACAAATTATCAAATGCCCAAAAATGGATTAGTGGGCTGTTAAAAAATAATTGCCTATTAATTCTCAAAAAAATCCAGAATATTTAATGGGTAATACAAATAATTACCCATTAAATTTTACAAGGGCCCAAATTTCCTATTACATGGTTAATGGATTAATTTCCTCATAGTCATATTTGGGATCCAAATGCAAATGTCAATTTTAGAAAATTAGTGGGCTAATCAAAATTGCTCATTATTTTTCTTGGATATTGACAAAAAGAAAAATGGTACAAAACCATTCCGAATTTTAACATGGGTCATCTACCCATGCAAATTCTAACGAGATTAATTTCAAATCTCTCAAATTCAAATCCTCAATTAGTGGGCCACACTTACCCATTAATTTCCAATTTTCTCATGGGTCGTCTACCCATGTAAATTCCAACGAGATTAAATTCAAATCTCTCAAAAAACAAATTCTCAATTATTGGGCCACACTTACCCATTAATTTTCAATTTTTCCCCATGGGTCATCTACCTATGGAAATCTCCAAATAGTCTCAAAGACACAAATTCTTAATTAGTGGGCTACACTTACCCATTAATTTCTAAATTTCCCCCATCGGTCATCTACCCATGAAAATTCCAATGAGGTTAAATTTAAATCTCTAAAACACAAACTCTCAATTAGTGGGCCACACTTACCCATTAATTCCCAATTTTCCTCATAGGTCATCTACCTGTGGAAATCATCAAATTGTCTCAAAGACACAAATTCTAAATTATTGGGCCACAATTACCCATTAATTTCCAAATTTTGGAACTACGCGGTTTGATCTCATCAAGGGTACGTAGGCAGTCTGCATCCCAATAGACGCAACCGCAACTCAATTGGAATTACCTGGTTACATCAACCAAATTTCCACAAATCAAATCTCCACACAAATCAATTCCGAACTACGTTGGTTTGATCCCTTTGAAAGGGTACGTAGGCAATCTAGAAATTCAATCTAGATGCAACCATCCCAAACACAACTCCATATCGAATCCCTGGCTTAGTCAGCTAAATTCACTCAAACACTCCTCAATCAAATTCATTCAAATTCTTTCTTTTGCAATGAGTCATCTATTCATTGCAATCTTTGAACTACGAGTGGCTTGATTCCTGCAAGGGATACGTAGGCATCCTAAGGTTGGACTTAGGAGTAGCTGCAAAACCAAACACACACGTCCTGTTTCTTTATGATGGAATCAAAGGGTTTTCCCTTGAACCAAGGGATTGTAATTAAGAGACTTGCGTCTCGAATGGGTTGGAACCTAAAATAATAAAACACCATTATATAATTAGTGGTGGTGAAATTATGTTGGGAAGTTTACATTTTTCTTCAACAAGGGGTATCTTGAAAACCGATGGGAAAGAAAGTTTATATCAACCTTAGAACAAAGCAAAGATGGACAAAGTGAAAATTCTAATTTCGTGAGAATTACAAAATTTTCAACAAAAGAGGGAAAAATAAGATACTCTGTCATCTTTCCCTCATGAAGAACAAATAATGTCCATTTCTGGCATGAGATGTTAGACAAGAAGATCACCAGTAAGCAAAATAATTCTCGAAGTTTGAACTGCGGCTGTCTTTCAAAATTTCCTCAGCTCCTGTAACCTAGAGACTGAGTCTGAAGATTTTGGTTGTCTTCTAACAAACGGTCGTATTCAAGAAGTAGATCTGCAGCCTGTTTCTGGAGGGCAGCAACATGGGCTTCAGCAGTTTCAATGTTTTTATCTTTCTCCTTGCACTCCAATTTCAGCTTCTTCAAATCCTCTGATAGAGTTGAAATTTTTTCTTGCAGCTGCTTGATTTCTTGGGAAGATTTATCTTCCTTTTCTTTAAGCTGCATCGTCTCTTTCTGAAGTCTGTCGACTTCTTCTTTTGAAGCTCCCACGTTACTCCTCAGTCCAATAAGTTTACTTAAATAATGGTGCATCCGATCGATTATGAAGCCAAGAAACAGGGTAAAACCTGTAAGTGAGATCATGTGTATCAGGGATAAGAAGGATCATTCACTGGATAGAAACAATAGTTGTTAGATATAAATGTAAAGCATATATAGTTAACTGTCAGTCTAGCTACTCTCAACTGGTCAGAGATCAATCACAGAGCCGACACCATACATGAAGCACTTCTGTGACTTGCTCAAGAAGACCATATAATCAACTTAAGTATTCCCTTTTTCAGTAAACTAAATGCAACTTCTTCCGGAACACGATAAGTGATGCTGTAATTGCTAAGTGCACAAGACCAGAGAGGCTGGCCACTAGCAGCAATCAGAAGGAATGAAGAGTTTGTAGACCAGGTTTACTATTGCCAAACTTTACATGGAAATATATAATGCACTGATTGTTCAACCAGTAAGCTGGGATTGCATCATTTAACCATAAAAAAGAGAAGGGAAAGAAACAGTTCTTAACAACACTGATTTCTAGGCCAACTTCTATACCTTTTAATCAGATTCTACTGATTCAGAACCAGTTTTTCATGTCCATATTTTAACACACACTCTAAAGAAGCCACACAATAAATATTAAACACGCAGCCAAAAGATTCTTTCAATACATGCAGAACCATTGAATGGTAAAATCATAAAGCCTTAGGGTGAATCCTTCTAACAATCCGTAGGGTGATAGCCTTAAGCCCTTAAAATCTTGTTCACAGGAAACAAAACTCATTTCTTGCTGGCCTACTCTTCTCCCAACTCAAAAAAGAAACCCTAAATAAGAATCCAACTGTTGAAGTTCACAAACTGAACAGTAAAGCAAGCACTCAAAGCAACTAAGAAAAAATGAGCAGGAATATACCCATTAATGAAGCCTCGAGCAAGTGGGTTCTCCACAGAACCTGATCCATAGGTGACATAGTTCCAAGCTTTACACCTTTGTTCTGGATCTTAACAATGCTAATAAAGCTTGACAGGAGAATCACAGACATGGTGCAAGCAATGGTTTTCACAGTAGCTGGACCCTTACCCATTTTGAGCTGATCCAGGCTCTTTATCACAAGCTCCCTCAATGGCCCAATCTTTACCAATAGAAGAAATGCCACAACACCCTCAGCAAAAAGAACTAAGAACAACAGCTGAATCATCTCTGCCTGCTTCCACCAAACAACACCCACCTAGCTGCAGCTTTTACAAAGCTCTGATTTTTGCTCAACTTGTAATAAAAGTTGAAACTCACCTCACAAAAGAAGTTTCATTTCTCAGCAAGCAAAATCATAGATCCATGAACTTGTGAAGAGACTGAAAGAACCCAAGAAAGAAGCTTCCTGACAGAGACTTATTAGTTGCTCTTTCTACAGGAGCAATAAATACCTCAAATTGCCATCCAAAAATCTATTCTTTCGTTGATGGGTAAGAATACTTGAAGAAAATTAGGCAACCCAGTTAGCCAAAAGCTGGTTTTATCGCCAAAAATGAGGGTTTATAAGAGGACAGATCTATGCATTCGGCGAAAATGAAGAAAGCAAGAAGCTTTTCTGCAAAAACCTATTTCTCAACATGTCAGTGACTTTTCATATAACTAGCGGTGTAATTTGGTTTTGAAAATCAATTAATTTAGTAAGGGGGTGTGATTTGCAAATGGGTTTTGTTTTTTTCTCCAGCCCAAAGAAGGATTAGGGGATGAAAAGTAAAGGTAAGCACAGTCAAAAGCAAAGAACTCGAAGTGTAATTGACGCTAAAATAAAATTGAAAATAAAAGTGGGTTTGCTCTGTTTTTTAAGCTCTGTCTTCCTTAACAACAAACTTGCTGGTTTTGCTTGTACTTGCCTTGACTCTTGAGAACTGAGAAGTTCTTGCTACTTCGGCATTGAAGCAAGGCCATTATTTTGTCGCGTGTATGATATGTCACACTTTACATGCGAAAGATTTGACTATTTATATGGTATTTTTTGAAAGTTCAAGGTTATAACATAGACCGAGAAAACAGGTCCATACAGAAATCTTGGCTTCCTAAAAATAAAAATAAAACAAAAATAATTATAATCTTGGCTGCTTTTGTCCTTTGGACATATATATGTCTATCAAAAACAAAGGTCCAATGGGCTACATTATAAATGTACATTGAAGAGCGGGAGAAAGACTTTCATGCAACGGAATAGCATTTTTTGTTATTTTTGGTTAATAATGCATTGACACGTGAGATAACTTTTCTAAATATTCATTGTTTTATTAGTTGGGAATAGCAAAACAATGTTATCCTTGTTACAAGTAAGTTTTTCAGGAATAGGGGAGAGTTCTTTCTTGTTAGAGTCTCCAATTGAGAATGTTTGTGTATATGTATGGTGTATTTTTCTTTTTATACAAAGATATTGGGTGGTTTCTACAATTACCAATGTGTCATTGGATGTCGAACTTAAAATCACTTATTTGCAAATCAACGCCCTTTCTATTGAGTTATAACCTACGCATACTTTATTCTTTTTGGAAAATTAGCGATAATAGTGAGTATGAAAAGGTCACATGAGATCGGCAAGCAAATCCTTCTGAATAAAATCCCAGGCCGCTCCCAAAAGAAAACTTGTTGGGTTGAGAGTGCAAAACGAGCTATACAGTGGGCTACATTGTTGTCTTCTCTAAGAACGTGGAAGAGTGAACAAGACTCCCACCGAGCCAGGTGAAATCTGGCATCATCAATGAAACGACCCAACTCCGAGGTGTCATTGTTGGGGTCGTTAAGCAAGGACAAGGGCCTGGGAGTCGCTTTCCAAAACCACGGGAGTGCCCAACCAAGTTTGAACAACGGCTAGTCCTTCGAGAAGAGCCAGAGCCTCCGCCTGTGCTTGGGAAAAGACATCCCCGAAGCACCGAGCTCTGCCACCCAAGAAACAACCTTGGTCATCAAGGACAACAATCCCAACTCCCCCCTTACCAGGAACTGAATTAAAGGCCCCATCAACATTGGCTTTAACTGGACCAGGGAGAGGTCTATGCCATCTGACCTGATGCCTGTTGCTAGAGGATCCATTAAGTGTATGAAGAAAGTTAAGATAATGAGATTGATAAATAAATAAGTAGTGAGTTTTTTAAACGTAAAAACTTTATGAAAAAGCATGGAGAGTGGAGAAACAAAAAAGTTGATGAAGGATTAGTGGACTGAGAGTAAATTGTTTAAAATACAGAGGAGCAAAAGTGTACCATTTGTGTTTCCCCAAACACTAATACCTGACTTGGCCAATGCTATTGCTACCATTAGTGGTTCCCCCCTCACTGCTTGCCTTGGAAAATACCTTGGTGTTCCTCTCATCCATTCTAGAGTCACTAAAGGTACGTACCAAGAGATTATTGATAAAGTTCAGAAAAGACTTTCTTCCTGGAAGAGTAAAACTCTCTCTATGGCTGGTAGAATTACTCTTCTTCAATCTATTACCTCCTGCGATCCCTCTTTACACTATGCAAACAGCCCCTCCCCCCATATCTATTTGTAACAAGTTGGATCAGATTAATAGAAATTTTCTGGGGGACACACTCCTGAGACAACTAAGGCTCACTTGGTCAAGTGGGAGACAGTGTGTAAACCAAAATGTTTTGGTGGTTTGGGTATTAAAAAATCAGCTTGCATGAACAAAGCCTTGCTTGCTAAAACTGGTTGGCGTCTTCTTCAACAGGAGCAAGGTTTATGGGCCCAAGTATTTAAGGCCAAATATCTAAAACATGGGGGAATCCTTGATATTAATGACTCACATCATAGTTGTTCCTCTAGTGTCTGGCGTGGTGTGTTATATGGCTCCACGTCCTTGCCCAAGGTATTAGATGGAGAATTGGATCTGGGGATGATGTTTTATTCTGGACAGACAATTGGCTCAGTTGTGGTACTTTGCAACAATTTGCTACTATTGATCTTTCTGAGGAAATTTTGCAATCCAAGGTTAGTGACTATCTGGATAATGGGATTTGGGACATCACGTGCTTATTGGCATGCCTTCCTGAAAACATTGTGAAGATGATTAGTGGTATCCATGCTGGTTTTAATGGGAGTGGAGATGATAAGCGCATATGGCAGTTCACCCCTAATGGCTCTTTTCTGTCAAAAGTGCTTCAGCTCCTCCTTTGTGGAAGAAGATAGCCACAAATGGAAATGGCATTTCCTCTGGAATCCTGCACATCCCCCCAAGGTGAAATCTTTCCTCTGGACCTTATGCCATAAAAAGATTCTTACTAATGTCCAAAGGCAAAGAAGAGGGTTCACCAATGTAGATGCTTGTCCGAGATGTACTCATTATGCGGAATCTGTTGAGCACTTATTTAAAGACTGTCAAGGTACTCAGTCCCTCTGGAATAGATTTGGCGGTGGAGGTCCCCTCCCTTGCCAAAACCTCATGGAGTTTGATGCTTGGCTCACTCTGAATCTTCAATCAAGTAAGATTACTCATCATGGCCTGCCTTGGTACTTAGTCTTTTCAATTTATTTATGGTATATCTGGAAATGGAGATGTAAGCTGATTTTCGAGCAAGGCTTTATTATGCCTTCTGAGCCTTTACACCTGGTTTACCAGGATGCGTTGGAGTGGTACAGTGCTTGTAATCCTACTATAGGCACTCGGGAGCGTATTGTGTTTCAACTCCACTGGAAGACACCCAAACGGGGTACTTGCAAAATTAACACAGATGGTAGTAGAATCAATGTCACTGGTTTTAGTGGTGCTGGAGGTTTATTACGTGATGCTTTTGGTGCTTGGATCAAAGGCTTTTCTGTGAATCTGGGTGCAAGTACCATCATTGAGGCTGAATTATGGGGTATCTTTTGGGGGCTTAGTTTGGCTTGGGGCACGTTGGATATCGCGATGTGGAAATTGAATGCGACTCCAGCTTCTCCTGTAACTCTGCTATCTTCTCCTCCTCCCCAACCCACCCTCTCCACAACATCATTTCCTCCTCTGAAAATGAAGATCCATGATTCCTGGTGTTGTGCAGTTAAGCATATCTACCGTGAACAAAATGTAGCTGATGATGCCTTGGCTACCAGAAGTTATACTCTTGAATCTTGGACTTCATGTCTACGATGAGGTTCCTGACTTCCTTGAATTTATTCTTGCTGAGGATGCTAGGGGTGCTGTGAGGCCCCGTTCTTTTGGTTTGTAGTTTGTCTTGTTTGGGCGTTTAGCCCCCTCTTTTACCAAAAAAAAAAAAAAAAAGTGTGCTCTTTTTTTTTTCCTTTATTTGCCAAAGAGTTGGCAATATGATGGGAATACAATCTGGCCCTTAGTTCAAAAGACTATCTTTATGCTAAAAGCCTCTATAATCATACAATCTGGCCCTTAGTTCAAAAGACAATCTGGCCCTCACTTACTTGGGCCTTCTTGGAGCCCATAATAAGCTTGAGGCCCATTATGAGGGATGAAATCAAAGGGTGAATCAGAGTATTCCTTGGATTGTGACACCTGGCCATCTTAATAATTTTTGGTCCCCACAATTATCACTGCAGTTATGAGCAACATCAAGAGCTACGAACAAATGGGGCTACGAAAAAACATATGGTTGGCTCGAGCTTATCGGATGGGGTATATAACATAAAAGGCCAATTACATTTTAAATAAATTCAAAAATTATTATCATTTAATAAATAAAAGTGTAATCACAACTACTTCATTCTATTTTTTATTTATATAAATGTAAATATTTATTTATCTTAAAGCCTATGCCTAACAAAAACTCTTCATAAATAAAGATAAGAGAAACATAAAAAATATTATCATATACGTAAGCGAGTCGAGGAGCTGATATAGTATTTATACGGTGTTTTATTGTTTTATGAAATATTAAAATGATTTAAAGTGTATTCTTGTATCTCCTTGACCTTTCTTATATAATCTTAATGGTCAACAAACATGTTCTTAATTAAGATCATATAATCGGCTTCTCTATAAATTAAGATGTTTTTATTTCAACCAGGCCCACTTCAGATAGGTCAAATTTGGTGCATTGTGACACAACTTGGGCACTTCTTGTTAATTAAATTAAAACTTAGTTGGCAAATTGGGCTTTCCTTCTTTATTCTGCACCCGTATTCGAACCCCTCCTCAAAAAAACTTCTCAAACACAATGCATAGTTGATTAATGGTATATTATGTATGATAATTAAAAAGTTGATACAAATAAAAAGCTTCTCAAATAAGAAAGTAGCTAAAGCTAGTGCATGCCACGTTGGGTTAAAAATTAAAAAAATTAAAGAGCCACGTGGAATATTGGAGACCAACTGTCGAACTAGCCTGCTATATATGTATTTGGTCAGGGAAATCTTATACATGGTAAATTATTATAATCAAACTTCTTAATCCGATAAAATAATGCAAATTTTTTTTTTTTTTCAATTTGGGAGAAGAAGACTAGGAAGGATGATCAAACTCTGACTATAGTGTGAATTGAGTTATAATTTCGGTTTACAATAATAATAACCTAATAATGAAAAATTAAAACAATAAAAGAGCTGAAAAAGAACTTAGGAAAAAGACAAAAGAATGAGTCATATCAGAAATGTTTCCACAGAAGCCGACAAGCAAACACAGCCTTTCGCATTTGAGTTTTCACAATTGCCTACCATTTAAAGTCAGCAGCCACTAAAACCAGCCGCGATAACTCCAAACCTCAACCCACAAGAAGGAAAATTTGATTTTCATGAACCAAATGGAGCTCCAAAACACAGTTAAAATCTTAAATTATAATTTCTAACCAAAACATGAGAAGCAGTAAACACGCATATAAAAGAAAGAAAATGTAATGTTCGGAAGTGATCCCACAATGCATCACTTGGCTTGATAACACGTCTGATGTTCATTTCAAGTTACTTGAACACTCATTTAGAGTAATATATTTCGATTAACAATCATTTACGAAAATATTAACGACTTTTGTTAGCACAACTAGAAGAAGAGAAGCAATAAAATACACTTATAACGTTATTTTTCAGTTACTAACACTCATTTAGAGATTACTCTTTCGATTTACAACCATATACAAGGATATAAGCGACTTTCGCTAGCAGAACTAGAAGAAGGGAAGTGGTGAAATACATGTATAATGTTACTTTCAAATGTTAATTAGTGAAAAATATAGGAATGTATAATTTGTGAAAAAGAAAATTGGCAATATGCTATTATATAATTTTGAATTATACAAGGGGATAATAAATAAAAAGATATCTGCCAATAGCATTGCACGTATAATTGAAGAAATCGCATAGACTCTAACTCGTTGAGAGAGATGTTTGAACAGAGAAGAAACAGAGACTTCTACATAGAGAAAGGTCAAACATGACGGGTAGCGTCCGTCAATGGTTGATAAACCCCTCTAGGAACTCTTCCCTTCTCTCTCTACAGCTCCCTCTCTCTCTCTAAAATAATTTTTGTCTTGGTGAGTCGTTGTGGGTTTCGTGGACGAGCTTTTGGGGTTGTGATATTTTCGTGGTGTGTTTGGTTGCAGCACTTGAATTTGCTCCAAAAGATTCTCCAAAATATTGTCCTCTGACATTAATTTCTTGGGTTTGTTCTACATCTGGTGGAGAGAAAAATGGCAGTAAGTTCACAGATTTTTTTGTTTATTGTGCTTTATTTTTGTTTCTCTTTCTTAGTTTTGAATATATGATTTTTCTGTTTGCTAGCTGAGGAAGCTGTGATAAATTTTATGCATTATGTTGATCAGGGCTTCTTTTCTTTTCTAGGATTCCAAAAAGATATGTGCTTTCAAATAGAGCATATATTAGACTTGGGTTTAAAAACTTTGTTTTTTATTTGTTTTCTGACAAGCAACACTGGGTTTGTCCTAAGTTTTTTGACATGTAAAGTCTGTAGCAAACGTGGATATATTGTTGATCTGGGTTCTTTTATTAGAGATTTTAGGGCGTATGTTATTTGGGCAGTAGCTAGTAGTACAGATTAGAGGATGCTCAATCAGAATGCTTTATCAATTCTTATTAATCTACATTTTGAGCTGGTGCATGAGATATATAATTAAGAATAAAAAAAGAATTATTGGGTTTCTTTCATGGGGTTGAATTAGCATATAAGAATTGTGCTCTGGAAAATGGGAGCATGAGCTTTGTTTATATTGCATAATAGTTCTACTCAATTTGTGGTGTTGAGTTTGTGTTTCAAGGACCGTAAAACTTGAGCTGAATTCGTAGATGAATAAATCTTTTGATGGGGCCATATTAGTTTTTCTGGGGTTTTATGTATATAATTGAAACGTATTAGAGCTAGTAGTTAGTTGAAGCTGTAAATGATTTTGATAATCTCTCTCTCTCTCTCTCTCTCTCTTCTTGTTTGCAAATTCACATTTGAAATTCTCTGGCTTCTCAGTGTAAGATTTTAATTATGTGGGTGGAGAAATCATTGTTAATTTGTTTTCTAGGAATTTTACAGTGTCTCCAAATTGATAATGTTGAGACACTAGGTGAGAAATTTGGATAAGATATCCTCTATATGTTGGCATTCTCAGAGAAATGACATGAAATAATTCGTGGGTTGACATTGGTTTATGTATCATACATGAAATTTTTAGTACTGGTAGGTATCTGAAAAGCTGTCACTTGTTAGATATTTGATCATTTGTTTTTAGATTCTCTCTCTCTCTCTCTCTCTCTCTCTCTCTCTCTCTCTCTCTCTCTCAACCAGTTGATTATAGGAAGCTGATCATCAGCTCTGTGATGGTGCTATAGATTATACTTTCATGTATTCGCATTTGTTCATCTCAGTAGAGCAAGGAAAAAGTGCCAAGAGAGTCGTCCAATACCACTAAGTTTAAAGGAATTCAGGTTTGATGCTAGTAAATGCTGTTAAAAACTTAAAGTAGGCATTAGGTTGATTGTCCTTTGATTAGAATGCATAGGCATGCAGTCTAACCATACCACTCCCATGGGGAATCATGGAGGTGATATGATTTGTATGTGTCATCTAGTAGATCTTTGGGCACATGTTCATTTCCATGGGCAGTTAATTGTCCAGTCATTTACTGCCTTCATTTTAGGGTGGTCACCTGAAAAAGTGAGGTCACCATCTGTTACCTCATTCTCATTCTTTGGATGGCCAGCAAAGCTTGTGGAAGAAGTATTGTTTCGCGTTACTTTGAGAAGGTTTAGGGAGTTGCAGTAGATTCTCAATGTCCTTTTTCTTCCCTGATCTGATCTAACCGTGCTTATTTGAATGTTTATTATAATGTGGTTAAGCAAGATCAAGTTGTGGTCATGCAGAACCGCCTGTTATACTTTTCCAAATCGACTTGAAAATTTGGGCCTCATTTCTGTTCATGGTTTCATCTGCCTACTTTAACTCACCCATTGAATGACCTTGTGTATAGAAGAGGTCTTATAGACTTCATGTGATGCTACATGATGTACTGAAATGTATTGACTGATGAATACTGGATGTGTTTAGATGTATTAGATATTAAATATGACACTATTTCTTAATGTGCAGCAACGTTCACATGTACCAAAGTTTGGGAATTGGGAAGGTGAAGAAAATGTTCCTTACACAGCCTATTTCGATAAGGCTCGTAAGGGTCGAACAGGGCCAGGGGGAAAGATGATTAATCCAAATGACCCCCAAGAGAACCAGGATATGCTTTCTGATATATCTTCATCCGCATCATCTCCTCCAAAAGTTAGAGCTGAACCAGAAAGACCAGTTCATGAACGGAGAAGAAGCAGGGAGGATAATGACCTAAGGCAATTTGCCAACGCTCCAGCCCATCGTGAAAATTTGGGTCGCAGAACTTCTGGTGAGGCAGCAAATCAACCTAACAGAGGCCGTGGAGTAAGTTCTGGTGAAACCCATCGAAAACCTGCACGACCAAGTGCTGAGTACAGTGTGGAACGTTCACCTCTCCATCGCAATGCAAGGGTCTCAGGGAGAGATTCTCCCTCCTGGGAAGGAAAGGCTTCATATGAAAGTAGCCATGGTACTCCTGGAAGATCCCGTCTTAAACCTCGTGATGAAAGTGTAAATTTTCTTCCTCATATCCATCATTTTATTGTCATAATAGCATAAACTTGTCAAAATGTTGTCCATTTGCCATTTCTAGTAAACAGGTATGATCTCAAAAACTTATTTTAACTGATGATTGAGAAAGTCTTGCTGTTGCAAGAACCATGGTTTTCAAAATGATTGTACTGGTAGTTTGCAACAAGGCTTAAAGTGGAGTGGTTTTATACATGGTCTTGTTACTGAATTGTCTTCTTCCTGGGATAAATTGATACAATATTCTGTCAAGTCTTTCTCTTGAGTATGTGGCTGTTTAATGTGGCAGCCTGAGAAAGGTGCTGCTGTTCCAAAATTTGGCGAGTGGGATGAGAATGATCCAGCATCAGCTGATGGTTTCACTCACATTTTCAATAAAGTGCGGGAGGAGAAGGCAGGGAAAGTACCAGGTACTCTTTCACAGTCATCGTACAACGATGCACGGAAGCAGGCTTCCAATGACAATGCTAAGGTGTGTCATCAATTTCTCATCCAGTCATAACTTCTTATGGTTTCATTATTGTCATACAACTTACTGGTTTCTGTCTCATTTCTGTTCTTTTCTTTTCTTGACTCAATTTTGCAGAGTTGCTGCTTTCCATGGTGCAGAAAATGATATTGATATATCTCTGAATTTGTGGGTAAATTATAAGGTGTTTGGACCTGTAAATATCTTTAAGGGCTCTGTCCATGAGGGGTACCTTCTACAAAGAGCATTCATTTAATCTGAGCATGTGTGTTTTGTATTAATAAAGATTTCATTCCATTCTAATTGGAAATCTTTTTCTTTCTTTCTTTTTCCTTTTTCCCTTTCTAATTTTCTTCTTTCTTTTCATATTTAGCTGTGTTTGCTCCGTTGTGCCATTGAATATTATCAATTTAATTCCTATATGTGGCTGGAAAAACCAGATACAGATTATTCTTTGATTCTATTCCTATATATTCCGGCAATATTTGTCTTGGTTTTTGGATTCATTTCATTTCGCATGTTACTAGAGATTATAGATAAACTCCAAAAAATAGTTTTGGATTGAAGTTTTATATCAAGCACGATTCAATTGATTATGCCTCACATATCACCCCATCTCAAAAATAAGAAATGGAAGAAAATCTAAAATTGATTGTCATGTGATGTTGAGTAAACGACGTGATTAATACGATTGATGTCATGAATTTAGAGTATAATATTAATAATATATACATCCTCAAGTTATAATATTAATGAATTGGTAATATTAAGTAACCATAGTGCATTGGAGAATTACTTGAATAGATACCAGCCTCTCTGCACGCACATTTGCGCCTGCGAGAGGTTTTTTTTTTTAAATTCTAAATTTTAGTTTAGAGTTAAAAAAGATGGGTAGTTGTGTTCCATAAAAATAGGATTCATTATCTGATTTTTCTTTTAATTTAATTTAATTTTAATATGAAAAAGTGTGAATTTACCATATTATCCTCATTTAATAAATAATTTCAATTCTTAATGTTTACATTAACTAAGGGCATTTTCTGGTATTTTGAATGTTTTACCATTCTCTCCCTTTTGCTTTATATATACTAGCCTCTCCGCACGCGCTTTCGCGCTTGTGAGAGGCTTTTTTTAAAAAAATTTAAATTTTATTTTAGAATTAAAAAAGATAATTGGTAGTTGTTTTCCATAAAAATAGGATCCATTATCCGATTTTTCTTTTAATTTTAATTTTTTTTAAAATAAGAAAAACTGTGAATTTACCATATTATTCTCATTTAATTAATAATTTCAATTATTAATGTTTGCATTAACCAATTGCATTTTCTGGTATTTTGAATGTTTCACCATTCTCTGCCTTTTGCTTTATATATATAGATATAGATAAGTTTTGTATATTAATTTGGGTAAAAAATTGTGTGCACAAACCCAACCTCAACTTGGTCGAGGAGAGACTCTCAAGCAAAGGGTATAGCACTTTTTATTATTCCCCTCAAATAACACAATGATACGTGTGATAATTTTTTTACGTGTTATTATGTTATTTACACGATAGCAAAATAGTACTATCCCACTAGTTGGAGGTAAGTATTTTTCCCTTGTTGAGGGTCTTTTAGTAAATTCACGCAAAGTAGTACTTAAGCTCTCGTGTGCCAAATGGCATGCAGCGCATGATTCCCAATGAATCCTTTTCATTACAGAATAATTCACATTAGAGTGCGAGCCGCCGACACGTAAAACGACAAAACAGAAAAAGAGGGTCAACAATCAATGTCGCCTCGCTGTCAGCTATCAATCAATCGTGACCGTCGAACCAGACTACTCCTGACCTCACATCCACGATCCACCCGAACAAATAATGTGAGTCCAGCGTAAGGGCGCTCACAGAGGATTCGTGCACCAAACACAACTCAAATTCCCTAATTGAGCGCCAAAGTTTCGCGGCTCGTTTAAAAAATTCAAATTTCACTAAAAAATACGTTAACAAAAACTCAAACGAAAATTTTAGATGTGTTGTTTGAAACCTAAAAGAATAAAACCCTCTCTTTCTCTCTCTCCTTCTCTCTCTCTCCCTCCCTCTCTCGGGCTCAGCCTTTCTGCCTCTCCCGAGATCTGATTGCCAATCTGCCATAGCTGAACCGTGTACGGAGAACCGATTGCATTGTTCGAATCCGTACTCATATCAGGTACTTCACTTGGGTTCAGATTTCCATTCATGTTCTTGGAGCAAATCCGTTTCATTTTTTACTTCAATTTGTAGATTTACATATTAGATTCCGCTCGAAACTCGACTATTTTGCCTCAAATTTGTGTACCCGATTGAGTAATTGTTTGAAAAAAAACTGAAATTAGCTTTTCGGTGAATTGGGATATACAGAAAATCTTTTCTTTTGCTTAGAAGTGTTGAAATCTCTATGCCCAACTGAGTTTAAGCTCTGAACTCATGGTGAGAGAGAAGACTGTCGAGTCCTTCTACACCAGGCTCCGCGAATCGGCAACGGCGGCGTCTCAATCTCAATCTCCTCTTCTCATATTCCCATCGACTTCGGATGTGGATTCTCTCTGTGCCCTCAAAATCATCTTCCATGTCCTCGAATCCGATTCAGTCCGATACGCCTGCTATCCGGTCTCGTCGTTTCAAGAGATTCACAAGTACGCAGGGCCCGATCTGTGTTCTTCGTCGGAAAACCCAGTTTCAATTCTCTTAATCAATTGGGGTTGCCACAGGGATCTGAGGAAGCTCCTCAATTTGGGGCCCAGGGCTCGTGTTTTTGTGGTTGATAGTCACCGTCCGATTCATTTGCATAACCTGAGTGATCAGAACGATCGCGTGGTTGTGCTCTATACTTTGGATGATGAGAGGCAGACAGATTTGGCATATGATATTGAGGATGTTTCGGCTTTGGCTAATGCCAGTGATTTGAATAGTGATGACGAGCTGGATCCCGAATCGGACAGCGACAGTGATGAAGATGAGAATGATGACAGCCAAAGTGAGGAAGAAGAGGAAAATGGAGAAGGGTCGAGAAAGAGAAGAAAGGTGTCTCAGGAAAATGACCCAGTCAAGATTTTTAGGGAACTGAAGAGGAAATATTATCATTTGGGTACTTTTCATGGTAAGCCTTCAGGGTGTTTGATGTATGATCTGTCACATTCTTTGAGGAAGAACACAAATGAGTTGCTTTGGTTGGCTTGTGTTTCAATAACAGATCAGTTTTTGCACGAGAGGTTAACAGATGAGAGGTACCAAGCTGGGGTGATGGAGCTTGAGCAGTATATTAATAGTTCCGGGAATTTGGAGGCAGTGACTACTGTGACTCTCAAAGATGGGACAAAGATTCGTGCACCCCAGTCGTCTAGAATTACATATGAAGATGAACCTAGACTAATGCTGTTGCAGGAATGGAATTTATTCGATTCCATGCTTTGCTCTTCGTACATTGCAACTAAATTGAAGACATGGAGTGACAATGGGATGAAGAAGCTTAAACTTCTTCTTGCAAGGATGGGATTTTCGCTTGTGGATTGCCAGCAGAAGTACAAGTACATGGATAAGGAAGTGAAACAGCTGATGAAAGAGGAGTTCGAGCGGTTTTTACCCGAATATGGACTGACAGATTTCTACTACAGGAGCTTTCTGCGGCTCCATGGTTACAGATCAAAGGTATCTGCAGCAGATGTGGTGTATGGAGTTACAGCTCTGCTTGAATCGTATGTGACATCAAATGGTTCTTGTGCTTCCAAGGAGTTTGGGATGGCTTATGATGCATTGTCATTGAGCAATCTTGATAAACTGAAAGCCGGAATGCAACAAGCAATTAAGATACAGAGGGCAATTCTTAGACAAGGAAGCATGGCAATAACCAAGAGAGGCTGTATAAGAAGTGGAAGGAAATTTAGGTGGGTGAAACTTGACGATTCTTTAGACGCAAAATTGTTGGGGTACCCTCAGGCATTGACTAAATTCTGCTATTTCCTGATGGATGGTCTGAGAGAGAAGGGGGCTAGAATGAAACCTCTGGTTTGTGCTTGCTTGGTACAAGAGCCGAAAAAGGTATTGATAGTTGGGGTTTGTGGGAAACCTCGACTCGGGGCAATTCAAGGAAACGCATTTGGAATGGCATTTAGAAATGCAGCTCAGGAGATTGGTGCAGAGTTCTTCCATGAGTTGTTTGAGTCTTCGTGGATTGTTCTGGAGGCGGCTAAAATGAATAGCTTTATGGTGAGATTAACAGAAGCAGTGATGTAGAACTTTGTAAGAACATATCTAACTCAACCCTTTTTTGCTACTTTGGCAAAGGTTTGTGTCATGTTTGATCTGTATCAAGAGAAATGTAATTGTCTTTTTTCTTTCTTTCTTTGAATCAATCTTTCTTATTTACTGCCTTTGTAACATGTTCTTTCTTTCATATAGAAACTGAACTTGATCTTTTCTAGTGAGCAAGCAATTTTTTTGGCTCCTCTATTGACTCTGTTGCACTGAGTCCCTGATCATCTAATTCTTCTACCTTCCCTTTGCTTTCTGATTTGAGGATTTGAGGATTTGAGGTGACATGTTTTTGAAGTATTGGTTGGGCTTACCTTCGTCGTGTCAACCCAAAACCTCAAGAGGCCCGACCTAAATTCGTTTCTAACCCAACTCAAGCCCAATTTTGCATACCTATCAGATAATTTGTAAATTAATTTGAGTCAAACATATACCTGGAGAGGGACCATTTTTTAAAAATTTTTATGACATGCTTTGTTAACGGGTTGATATGAACACGATTTGTTATTGAATAATTTTGACACGAATATAACCGCAAATTAACAAGTAACATAACACGACTTGTTTCAAAATTACGGTCAATAACTTTGAAATGAATTTCTAAACTTATAAACGGAAAGAAAACCATTATAATAAAATTGTGCTAATTTGGAAGGCTAATAACAACTCTTACTTGTTTCCCAACCTTGGTTTTTATTATCGTATTTCTTTCTTCTTCTCTTTTCCTCTCTATCTACTATGTCAGTGTCATCTATTCTCTTGGTTAAATCATAAAGATTTCTTTTTTTTGTTTTTTGAGAGAGGTTAAATCATAAAGATTTCTTGTTTTATTTTTCCATTTCAAAAATTTTACATGTGGAAGAGATCGTTTGCGCATATGTCACACGTACAAGGCCACGTGGACCTGGTTCAGCCCTCACCGACTCGTGTATCGCAGAGACTCAAAGTCCGTGTTGTGTTTCTCGTCTCTTTCGTACGTTCCGGTTGAAAACCCTTGCCATACGCAGGCAAACCAAAACTTTAATAACTTCTTCTTCCTCTTCAAACTCTCTGATCAAAGGTACGATCTTAACTATCAAGTTCTTTTATCTTTCGTTTGCCTTTTCAAATATCGGAGGTTAGAATCTCGATTTCTCCTTCTCGGAATCTCGATTCTGGTTGTGCCTCTTGGTTTCCTGGGGTTTCTTTCTGCGATTTCTTCTTCATTATTTTTGATAATTTTTTTACCGCTTTTTGCTGATTTTTTGCGCTTGATATCTTTCTTTTTTCGTTCTATTTGGGGCTTAGGAAAATTTGATTTTGATGGAATCCGATAATTTTCACCCTGTTTTTCCGATTTATCGAGCCGTTAGATTTTTTGAAATTGCGACTTTTTAAAGAAAGTTGAATGCTTGAGTTGAAAAATAATAGTTTTACTGCTAAGGTTTGAATGTGCTGGCAACGTTTTCTACAAATCGATTCTGATTTGATTTATTCTTAGGCAGTCCTTCGTTGTGAAGATATGATCACATTTTGGTCACACAGTTAGATACAATGCAAATAGACCATGTTTGGTTGGACATACATGTGTAATTGCAGTGAACTGCGTTTTTATGGAATTCATTCAGGTTCATTGTGGACTCAATTTTGATATGCTCAGTGACCAGTCTGTGGGTTGTGACTAGGGTTTCCATTTCTAGATTTTATGCCCAAGTTTCGTAGAATTGAATACAATTTGGTGGAGTTTGGTTAATTATGGTGATCTGAGGCATGGGAATGGGTGCACCAGCTTGAGTTAAACGTGATCATGAGTAAGCATGGCACGGTGTAGTTTACTGTCCACATATTTGATAAGAAAGTTGTAGAAAAGAAAAGACTTATCGTATCTCTTTGGCTTAATGTCATATCCTTTATTGCTGTAATTGAAAATTATGTAAGTATATTATTAATTTTTTGTTTATATTATTCTTCATTTGCTTTCCAACAAAATTAAGCATGTATTTGAATAAGATTACTCCATTGGAAAAACTGTAGGTTTTTCAAGCTTCATCTTGGATAGGAGACCATACATATAACATGAGCACTCGAGTGGCCAGGTATGTAAACCGAAGGAAGGATCGGGTGGACTTAGACCTCAATAGTGCGCCACCTGGTGACAATCGGGATCAGGAGGGAACTTCAACCCCGGTGGAGCCTCAGAATAATCAAGCTACCCTGCAAGGGCAGTCTGCACCACCTAATATGATTGACGTTGAGGCTATTGATGATGATGTTGTTGAATCCTCCCCCAGGGCTTTTGCCGAGGTATGCCTTATATTAAGTTTACACATACCTTTTGTTGTGGTTATCTCCGTCCACGTGGTATGTATATGTGTATATATAAACATAAGTTCAATCTTTTGATGTTTAATGTCAGGCTAAAAACAATGCCAGGAGGAGCCAAAGAAGGATCACTGTTGATGTGGATTTAGGTAATTTTGTTCTGTTGTATTATAAACTTTATCATTTCATTACATCAGAACTTTTTGGCATTTATGTATTTCCCTTTGTTATTATACTGTGAAGATTCTGTGTTGTTCCGTTAATTTGTTATTGATTCTTAGTTCATTCTGTCCAACTTCATAAGATTAGTCGACATCTTGAATGTTTTCCTTTCAATTTTTCTATGAAGTTTGTTTACATACAACTAAAAGTTTTAAGCTGTGCAACCTATGAGATAAATAATTGGAGAGAAGGTCAGACTCATCTACTCATCTTTTTTCTCTAGTGCTCTTAGTAGGATGAGAAGCTCATATTGTAAGTTTCAGAGTCTTCAAAGTTGTCTTGGACAACCTGCACAAGCTGACAGACTTTTTATTCATTATTTTCTTTGTCTATTGTTCTAAACTAGAAAGGTTAGGGGTAGTTTTTAGAAAATCTGCCCATCATTTAGCTAGAATTTGTCAGTGGCAAGTCTTAGTTGCCCCATATTGCTGTTATTGTGTTATATGTTTGTAGAGCCAGGTGGCTTGTTGGTCACATTTTTGAACACATGTTTTCGTCAGCATTGATCTTTATGTGTCTCTCACATCTCTCTCTCTCTGTGATCATTGCAGAACGAACTAGGGTCACTCGTAACAAGCGCAGAAGAGTTGCACCAAACCAAACAATAATTAATTGTGATTTCTACATAAATTTGGAAAGCAGTAACAATTCCAGCTCCACGGTAATTGTAGTCTTCTGAAATTAGAGCACTGTATTCCTTTGTTGGTGTGTGTGAATGGTTCATACTCATCTCAAGTATATTTGTTTGCAGAAAGAGAGTGTTGCACAACCAGCACCTCCCCCACCAAAGGAGCCCACTTTTAGCTGTCCCATCTGCATGGCCCCATTAGTTGAGGAGATGTCAACGAAATGTGGTCACATTTTCTGTAAGGCGTGCATTAGGGCTGCGATAGGTGCACAGGGTAAATGCCCTACGTGTAGGAGAAAAGTAACTATGAAAGAACTCATTAGGGTATTCCTCCCTACGACCAGATGAGTGTGCAACTCATGCCTATATTGGTGATGTAAGTTCGCTCCGGTGTTCTATTCTATGACTATTTGTTTGTTGGTGGAGTAGATTGATGTTTGCTCACTTTTGCACTTCAGCACAAATTTTGGTAGTAGTACCTTTTGCCTTCTAAAAATAATTTTTTAGGGGTTAAAGGTAACAATAGTGCTAGCTAGTTACTCGACTGCTAATTCTCTTATAAGCATCATAAAAAAAATACGCATTTTCTCATGATTATAAGAGAATTTTTCGTTAGTCAATATATTCAGTTTCTGGTTATAGAATTTACGTTTTGCTCGTTGTTAAGTACTAATACACGGTCTCTCTCTCTCTCTCTCTCTCTCTCTCTTAGCAGGGTTATTGTAAGGTGCTTCTCGAGGAAGAAGGATTAAAGAATTGTTTTGGCATGCCTGCAGAATTGATTTTCCACACTTTAAAATGACTGGTCTCAAATATGTGCCGCTTATTAGGCCTAGTGAGGATGATGGTGTTTTGTATGGAAAAATCTTATTGGTTAGTGGGGTATGTGTACTCTCATGTCTTGTCACCTTACGTCTAATTTTATGCCTTTGTAGCTGAGATGTTAATGCAAATTAGCTTTTGGATGTGCAATCAATGAGGAAATCTATCTTCACCCAAATTCTTTGTGCTGATTTACTGACTGTAGGAGCTTCATTTCAATTTATGGTTTATGGTTGACTAGTAATCGTGAACAGGTTTTGATTACAATCTAATTTAAACAGATTTTGTATGTGCATCTAGTAGCTTCTCTAATACAATGCAGAGGTCACTGTTCTTCTGGTTTGGACTTCTTGTCATTAAAATTGGGGTTTAACGTGTTTAAATTTTATTAACAATTTTATTAATTCAATAAATCACACTGGTATAAAGTTCTCAAGATTATCTTACATATTATATTACATGGGGAGGAGAGAAATGGCCAGAAGAATTACATAAATAAAGAGAGAAGAAATGTATAGATTTCAAGGCAGAAATAGGGAGACTAGAGACAACTGAGGCAAATTTATTTAAAAGCAAACCCATTACAGATATGTAAAGCACCAATGTCCTGTGGCCTTATAGATGAGCTAACAATCCCAAAGAGGCCGAAGTTCTTGAGCTAGGCTAGTTATTTATATGGTTAAAGTACACCTCAGTTCAGTTGACCAACATCTGTTTGGCTATGGATTCTGGCCACCACCAGCTCCACCATCACCTTTAGGAATGTCTCCTTTCCCACCATAATCTCCTTTAGGGTTGGGAATGTCTCCCTTCCCCCTGCCATAATTGTCTTTCGGTTTAGGAAAGCCTCCCTTCCGGCCGTAATCACCTTTAGGGTATGGAATGTCTCCCTTCTCACCCTGATCTCCTTTAGGGTTAGGGATGTCTCCCTCTCCTCCATAATCTCCTTTAGGGTTAGGGATGTCTCCCTTTCCTCCATAATCTTCTTTCTCACCATCACCAGTCCCATGGATGCCAAAACCAAATCCGCGCCCATTCCTTCCAAAAGGAAGTGGAAGCCCCCCAAGAAATGGAAGCCCTCCAAGCAAAGGAAGCCCCCCAAGAAATGGAAGCCCTCCAAGCAATGGAAGCCCCCCAAGTAACGGAAAGCCTCCTCCGTAGCCACCAAATGGACCCCCATATCCTCCATATGGACCTCCTCCATATCCTCCATCAGGCCCCACTCCTCCAGATCCTCCAGCAGGTCCCCCTCCTCCAGGACCCCCACCTCCAGGCCCCCCTCCTCCAGATCCTCCAGCAGGTCCCCCTCCTCCAGGACCCCCTCCTCCAGATCCTCCAGCAGGCCCCCCGCCTCCAGGACCCCCTCCTCCAGGCCCCCCTCCTCCAGATCCTCCATCAGCCCCCCCTCCATATCCTCCATCAGGCCCTCCATACCCTCCATTTTTAGCATTATAGAGCTCCCCTTTCTTTTCCTTGTCACCTACACCTTGAGAACCCACCAGAAATGCCACAAATACTATGAGAATGAGAAAGAACTTTGAATTTTCCATACCCATTTTCATGGTTCTCTCCTCTTTCCACTAGTTTCTTTGCATGGGGAAGTTGTGTAGAGGTCACCCCCTATAAATACTGGTGTAGTGTGTGAGACTAAAGAATGAGAGCATCTTTTGTGTACTTATTTGGGAATGGCTTCAATCGCGTCTGCATGGAGATTTTGGTCGTTATAGAATGTAGTAGTTGAGTGGGGCCCTGTGGTTTTTAAATCTACGGACCCCCATGGCCATGGCTTCTTCTTGATAGGGACAGAAGTAAATAAAGATGGGAATTGGCCAGGATTTCTTCTGTTGGTATGATATTGGGTTGTTCTGGTGGTCATAGGTAGTAAGAATTGGTAACTTCATTGATGCCTCATGGCCCTCCCAATGGATCTAATGGTTTCGTCACGGAAAGGGTTTGAAAATTGAACAAACTTTGGATGCCATTGTTAATTTCACACGAATTCGACTCGTGTCTTTGTCTTCGATAAGCCAAACAGATAGTTGAGATTAAAAAAAAAAATTAAAAGAAAAGAAAGAAGGCAGGTAACTAAATTCCGACCTTGCATCAATTCAAAGTAAACCAGCAAGAATCACAGACCAATGGTAACAGAAGTATTACATTTGCAAACTAAAATCCGAACCTTACATTTCCACTCTAACATGACAGGTACAACATAACGCTGTTAAATATTCTTTGACGATACTTTTAACATCAGTGCAAGACATAATGACATTTTGGTAGCAGGGCCAATTGGGAAGTGATAAAAAAAACTCAGGAAAGAAAATTATGACATTGACATCAACAAGGAAACAAAATCTCTCATACAAAGGACAAAAACAAAGAAAAATAGGAATGAAATAAATTTAAAAAACCAGTGGAGCCAAGAGATAAGATATTTCCTCATCTTGCAGGTTTTTCTCTCCAGACAGTTCGTCCCCGGTTTATTTCTGAACCATCACCTGATAATCTTAGTAGATGCAAAAACTGACGGTAGTCCTTTGTATCTTCTGTTGCAGCAGGAGATCCATTTGTTCCTTCTAAGCCTGAAATAGCTGGACCATCCTCTAAAGGTTCCACATTTGTAAGGGAATCAACTATGTCATCCTGTTGACACTCCCGCCTGTAATCTAAGGTGATTGTTTGCAGTTCATAGCCATCAATGATTTCTTGAGGCATGCTCTGTCATAAAAAGAGAACATATTTGTGAGACCAACGATGATTTATTTCCATAGAGCCCTCGAAACCAAATTATGAATTGAAGAGACATCTACCAACCTCTAGAACCCATCCGATGTAGGCGACATTATTAACATGCTGGTTCATGTCCAGATCTGCTCTCCTTGGCTGAGAAGTTAAAAATCGTACTGAGAAACTGAAAAAAATTGAGAACTTCAAATGAATTTAAAAACCTTACCACAAGTCCCAGTCTGGAATATGGAGCAGGATCTTCCAGTTTAGCTATTTTCCTCAAGCTACTATTGTTAGGCTCTGGAAAGGCTAACCTACCAATGCCAAAAAACCAATTAGGAGATTGTGCAAGAGGAAGTGTGTGCATGTGTGCCAAAGTCTGTATGTTAACCATATCATTTGAAATGAAGGGGGGGCTCCTTACCTCAGTTCTCGTGGAGCAAATACTAAGTGCTCTTCCCGAACATCATCACTGACTTTCTGAAGTCGCCTAGTGTCTTGGTTCATCATCACCCACTTACTGAAACCATGCAGAATGGCCAATTTTCGGAATATATCCCAGAATAAGTTCCCATAATTTGACAAAGGTTGATTAGTTAAAATAATGTAACACAGAATTACAGAAAGCATTCAACAACCAAAGGTAATCTAAAAAATGGACGATTACTTTACTGAAAAAGAAAAAGAACATGAGCAAAGATTGAAGTAGCAACATTCATGCAAATAGCCAGACTAAAATATCTCCATGCCCAAGAAGCATCCGTGAAAGAAAAAATTGGGTTTCCTTCAAGAAGATAGTAACTTAAAAGTTAAAGACCTGCCACAAGTACATACATGCTTACAAGTTCTAAGAAAGATGCCAGACTCAAATACAAGATAAAGGAGAATGAGGAAGTTGGTTCAATACAACACCATGCTCTCCAACACAAATTTTAACGTGGTACAAGTGAAAAATCAGTGCTTCCATTGTTAAACCAAGTTTTCTTGAACTTCTTAAAAACTTTGTATAACAAAAAGCAGACATAATATGCACCTTGTTGCTCTTCCAATGACTTGACCAGTGGCATAGTCCTTCATTATCCAATCACGTCTAGTACCAATTCTCCCTTCCCCTTGGCACCATGTTTCTATTTCAACAACATCACTCCTGTATCACACACCAGCATTTTAAGATTCACTTGCCAGATTAGAAATCCAAACCAGAACAGTAAGATAAAAAAGAAATCCTACCAAGCTGGATATTTGTAGATTTCAATATGCATGCGAGCAGTAACCCATATGAGATGCATTTTCCTCATGGTGGTGGTGGTCGCAAAACCATCAGTTGAAAAGCCAACAACTTGAGCATGGTTGCATCCAACCTCCTGCATCAACAATGTTCAAAGGGGAATATATGAAAATCATTAGAAGAATAGCAATTGTATAAGGCGGTTAATCAGGGTTTCTCCTCAATTCAACAACTGAATTAGTTAATCCAGAAAATACTATAACAAGAATCATCTAAGGAAACCAATTCAGTGTCCTCAATTGTGTTTCAGGCAACTAAGATATCTAACAATTAAAATAAAAATCACTTAATTACATCACAAACTTACAGTGGTTAAATACTTAAATAAAAAAGTTATGACAAGTACTTCTGTAACTTACAGCAATCAAAATTTTACATGACCACAGCTAACATTGAACAATTTATACAACTTCAGTAAGAAAAGAGAAATGTCTCAGTTTATTGCCAGAGAAATTGATTGCAGGGACTTATCAAACCATCACATCTGAGTAATATGACTGTAGAGAGAGCTATACAATTGGAGCATTAAATAATGCAATTCATTTCATAAATGCATGTGAGGGAAGTAGCAAACACAGTACCCAGTACAAAACAAAAAAACAAAAAAAAGACCCAAAATTTGCCCCAAACAAATCGAATTAAGCACTTTGACACAAACCCAGATGCTAAAATTCACACATTTCAGTTTCCCACAAGAAATTCAAATCAACCCAGACCACAAACGCAAACCAAGAGAGCCACATTGAATCAAAACCCAAAATTCGAACTCAAATTCACCTGCAAGAGATTGGCAATGGTCTCAACAGTGGCAGTCTTGTTAATCCCAACCTCATAGCACCTCACTATAAAGCACTCCTTATACGACTTCCCATCCTCCGCCAAGCTCCCCTGCCTCAACCGGTCCGCCAGGCTAACCGAATGCTCGACCCGACCCGGTCCAGTCTCCGAGCGCACACTCCCGGCCCCCCGGTCCGAAACGACGGCGAGAACCGGCGTTTTCGAAGGCGCAGAAGTGCATGGCACAAGAGAAATGCCGTCTTTCCGGCGAGGGAAAGTGGGGTTGGGTTTCGATGGGCCCAAGGAGTGGCATTGGGCCACGCCATGAATTTGGTCCGCCCCAGTGTACGTTGTAAGCTTCAACATCTCCTCTCTCTCTCTCTCTCTCTCTCTCTCTCTCTCTCTGTTATTCGTTTTTCTATTACAGCAAAGTTGAGAACTTTTGAGACACGGCAGCCAGCCAGAAACGAAGAGATTGTGCGAGACTTAAAAGAAATCGAAGCTTTCGGTTTATAATAATTTTTTTGGTCGATGGGACCGAGGAGGAGCCCGGGAAAATTAAACGCCACCGGGTTTGGAGGGAATTACGAGATTGCCACTCGATCGGAAGGCCAAGTGGATTAGAATTTTTAGACCACTTGCCAGAGGAGGACCAAGTGTACCGTGACAGAGTTTTGAACCATGCACGTGGACCGCGGTGCTTTTAAGGCCGACGTTTTAGATTTCGTCGTTTAATCGAGCGACATTGGAGGCCTGTCGTATTCTGGATACATTCCAAACTTTAGTCCACGAGATCTCTTTTGGGCTGGCCCAGTATGAATATATGGGCCCTACATGGCCCACTTTCATTCTGTTAACAGGCT
The DNA here is from genome assembly GCA_018703695.1 of Prunus fruticosa. NCBI lineage: Eukaryota > Viridiplantae > Streptophyta > Magnoliopsida > Rosales > Rosaceae > Prunus > Prunus fruticosa. The sequence continues at coordinate 38,745,347 of CM031924.1, read as the reverse complement.
CTTAGCTTTTGAAGGGGTGTCCAGAGACAATTTTTGGGTCTTCATAGAACTACCATTTTGCTCATGTGGATTAACATGTGAACGTGTTGAAATATTGCACTCGACTATAATATCATATAATATATTTATTTTAGTCAACTACAACGCCACTGAAGTTATTTGGTCAATGTCAACATGAGAGATAAATTATTTTATACAACATTAAAAAATCATGTGTCACACATGCACATACTAGAATGTGCTGTAGACTTTGACAAATAGGTTTGAGGTTTTGTTTGGTACAATGGTGATGGAAGGGGGGTGGTGCCCTAACCCGGGTTTTTCGGGTATAGTTGAAGAACCATTGCAACAATCAGGGGCGGATCTTAGTAAAAGGCAGGGTGGGTGCCCGTCCATCCCAAAGGTTTTTCATATTTTATAAACCTATATATGTTATAGGGGCAGCCCAAATTTAAAAACTTAAAAGCTAGCCTAACATACACTCCCTGCCCATCCAACTTCTTGTCCCATATATTTTGTCTCTTCTCTTTCCGGCACACCAGCTTTTCTCTCTTCTATTCTACAGACCACAACACCATCCTTTTTCTCTCTCTATTTACTGCATCTTCCTGTTATTTTGGCTGTGCAGTGGGCAACTTGGCACACTAGTTCGAAACTTAGTGCAGCTTTTCCTGGGCTACAGCCCAAAGTAAATTTTAGCCCTCCTTGATCTTAAAAAAAATACTCATGTGTCTTGAGCTCGGGCAGAAATAGATATAATATATAAGTTGAAGAAATAAAAAAAAATAACAAATGTTTTCCCTGGGCTTGGCAGGCCAACATGCATGGGTGGTATAAAAATAAACAATACTATATATAATTGTTTGTTAGTAAAGAATACTATATAATTTTATTATAACTTATACGTGATTAAAAAAAAGCCTAGTAACTTATAAGAGAGAACTAATGTATAGTAAATTTTATTATAAAAATAAACAATACTATATACAGTTAACACATGCCTCTTCACAAATAAAATAAAATAAAATAGTATTCAACATATAAATTTTGCTTATTTTAATTTTTAACATGACAAATGAGATAAAACGCTTTGGGAGGCGAAGATGATCATATAAGATTTTTGCGAAAAAGATACCCAACATGTTTTCTTGTTTCAAGAGCACTGTCCTGATGCTTTCCTTACTATGCAACTCTGGATTCGAGACCTGTTTTTGCCTCGAAATCTCCCCATGTTAGGGTCGGGGACCCTTCCCCACTTGGATTTCTGTCATCCCTAGTCGAATTTAGTATGTAAGTTCCGCCCAGTTGGCTTTCCAATCCTGATCCGCCACTGGCAACAATTACGTGCTCATGGCAGTGGCGGAGCTAGTGCATGCCCAGGGTGGGCACTGGCCCCTCTCAAATATTGTTATACATATAATTTTATATTAGTAAATTGTACAAATATTATAAAATTCCTCACAAATTCTTTAATGGCCACTATTTTCTTTGTTTCTCTTTCATTTTCATGTCTAAATTTCTTTTGAATTGCATGTATTTTGTTATCATAAAAGAGTGATAGATTGTTCACACAAAAAGTAAAGAAAAAAAATATTAGAGAAAAGTGATAAAATTAGGCATTTTTAAAACTACTAAGTTGATTTGTTATAAAAGAAAGTGTTTGAATTTTTAAAGGTGCCCCTTCTTACTTAAATTCCTGCTTCTGCCACTGGCTAATGGTTTCCATATGGTGAGGACTGTGTGTGCCGTTGTAGTTGTTTCACCACAAGTTTCCACCTTGCATGCTTTTCCCGTGTAGTAAAATACAATCGTGACACCCTAAAAAATATACCAATTATACCCATTCGTTTATCAATTCACGTGTCGAATGCGATCAGAGTCATGAAAAAAAAGCCTATAGAAAAGCTAGTCTTATTCCATAACTTTTGATTCAAAGAAAGAAAGAATGTGCTGTATATTAATTTGACTGTCAGATGGAATTGAGTTAGGTGAAGGAGTACGGTAACAATGATGTGGCTCACAAATTACCGAAGAACAAAAACACCAAAAAGTTTTTTTTTTGGTAACAAAAACACCCAAAAGTTGCTATCATGATTCATGTTTTGTTGGCTTTCACCTTCAGCTTCTATATTTGGTCGGAAATTAAATTAAATTAGGCCCCCTTCATTTAATGCTCTGAACTTTCTGCATATATATATATATATATATTTCATATGGGATCTGTGCTTAGCTGGGCATGTGAACACTAACATGTAAAAGATTTCAACCTGGCAGCATACTAACTGAGATCACGCTTTCCCATGATCCCATTTCAATAAAATAACTTGTGCAATTCCCAATAAAATTTCAACTAGAATTGTCAAAATTCAAACTTCAGGAATCAAATCCACATAAAAATCAGAGTACTTATATTTTTATATGCATACACCATACTTTAATTCAACTCTTAAAGCGTAACAAATTTTTTAAGTTAAAAGTCACTTTTGGTTTTTGTAATTTGGCACTTCAATTAATTTTGACTATATAGTTTTAATCGAGTCAATTTTGACTATGTAGTTTCGATATTTGTAGCAATTCAAAGAACAAGTTAGTATTCCTGTCAATTTCTTTAATGGTGCAAAGGGCAATTTCATCAACCCAAAACCTTTGAACGTAAAAACTCGTCTCAAACTCTCTTAATTTCATATTAGGGCTTGAAATTGGCCATTTGAGTTTAGAATTCTTCAAAAATTAGGATTAGTAGTTGAATTTCGAGGCCCATTTCTGATGACCTTTTACGCTCATGGGTTTTGGGTTGACGAAATTGCTCATTGCATCGTTAAAGAAATTGACAGGAATACTAACTTGTCCTTGAATTGTTACAAATATCAAAACTACAATGTCAAAATTGACGGAATTGAAACTACAGTGTCAAAAGTGGTTGAAGTGCCAAACTATAAGGACCAAAAGTGACTTTTGACCAATTTTCTATTGAATCACTTTGAGTCTTTATTTTTATTTTTTATTATGAGCACTTCGAGTTGAGTTGATGTAATCATGTAATTGTCTATGTTCTTATCAAAAACAAAATCATATCTATTAAAAAAAGAGTGCTTCTATTTCCACCTCCTATTCTATTTTCCCACTCACCTTATTTTCAAAATTAAAAACAAATTTACCTTTTTGTAAAATAACTTAGGAAAAAAATCAATCATTTCTCTTTAAAACATTTGTCCACAATATTTTCAGAAGCTACAAGGCAAAGAATAAAAAAAATAAAAGATCCAAAAAATCAAAATATTAGACTAAAATATTTATCCCGTCCATAAAACACAACTTGATCCTCTCCATATCTCAACTACTAATGATTAGCAAAGAAAATTTACTTGTATTAATAATTGAAGGATATTTTAAGAATAATAGTGAATGAAAAGATATGATAATATTTTTTAAAATTTACATGCCGGATAAAAAGATAAAGTTGATAGGAAAATAAGACATGAGTGAAAATAGCACCGCTCTAAAAAAAACCTTAACTTTTGTAGTTCGCCAAAGAAAATAACTCAACTTTTGTACTCAACTTTTTTTATTAATTAGCAGACACAACTCCATAGCTTGACTTCCTTAGCCAAAGAAAACAAAAACTTCATAAGCTGGCTTCATTCAACAACCCAAACAAAAACTTTGAATTCTTGTACATTACAATCTCTAATGTCATAAATTCACATTTAAAGGGAGTGATAATATATAATATTATATATTATATATATATACACACACAGCTTCCTTCAGGGTAAGGCAAGGCAGTGTGGAAAATAAGCTGTCTCTGTGTCTGCCAGAGCCAGACACTGCTTATCTTAGCTGAAAATGGAAGCAATGAAGCAGTGGGAGGAGACAGAGGAAGTGGGTGAGGCTTTGAGAGGAAGGCTGCCTCACCACCAGCAAAGCAACACAATCTCCACCACTGTCTCTAGTGATTTTGTATTTTCCTCAGAGACTTCTAGTGAAGCTGAAGAGGGTGAAGAAGTCGGGGAAAGGCCAAGAAATGGCCCTTTTATCTCTGGCAAAAATGGAGGTAAAAGACACTACTTTGATCTGTTTGTAATGGCAGCTGGGTCTAATTGTTTTGCTTTTATCAGCTTTCAAGTCAAGATTAATTATTGTTAGCTTAGTTCACTAATTAATGCATCAAGAACTACTATTAGTTCTGCTACTTGTGGTTCTCTTGTTTCTCCCTCTCTCTCTCTCTCTCTCTCTCTCTCTCTCTCTCTCTCTCTCTCTCTCTCTCTCTCTCTCTCTAATTTATTAAAAATATTGTTTTATTGTCTAGGAAGAAGCAAATGGGTTCTACTTAATTGACCAAGTAAGAGCCTTCAGTTACACAAACATGCACACAGAAATATGGGTATGGGGGATTCAATAGGAGTGTAAATATCAACTTCTGGACTTTAATCTAGCAGTTGGTGGACTATGTTTGTATGGTGGTGTTTGCCCAAGTTCAAGGGTCTTCTTATGAGATGTTTTATTTGCTGCATGATTTCAGGTACGGAATCTCCATATGGGATCTCTGGATTCAATGGTGAAAATGTTGATTTTCTTACTTCCAAGAAAAATCCTGGAGATGAAACAGTGGAAGCAAAAGAAGAGAGCCTAAGCTATCAAAAGAGTGTTGTTGTTAGTGTTACCAACCAGCAAGATGTGGATGATATGAAGGGTGAAGAATTACCTAGTTTTGATTCTTCACCCTCCAAGCAGGCAATTGAGCAAAATGGGCATTATACTTCTGTCAACAATGGGACGACTGAACGTGGGGAAGTTAACTTGAGAGAAATAAGAGAACAAGAAGTTTCTGAGTTATATCTTGAAAGGGTGTATGAGAAGCCGGCTGCGCATGATTTCTATCAATGTTTTCAAAGGCGAGGCGTATAGGCGAGGCGTTTTTAGTAGTGTTATGCGAGGCGTAAGTCTTGAAGCGTTGAGGCGTAAGCCTTTTGAACATTAATTTATTTTAATAAGAAAAATTTATGAATAATACAATACAATTAAATTGTACAACTAATTCTTATTGAACCATAGCAATCTTTTAAATATAAGTACTAATTGTCTTTCAAAGCATAATAATCAATCCCAAAACATAAAATATTTATCTGACATAAACGAATAAGATAACTAATATATTTAAAAAAAAATTGAAAAAAAATTATACAGAACTTCAAATTATAGTTGCAAAGAACTAGAGAGAAAAATAAAATAACTTACTTGCAGTTGAAAGATGAAGAGAATTCTTGAAATTGATGGAGATTATCTGATAATGTTAGGAATTAGGGTTGTACTATACAATATATATATATATATAATTTCATGTGTTAATATATTAATTTAAGAGAAAAAAAAAAAGGTAAGTAGAAAAAGCTACGGCTGGAGATAGAAAAGGCAAGAATTAATCTTGCCTTAAGTTTAATACAATAAAGGGATAGCACGTTTACAATAAAGGGAAGGAAAAAAAAAAAAAAAAAAACAGAAACTAGCGTGTTTGCATTTTTTCAAAACACTCCAAGTGAAACGACGTCGTTTCACTTTAAGGTTTTTTTTTATAACACTTTAATCGAAACGACGTCGTTTCGTTACAATAAACCTAAAAAAAAAAACAAAGCTGAGTCGTCTTCCTCGCAGCACCGCAGCCAAATTGCAGACTTTCAAAATTTCTTCCGGTTCAGATCAAGCGCGCCTTGCTCCGCCTCGCTACGCCTTGCAACGCCTTGTAACGCCTCCTTACGCCTTCCCTGCGCTAAACGTGCAACTCGCTAAACAGCCGACCGCCTCAGGCGTTTTCCTGCCGCCTCGCTCCGACGCGCGCTCCGAAGCGCGCGAAGGCATGCCTTTGAAAACACTGATTTCTATTGTCCTAATTGCAATTCTTGCATCACAAAGGTTATTATTCGCGGTAGGGAATGGGAAAATGTACCTCCTACTGCACCACCTCCTGTGATAGATGATCCGATTAGATGCACTTCGTGCTTTAGTTTCCTCATTCCTGCAGGTACTTCTCCATGTTAACTCTGTTTATTGCATTCTATGCTAGAACCGAACTCGTATTAATTTGACAGCATTTTGAGTTTCCAAGGGCAAAGGAGTTAAATTGCCTAACTAATAATTGAAAGAAGAAAGATTACCTTTTGATGTAAAGGTATATGAATCTTATATGCATGTAATATATTTAGATCATGGTACATAAAGTAATTGGTGTTAAACTTTTGTGAACCTGAATCTATCCCCTTGTAACGTTTTTGTTTATCAATCAAGCATTTTGTTGTGTTGCATTTTCTGTTTCCAGTTCTTGGTTGATAGTTTAACCTTTCTTTTGATACAACAGGCAATTGGTTCTTTCCTAAATCCGTACCTAAAGATGAGGGAAACCTTAATGAGCAAGGTAATCTTTTGCTATTTTTCAAGAATTTTGGGCATACTTTGCATAAGCAATTTTTTCTCTAAATCTGATTGTTGTAGTTATATCACAAGCTCATGTTTCATTGAATATTCTGTATATTATTGAATTCCACACCAATAGTTGAATCTTAAAAACTAAATCAAGAAGGTTATTTCAGCTAAAAGACTGAAACTCTCAAGCTATTTATTATAAGAGAGCATATCATTTTTTTTTACTAGCATGGCATGATTTCTCCCCTTTACTTTTACACAGTTGTGAAGGCTTATGACGAATATAAAACTTGGCTTATGACGAAGGTGTTCTAGTTTCATCCTTATCAAGTAGGCTAACCTCTTATTTGATGTGCTGATACAGGAACTGATATTGAAAACAGTGTTGAACGTGGAGTGTCAGCTCTATCACATGACCTGGATGGAGCACTACAAGATCAAAATAGTAAAACTACATCAGTAAGTAAAGGTCCAGTGCCTAATGAGGCTGTTGGAGCTAGTGTAGCTGCAACAGCTAAGCCCTCAGGAAATAATCTGCAGGGTAGTGTTGGATTTGAAGTTCCAGTTCCATCACATGACTTGAATGAAACATTTCATGACAAAAAACCTTCAATGCCTACTCAGTCAGTTGGAGTTAGTAAAGCTACAACAATAGATAAAGCTCCAGTTCCTGGTGAGGCTGTTGAAGTTAGTTTTGGAGTCAGTGCAAAGGATAAACTTTCCGTAACTTATTCTGAGAGCAGTACTGCTGGAGTCGAAGTGTCCATTCCATCACATGACTTGAAGGGAACAGTACATAATCTAAAACCTTCAGTGCTTGGTCAGTCAATTGGAGTTAGTGTAGTTGTAACCACCAAGCCCCCAGCACCTGAAATAGATGTTGTACCCAGTTCAGAAGATGCCCAACAACTTATAGAAAATGATGGAGGTATGAAAAAGACCGTCTCATCTATGAGAACGATAAACAATAAATCATTTGAGAATTTGGAGGTATCGAGCATTATATTAATGCAACACGTACTAATGCAATTTTACATGCGTTTGACAAAATGCTTTAACCATTCAATCCCACCTGTTTATACAAGCAGACAGTAAGTTTGACACTATAAGTTTATACAACCTCAACATTTTTCTAGTCCTCTGCATCAAAGTAGTTTTTTTCTACCTGCTGTTATATAATCATCATCATTGTATTGCTGCTCACATGCACATAAGTATAGTAGCCAATGTTCATATGGCTGCTCATATACATATAAATTTGTTAATGCTGGAGTAACTACTGTCAAGAAAGTGAAATACCTAGGAGAGCTCCTAGAAGAAAACAAGAGCCTAATTGAAGAGCAAAGAAGAAAATACGGGCTCATTCTAACAAAAGTTTGTCAGCCCTGTCAACATATTATATTCTTCTTTACTACATTATAATCTAGGGCGATGGCTTGTTGATGCAGGGCTAGCTAAAACAGAAATTCATGATAGTACTATAGTCACCATTGTGCCAGAACCAACAATTATAACTGAACCAGCTGATACTAAAACTTTTGAAATCATCAAAAGCATTGTATATGGTGGTTTAACTGAAGCAATTACAAGCTTAGGCATCGTGACATCTGCAGCCAGTGCTGATACTGCAACATGTAAGTCGTTTCTATTTTAGTTGATTTTAAGACTGCCTGAGATTCTTTATATATGAGGTATTGTATTTTATAATTTATTATGTTTTCATAAGGGTAGGTGAAAATTGGAGATTTATTTTTTTAACTTGCCTTGATTATCATGTTTAGCTTTATCTTTGTTTAATAGAGTAGGACATTCTTCATACTGTAGCTATAAGTATTATTACTGGGTTTCATCTTTCAATCTATAGATGGCTGATAAGTACTAGACATGTAGGTTTAAACCCACAGTAGCACAGTAACATAAATTAAATTGGTATTACTCTGCTATTTATGCACTCGAAGATGAATCTAATTAAACCATTCTTGACTTGCATCATTGATTACATGAATCACATCACAGAGCCTAAGTGCACATATAATTTTAATCTCGCTGATCATGATGATTTTTGCTCTGTCTTCTCAAGTGAACATCAACTTAAAAACCAATTAGCATATAACTTATTGTTAAGCTTATGGGATACTTGCACTTGGGATACATAATATTTTATCTTTGCTTGTAATCAAGAATTTCTACTTTCATTTTGGGCGATGGAATGGTGATGTTTAAGTTTGCTAAGTTTGTCCTTCTTTATTATGTATAATCTACTTGCAGTGAACATTCTAGCTTTGGCATTGGCAAACTTGATCGGTGGACTTTTCATCATTGGTCATAACGTGAGTAATTTTACCTGTTTTCTGATCTTCAACTAATATTGGATCCAATTAAAACGTCAAAGCTAACTGTTTTCTGATCTTCAACTAACATTACAGCTTTGGGAACTGAAGAATGATGAATCAAGAGTCCCCTCCAGTCAGACAGATGAACATGTGGATAGATACCAGAAAGTACTAGGGAAAAAAGACAATTTCCTTCTTCATGCCTCTGTTGCTATATTATCATTCATTGTTTTCGGGTTAGTGCCTCCTGTGGTTTACAGCTTCTCATTCCGTCAGAGCAACAACAGGGACCTAAAGATGGCAGCAGTTGCAGGGGCTTCTCTTTTATGCATCATAATTCTTGCAATTGGAAAGGCTTACACCCAGAAGCCACCAAAATACATCAAAACTTTACTGTACTATGTTGCCATTGGGATCGGGGTCGGAGGTGTTTCTTACTTAGCAGGTGACCTGATTGACAAACTCATAGAGAAGCTTGGCTGGTTCTCCTCAAATGTATCTGGCACGCTGCCTCTTCCTCAGATGGCTATAGTTGCCTACATTGGAGTCCTACTGATATAATTCGATCTCTAAATGAAAATTTTGTAGTTTTTCTTTGGAGCTATGTCCTAGTCCGGCATCAACTATCATTGGCAAATCACTTTGTCGTCAAAAATAAAGTGCTTGAGTTTATCTTTTTTAGCTCAGCTGTTTAGCAATATTGCGTAGCTTGGCAGTCCTGCTATCTGCTACTAAATGCTAGTGTTAGGAGATCAGAACAGGCTCATGTTAGTTTTTGAGAATAATGCCGTAGTGCAGCGTAGACGTCTTTTAACGTTGGACAGTTTCTTTTGAGTTACATGTGCAATGAGAAGCATCTATAGTCTCTAGTTTTGTTCCTCTTATTGTTTGTCCAGGCTTGTCTCTGAATAACAATCATCTTTCATGTCCTCGTCTGAACATGACCGGCAAAAATAACGGCTTTGTTAGTACTTGTGACACCATATTTTACCGGTAGATAATAGATAACTCCTATCTGAATTTGTGATCTGTGTCAAGGCCAATTCACCAGGAAATTAAGGTTCAGAGAGCGCTTAATCTTGTTTTATTAAATCCACAAATACCTGTACTGAGAGCTAATTCTAGTAATTAACAAAAAGGTCAACTACAACGCAATACAAGTAGACACTATATGGCAATTGCCCAAAAAAAATATAAATCATTCAACTTATAAAAAAATAATAAACAAAAATTTCAACTTGCCATTGGGAATCATTTCAACATCGCCGTGTCTTGTCCAGTATCCGACACTCTGACACTTCAGGTTTTTGAAGCGTCCTGCAACATGGGTCTTTCCCCCTCAAAAAATAATTTTATAGATGATATGTAACCAGTAACTACATGACTCCTCACGTGCAAAATTACAATTTGCTGAATTTTCTTATTCACCTGATATCTGTCTCCTCACAGTCACAACAAATTTGTACACTATACCATAGTGGAAAGAAATGGGCGTTAACTTAAACACCACAAAACACTATATTTTCGTTGTTAATCACTTTCAGGTATCACCTTTGTCAAGAATCACTTATAAATTCCATTTCGGAGAGGAATGAACAGCACTTTGCCGGGGTCTGACGGGCTGCTCTGAGTTGCGCTTCTTCATGATTGAGGAGACAGTTGGGCTGTAGTAGTCATTGCTCCTTTGAGAAGTTGCCCCTTGTGAATGCATCTTCCTTCCATGGATAAAGCTCCTTTGCTTTTCTAGCAATGCCCTGCGAGCCACTGGATTACTTTGGGCTGCTCCCCATCTATTATAATTCACACAACTCTGGCTCCTTCCCACTTGTTGAAACTTTCCCTCTGCAGGACTAGTATAATTTCGACTCTCAGCAGTTTCTGCGGAGTACATAGTCTCTCCCTCACTGCTATACCCATTCTGCATATCTGAAACTTCTAGTGGGAATGAACTAGACTGAACCTCACTTTGGGCCCCATTTACAGAACCTGTTGAGGCAATTTCAGCATCAGCGTCAGGACTGGTTGGTCTTCTGTTCTTGATTTGGTTTTCTTCTCTTATTGGGCTTCGCGGTGGAGGCGCCTTGACAAAATTCTCATCAGAATTTGGTGGTAACTTTTTGGTCGGCTGTGGCAGAACTGCTGGTTTTGCAACCCTCGGAGGAAAATTAATGTCCAAAAGCTGAATCGGGGAACCTTCTTTTCTCCTAATAGGAACAGCTGTTAACTTGGGTGATTCATAGATTTCTGGAGTAGGAATGCCCTGTACATGGGCAGCATGAGGATCACTTGTTAGGGCCTCTTCTTCAACAGTGTTTGCTGCAGCAGAGCAGCTTGGTCCAGGCTGGTCCCTTGCTTTTGAGACTGTGTTTGATGAAGAAGTTGTTCCATCATTATCAGCTTCAGTCGACTTAAAAACCCGCCGCTGTGTGAAGGAAGCACAAGAGTGCTCACTTTTCTGGCCAGAAGACATTAATCGAATGAGTGGTAGCTTAGGCTTGTTAAGATCATCAAGGCTACCTTCCCAGTGCTGATTTAACCAATCACAAATTATTGGAATGGGGATACCAAATTGCATAGGAAGATCCTTCTTCCATGATGACGTTGATGATGACGAAGTTGATGAGGATTTGGTGTTTGGCGATGTTGCTAATTTCATAGGATCACATATCATAAATGCAAGATTTCCTTGCGCATCAAATCCAGCTGAACCAGGGCTCCACATCACTCCATCAGTTGACAATTTTATGAGATTGTCCGTGGCTATTACTACCTTACCCTCGCCAACTGTTAATTCTTTTTTCTCTGTGTAGCCTAGAAGGTAAACTACACTGCCCAGATCCAGGGTTGGTTTAGAGCAGGTCTTCAAGTGGTGCAGGTGGCCTTGGGCATTTGAATCTCCATCCACCGCATCCAAACCTACTATTGTAAGATCTAAAATGGAGCTGGTGATGAAAAATCTGCAATTCAATGAAAGAATGAGAAAAAACTTGACATGCCTAATAATGCAAAGGCTACCAGAAACCATGATACATTGATGCTTTTTGAGAAGAATGTCACCAAATTTTCCTTTCCCCATTAGTCTACATGTATAAAACAGCAAGTATATCAGATTCAACAGAATTTGTGTTTGAATATATTAAAATGGAAAAGCCTGAATCATCGTGATCATGATGCTAGGTACTCCAACTTTCCATTACCATTCTTTCCTTATTAACTTATTTGATTGTGTCACGAAACCATCACTGTGCGGAGGCAATCCACGAGAAAGCAACATAATTACAAGTGAATTGTACAAAGAAGCCTTAGGAACCCAACTTGAGGGTAAAAAATAAAAATAAAAATAAAAATCTATGACCTAGGGAAGGACTGGCCAAATCAGTTCTAGAGGGTTTGAGAAGAGCTTCCTATAGTTTGAGAAAGCAATTTCCAAAATTTTCCTTTGACTTTTTCAGAGAAAATGACCATTATTTGCCAATGTCAAACTAAACTGCCAAGCACTTTCTTCCATTTTCTCGTCACTGGCTATTGCCTCCAAATTCTTGCCCTTTCTATCTCTGCCAAGCCATGCCTTCCCTCCACAATACTACTTTTATTTCATCTAATATACTGCATTATCACTACTCCTAACTCCCCAGTCGATATCCCCTACATTAAAGACTTCCACTATTACTAATTTGAATAGAATAGTTATTAGATGACACGTTGTTCTCCTAATCAACAGTTTACTTGTGGGGAATGTATGAATACGATCCACTCAGATCCAACATCTTCACAATCACCAAAAGTTGGACACAAATCAATTAAATTACTTAGCAGCACAGCTGCACTCATAAATTAATTCCCAAATATCATTTCACATTAGAACTTTTGACCAAATCAAATCTCACCAATACAAACACAGAGGACACAACCAAATATTCAATAAACACTAATCACTTCTCTATTGACAGATAAGAAAATGGTAGAAACATCATAATCAAACTACTCAAACTTTCAATTTATATCATATGGGACCCACGAAAATTAAGTAAATAAAGCCCACCTAATGTAAAACTAATACATTGCAGAAGACTCAGCAGGTTGGTTTTCCACTGTTCCAAAAACAAATCAGCACAAAACACAAAACACAAAACCCAGTATTCACTTTCATTTAACTTCCCACGTAACTAAGAAAAATACAAAATTTATTTATAAAAGAAAAAGAAAATCAAAGCTAATACCTTTGGGGAACGAGAGTTGCAGCGACACCGTTTTGCAGCCGGATCTCGGAGCTCTCCGCAGCTGCCACGGACGGAAGGTTGACGTGGGTGGTCAATAGGAGGCTTCTGTGGATCAGGAATCCGGTACCGGAGATCCCATTTCCGGGGCCGAAAATTCTGGCCATGGCCGGAGCCTTGCTGGAGAAAATGGCGGCCTTCATTTTCTCAGACTTGCTCACTCCTTTGCAGAAGCACCATGACTCTCTCAGACCACCCATTTCAATGGCCGGTTGAGTAAGTTGGAGGATTTGACTGAATGGGTTTTGTTTATTTGGTTAAAAAGCTTAAAACTTTGGATCTATGGCTTGCTCGTGTGGCATTGTGATTTGGCTTGGCTTGTAGTTTTATACATGGGTTTGCATTCTTCTCTGCTATGATTATGAAGAACAGGAAAAGAGAGAGGGGTAGAGAGAGAGAGAAGGACGAGACTGACGTGAAATGAGTAAAGGGTGTTTGGGTTTAATCTTGTGAGCTGGAATTTGGGTCAAAAGAAAAGGCAAATTTTATTGTCACTCCATTCTACTCCTTTAATATATAAAAAACAAGTTTGTTCTAACACGAAATGAAATGACTAATAATATTTAGTGACTTATTTATTATGCCCCTACCCTACATTACATAATATGAATATTAATGGACAGGTAAAAATAAGGGGCCAATTTATTAAAAGTCATGTTCTTGCATTCTGTAGCAAAGAAAGTTATTGAGTCAATCGGATTTTCTTGCTGCAACCATCTTCATTCTCCACCACCAGCACACAATGTGTACTTTTTGGGGTTGAAGTGGGTGTAGTGAGAGTGGCTATGTGTTTAGGATGTGGTTGAGGTCTGAGCGTGAAATCGAGGGAGGCAATATTGACTCAATAACTTTCTTAGCTACAGAATGCAAGAACATAGCTTTTAATAATTAAGCTTTTATTATTATTTGAATTTATTTTTATTTTTTTTCAGTTTTAACAAAATTTTGACGGAAATGATCACATTTGCTAACATATACACGCACAGAAACTAAATTAGCCAAATTAATAACACGGGGATTAAATTGGCCGATGAGGTAAAACACAAGGACCATTTCGACGTTTAAGCCAAAATAAAGTGAATGAAAACTTGCAGCCAAATTTCTGATATCTTACTTCTCTAAAGAGGAAGGTAGTAATAGTTAAAGGACTAAAGATGGAGGGGCCAAGTTGGGGGATAAGTCTTGGCTTTTACAGGTGCTATTATGGAAATGGAAATGGAATATTCATGTGAAGATCATCAAGTCTCTTACATCCTTTATATATATATTTCAATAATTATGTATACCAGCTTGAAAAAGTTTGTTGATTTCAATTTTTTAATACTAATCAAACATTTATTTGGAGTTTTTTTTTATAAAAAAAATATTATATAAATAATCTCCTTTATTTGTACTTTCAAAGTGATTTTGACATTATATAATATTCCATATGAGTTCATAGTCGAGGAGTAATGTTCCCTCGTACACAAAATGATAGGTTCACCTCAACGTGAGAGGTCGAATTACTCAATAACTTCTCATATCATACAGTATTTGGTGGGGACTTATCATTGTTTAATAAGATCTTCAATAACTTGTTCAAGAGTTTTAGATACCTCTGTCATCCTCCTTCCTCTGATCACTGATTTATAGATAAACACAATAGGTAAAGAGAAAAAGAAGATTATTTTGGCAATTAAAGCTAGGCTATGTTTCACCTTGCCTGGTTGCTTTGTCCTTTCCGATCAAGTAGATCAAATATGAACATGGGTTCATGATGAGGATCAAAAGAAAAAGAACAAAGAAAATTAACTTTGGCCTTTATTCCTCTTTAGTGATGAAGTATTCTCTCTCAGAAATATTTTCCCTGCATCCGGTCTCACATACACGAAGGTGGATACTAGGACCACATGATGCACTGACCTCAGTGCGTCCTGTGGTTCAGAGCCCCAGTCATGCATCCTACAGATGCAGGAAGACCTCTTTATGTGCAACTGAATGCAGGAGAAACACCTCTGGCCCCTTTAGGTACGTATATGGGCCACCATGACAGGACACAAAGAACCTCCCAACATACATTTTTGTTGACATTCAGAGAGACAGAGAGAGAGAGAGAGAGTCCCACTTGATAAAAGCCTGTATACTTGCAGCAAAAAGAACGAAGGATACAAATTTCTTCTGAGACATAAACAGGAAATGATCAACTATAACATGTACACTTTCCAAAGTTCTTTCTATTTCCCACAATTCAATAAGCCAAAAGGCTTAATGTTTGTTGTTAAAGTTAAAAGCTCCAAAGGGGTTCATTGCTTCACCTAGTAAAACCTTCCCCATTTTCCCATCAGGTGGAAGCAACGAACTGTTATGAAGTCTTCCACCATACCACTGCTAGAATGAGCGGAGTTCAATGGATTCTGCATTTAATTAGGTCTTTTCTTTGTATCGAAACACCGAGGCAGAACTCTGTGTGCAGAATCAATCACAACCACCCACATCGACCCCTTTCTGCTTCAAAAACTCCTTGGCCTCAGCTACATCCTACAGAAGATTAAAACGATTAGAAAAAGAGTTTAAAACATGGCTTTTCTCAGTAACTTCAAAAAAAAGATAGTGGTCTAATGACAAAGGCCGACAATGGAAGCTCAGGACGGATCCATATTATGCGTAAGTCTCAAACTCAAAACATATATAAAAGAAATTTCATTAAAAAAACATATATAAAAGAAATCAGTGAGAGATGTGTGTAACAGAGCTTAACAAAAGTATGATTTAGCAATCTAAACTGAACAGAAAATAAATAGAAAAGTAAACTACCTGCTGCAACAATATTGCTTCTTGAGGACAAGTTGGAAATTGCATCAGACCAACTCCAACCATTAGGAGCCCATAGCATCCTAGAGACACAATGAAATATATTGGTAGCTGGGAAGAAGGTAGAAACAGGGCATAGTAAGCATCATATAACATGAATAAGTGAAAGGTGTTGACATAAACCAACCAAAATACAAATAACTCACCAACCAAGTATGACTACGTGGGATAATTGATGTCTGTAAGAGACCAATCCACAAGGCAGAGATGGCCACCAACAATGTCATAATTTTCACAATATGCTTCATTGATTTATATTGAAATGTTCCCACTCCTCTGTAAGTTACAAATAACATAAGTGAAAAGATAAAAAAGCACCTCAGTTGGACCACTATCATATCTTGCTTGATAACATAAAATGTCTTTCAAGTGTGCTAAAGCAACAAAAGAATTGTGACCAAGAACACAAGGCAATGCATGTCTGCAGTGGATTTCATACGTGTATCCATGGTGAAACAAGTATCTTAAATATGCAAGCAACACCGCCAAAAAAAGAAAATAAAGAATGCAGCAGAATAATACACAGCACACACAATCAATTCAACAGCAAGTGTAACCAGTTCAACTGTACTCATAAATTCAGAACTAAAAGAAAAAGCTGTCCTACTAATGGACAGAAAATTCCTGTCCATTATATAAGTGTTTGACTACCTACTTGACTAGTAGGAGAGCAAGTGACCTAAGTATTAATAAAGGGGGAGAGGTACCGCTGTGCTATAAGAGCCGGAGGTCCCTCACTCTCTCACTGGTCACTCAACCACATATTTAAATTAAAGTATGAGAACAATTCAATCATTATCCTGCTCAAGCCAGGACAAGATGGGAGAAAACAGATGAATCTGCATTTGCACTGTGAAAATGTAAACTTTGTGCAATCATTGATCAATAGCTGCCATCAGAAGGGATAGATCATATTATCCTTTTCACTGTTCCAGTGCATGTAAAAGGTAACCTGGAGCTCAAAGCCCTTGCGCAATTTCCCAACATCATCTGGTAGACTTGGCAGTTTCAATTAAAGTTGCCAGCTTTTGAAATCTAAAACTCATTAGTCATTACAATATTACATGACAGGAACAACTGATATATCAAAGAATCGCAGATCATACTGCATCTAATTAAACCTTAGAGCCAACTAACTCGTTCAACCATGCTTGTCCAGGAATTCTCTACCCATGAATGCTGAAAACATAAAGCCCTTACCACCCACTTCTTTTCTTAACGCAGTCCAGTAGCCCTCCCCTTCCCCTAAACACCTCCCTCATTCCCACCCTTGGGGGTTTGACAACCTAATCTACTAGTAGTCAACCCAATGACCTAGAAATTAACAAATGGGGAGATGTGCCGTTGTGATGTAAGAGACGGTGGTCACTCACTCCCTCACTGCTCTCACTCAACCACATGATTAAATTAAAGTGTGAGAACCTTCAATAAATGCCCTGCTCACAACACAACAGGACGAGATGAAGAGAGAACAGAAGAATTTCCTTCTGCATCAGCACTGTAAAATTGTAAACTTCGTGCAATAGTTGCTGATTAGCTGCCATCAGAAGGGATAGATCATATTATCCATCTCATTTGTTCCAGTGCATGTAATGGCAATCTGGAACTCAAAGCCCTTGCGCTTTCCCAACATCATCTGGCAGACTGGCATTTCAATTAACGTTGCCCACTTTTTAAGTCAAAAACTCATTGCAAATGCAATAAAAATCAAGAGCAAACCCTAATGCAAACATGTGTGTCAAGCCATGGATCATATGAGATCCCAAACAAAAAGTAAGTGTATCTATAGTGCACCAAATTCCAATAAGAGATTCCTCTAATTCCCCAAAACAAATGCATAGTCATTTTGCCTCACAAACTCATAAATTTGTTAAAGAAAGACAGATATTTAACCTCACAACTCTACTCAACTTGAAAGAAAGCAAGGATTTTTAGCAAAAATATCAAGTCTTTCGAGATGGGTAGAGAGAGTTACCGTGAATTTCCTGGCGGAGAAGAAGAAGATCGAAGGAGATGAAAGTGTTCGTTAGGGTAGGCGGGCAGAAAAGAAAATTCAGGGGGGTAAATAGAAGCCAAAGGGGCAAGCTTGCGAATATCAAAAAATTAACTCTTCTTTTTTTTTGGAAACTAAAAAAAAATAAAAAATAAAAAAATAAAAAAATTAACTCTTCGGTAAACAAGAAAACAATTTGTTTTATTTCTAGTTTGACCCCGGTCACTCAATAAAATCCCACAATCTGCCCCATAAACCACATTTGTCATTGAGAAGAAGACCCAACCCAATTGGGATTTGGGCATATATCAGTTTCTTCTCCGATCCACTATCTGTGAAAATTTCAATGGCGGCGACCAGCGGCGATGTGGAGGCCGGCTTTGCCAAGCTTCAAGGCGAAGACTTTGAGTACTACATGCAGACCTACTCCATAATCCTGGGCCGGAATTCCAAGAAATCAACGGTGGACGTCGACCTCTCGAGCCTCGGCGGCGGCATGAACATTTCGCGCCACCACGCGCGAATCTTCTACGATTTCACACGGCGCCGTTTCGCGCTCGAGGTCCTCGGTAAGAACGGCTGCCTCGTCGAGGGCGTGCTCCATCTTCCCGGAAACGCGCCGGTCAAGCTCGACTCGCAAGACCTTCTTCAGATCGGCGACAAGGAGTTCTATTTTCTGTTGCCGGTGAGGAGTATTCTTGGTGGGCCTGTGGGCCCCAGGCATTACGCCGCCTCGGTGGCGGTGCCGAGCCCCGTGGGCCCGTCTCATTACGGGTACCATTCGGGTTCGGGGACTGGGCCGATTGTGAAGAAGGGGAGGGGGAGGGAGTTTTATGAGGAGGAGTATGAGGAAGAGGAGGATGTTGGTGGTGGTGGTGGCGGTGGTGGGAGTGGGAGTGGGAAGAAGATGAGGAGAGAAGGGTATGAGGGTTTTGCGTATGGTGGTGGGTCGGGTTCTGGGTCAGGCAAGGCCGGAGCTTTGGGTTAGTGTTTTTTTTTTTTTTTTTTTTTTTTCTGTTCTAGCTTCTTTCTCTTGCCTAGAGTTTGATAAATCGATGGACTTATTGTGGATATAGCAATTGGAATGTGAAGTCGTGTTTTTTGAATCATATGAATCATGATATTGTCAAGCGTTTTCCATCACATGTTAAGTTCAGTCTTGACTTCAGCCAATTTCTGCTTGAATTTCTGTGAATTATTGGCGTTTTTGTGAACTGGGGTTTTGAGTTGCATTGTTCCGTTTGTTTCATAGTCTGTAGGAGATTGTTTCAGAAACTTTTGAACTTGTTGTCGATGGGGAACAACACTCGTCCTAGATGCTATGCTATTGCATTTTGAATTTTGTGGCACTACTGCTGTCAGTTTTTTTCTTCCTGGTTCTGCTCTCTGATTTCATTGTGTTCCTTATCGGAATAGTTTTTGTCTTCCTCATTTTTGTGGTTTATGTTTACCTCTAATGGTTGTGAACTAGTGTTTTTTCGTTTGTTCAGAGGAACCAGGGCAAACCATAGATTCAAAGCCATTTTTTTAGCTTCAGCTCCACCTGTGACTGTAGATTCTTTGGCCGTCTTTCTGATATTATTGCTTGTTTTTTTTTTTTCTAGGTTGTTCTATGTGTCCATGAATACTAGGATTACATGAACACTAGTTATAGGATTGATCTGTTTGATGTTGAACCGTGGTGACACTCAAAATATATATTTCCTCCCCGATTTTGAGCACTTGCATTGACAATTCTTCTCTTCTCCCTTTTAAAAGTTTTAATCATAAACAGTACATGCCTGTTTATTTGGACCTATAAAGTGTAACTATTGTTATGTTCTTTCTTTGACATAATTTTATCTTTAATCTCTGCAGAGAAGAAGGGAGATGGAAGATCAAGGGTTGATCGAGACACTGATAATCAGCAACTTCTGCATTTGGAGGAAAAGGACGTTGTGTCATCTGTTGCTACAGTGCTCTCTGATCTTTGTGGTCCTGGAGAATGGATGCCTATGGAGAAACTTCATACTGAGGTTAGTCTTGACATATTCAGATGAACAAAATATTTAACACTTCTTATTTAGTTTATAATATTCAACAATACTCCTCCCTTACCGAAAGCAACTGCATTGATCTTTCTTTTGTTTAATGATTATGTATGTAGAATGCATCTGAGTACAAATTACACTGGTTTCCCAATGGCCATTGACTGGCAGGTTTTAGGCTTTTGCTTTGCATGTATATATCTGTGTGCTGAATTCTGGTTTTGTCATTCGAATTCTATGAGGTTTAAACCCTAGATTTCTGCCTTACTCCCATGTCACTCTTGTTCAGTTGGTCGAGCAGTATAGCAGCATTTGGCATCACACTCGAGTGCGGCGGTATCTCACTTCTGAGGACTGGCCTGGCCCAGAGTCAAAAGGGAAACCATGGTACGGCTTGCTTATGTTGCTAAGGAAATACCCAGAACACTTTGTCATCAACACAAGGTCCAAGGGCCGTGTAACGCTGGAATTTGTTTCTCTCGTCTCTCTGCTTTCATAAAATTGTAAGACATCACAGGGAGGTTCCTTGATGCTGATCTGTTACAATTTAGTTTACAATTGTGGTGAGTTGTGGAGTAGCAATATGAGCTCCAGACCCCAGCTTGGGTAGATGTAAAACGATTAGCAATGATATCGGCTAATGGCTTTTTTTGTACATGGTAACGATACTTTTTATCCCTGGAACAAGTTTGTTTTTTCTTTCCATTGATGTCTACAGCATGCAACATCAACCCTTAGCGGTATTCTTTTTTTCTTTTTTTTCTTATTCTTTTTTGTTTGGAAATTTTCATAACCACAAATTTGCTTGAATGTATAGTACAGAGAATCAAATTTGCAAAGCTAATCTCATTGAAGGATTCGCCAAAAAATCCTTCGACATCTTTTAAAAAGAATATAAGCATCACCTTGGACGAGCCAAGAGTTGCAAGAACATTCGTGCTATCAGACTTTAGAGTTGGTTGAACAAATAGAGGGCACCACAGTAGAGAATGCAGCACTTAGCCAAGAAATGAGGAATTTTGATTTTGAATTTGATTCCAAAAGTCAATAATCAACTTGCATATTTCTATCTGACTTTTTGACATTTAAAAAGACCTCACCAGTACATGCGAGTAGAAACTGCAAATTCATCCCTAAAACGGGTGACTAACAGTGAAACAGAAAGGCAATTAAAACTAAAAATGCGAACAAGCATGCCCCAGAAAAATTATTATTGACATATATAAGAATTCGACATACATTTAACAAAATGTCAGGACTCTTCTTTGCTAAGGTTACCAAGTGCTGCCCTCTGTGCATACATCTGTTTTTCACGAGCCTGCTTTGCAGCAAGGGCTTCCTCATCGAGTACTTTGATAGGAGACCAGTCAGGCATTTTCAGCCAACCAGCATTCTTACCGTCATTACTCCCAAGCATAGATTCTTTGTAGCTCTGTAAGACAGGTCTTAGTTTAATTGTAGCATAATCCACTGTTGTCCCAACAACAGAAAAGATGATTGAGTAGCGGACGGCACCAATTCGACCACCTGCATGCCAATGAGCAAAACAATTTAACAACATTGTGTCAGGAGGCAGGATTTCAAAGTAGTGTGAACAGTTAAGGAGACAATTAACATATAACCCCCTTTCTAATAGCAACCACAATTTTACGTACGACAACTTGTGTGCCAAGAAGTTTGTGTTGATGGCTCCAGGTGGTTTGAGGACTCCGGGAGTTAGTTGAGTTGAGCAAAAGCTCGCATACCCAGATCTTATGAACATATTTTAGGGTTTAAAAGAGGTTTAAGGCCTTGGGAGGGAAAATTCGAGAGTCAGAACTACCACGGCTGTAGAGTATGTGCTCTATCAATAGAGATAGCCCAATCAGTAAAGAAACATGTCTCTCAACTAGTGATGTCCTGCTCAAAGCTGGCAATGGATGGATCATTTCTACTCCAGCAACTAAGTCCCAGCTAAGCTATATCTCAACTTCACTGGAATCAGGAAACTCCCCTGTTCCTCCAAGCAAGACTACATAACTTAGAGCTCAGCAATTGAGCCCACAGTTCTTACTAGAATCCAAAAAATTAAATTCGTGATTCTTTTACAGGACAAAGAACGCATTCCTAATAGCCAAAACATATTAGTGCCCTCCCAGATTAGCTGGGGTTAGATCAGATAGACAGTACAAACCACTGCAAATGAATGACAAAAGTCCAAGCTACTAGTCTATAGGTTGAAAGGCAAGGTAATTTCAGTCATTAACTATCACATTGTTCCAATCCCATATGATGAAAGTTCACACAAGCTGATCACAGCAAAGTAAACCCCATTTCTCACACTAGTTTCCAAACACACACGCGAGAGAGAGAGAGAGAGAGAGAGAGAGAGAGAGAGAGAGAGAGAGAGAGAGATTGAAGGAATCTAACCCTGAAGACGCCCAAGAATAGCACCAGTACCAAAGCCGGCAATTGCAGAGTTTACCAGATCATCCGGTCCAGTTTTTCGAGTTACACTCACATATTCACGGGCCCCTGCCAAGTCAAACAAATCCATTACAATTCCACAGCTCTTTTTCCATATGACATGCCCAATTTGGCATTTCCACACACAGTAACCAATCAAATCAAATGGGTACATAAAGCTGAAGCTGGAGATTGAAATTCGAACAGAAAGCAATGAAATTTACCGCAATAACAAGCAGTGACAATGGCGAAATTAGCAGCATAACTTGCACAACTGGTTGGAAGACCCACAACTTTTCGATGCTTGGAGACCAAACCAGCTCCTCCACCAACAATCCCAGCGAGGAGAGTGGGAAAGACGATGCGCTCCTTCCAAGACAAAGATGGAGGCTCTGCTTCTATAGCTTTGGGATCATCAGAAGCCATGATTATTATGAAAGCTATGAAATTGCTTTTGCTCTTTTTCAGCTTCGCCGAGTTCACTTCAGTCTTCAACGCGAAAAATTCTGAGTCGTTTTGTTAAGGGAGGCGGTGTTGCGGTGCGGACTTCAGGCCATGGGGTCGAATGTTTCGCCACAAACGGGTCGGTTTCTGGGTCGGGATTTCGCATTGTATCCATATTGTCAAATTGGACTTGTCAATCTCCTTTTTTTTTTTCACCGGCTTAAGAAGAAAAGTCCTCTTCTTTTTCTTACTGGCCCAAAAATAATAAATTCTCTTTTTAAAATTTAATTAATAATCAAGAGGTTCATAATGTTTGTGGTTCACCGGTTCGTTATTACGTTTTTGTTATTGACATGTCATCTGACAATAATATCGACATGTTGCTGTTGATACGATATCGACAAACGTCTTTTAAGAGAAGAGTTGATGAAAAATCTTTCTCGTTTTGAAAATTACTTTTTTAATAATCACTTATAAAAACCAACTAACCACATTTTTGTTAAAGAAAACTTCAGCAAAATATGAACCTAAAGAACCTAAATGGGCTTATTTAAGAAAAGAAACACTAAGAAAAACTGAGATAACATTTCTTATTCATGTGCTTTCACCAATGTGACCTACAGAAGTATTGCTTAACTTCGGACCACAGGGTCATTGCTATGTGATAGCAGTATCTCAATCAAATTTAGGATGCGATCACATTGATCAGGTAATAAGAAATCATAAATAAATTAATCTACAGATGATATGGATCTTCTTGAAATAAGTTTCTCAAGCATTAACAACTTAGAAGAGGTTGCAAATTTCCACTGGAAAAATAGAATTATCGCTTTGTAGAGGTTTATTTTACCACTAGCGATTAGCGACTAATGATGGTTCTAATCTATGACTAATTATTGGGGGCATTTGCCTCTCAAGAGACATTCAAATGTACCATTTGCCCTAATGTGGGCCTTTATACACTAAAAAATGGAGGCCTATTAGCTAGCACTTAACTGCTAAGAAATAGAAAATTAAGCATTGTCCTTGAACCATTATCTTCAAGAGCCTAACATATCCTGCTCCATATCTTCTGAAGCCGAGAGACTGTCTACTTCTTCTTTGTCATCCCAGTCACCATTTTCCAACGGAGTATCGGACCTCTTGTGTGACTCTGCCCCAGGCCTTCTCCTGTGTTCTGCAATATTTTATGAAAGCAAACCGTGAGAGTTACTACATAAAGCCTGAGGAACATTTGACAAGACATGAGGAAAGACTACTTTTGTTGGTGATTGCATGACGAGTTATGGCCAAGAACTCATCCCACTTGAATTTCCTGAGTTCTTGCTTCTCCTCTTCAGAAAGCTCGAAATTTGGTTCCCTCCCACACATGAACGCAGCCCTGAATCCAAATAAATAATACTAACAAAGTTATATATGTGCTATAATATAGCATTTTATACATAACGCTTACACCCCTTTTCCCATTTGGCTTATCATGTTTGTGTTCATGTTTTTGCATGTTGTGGGAGTGGCATGAACTACTACATCATATTGGCAAGGGCAGGCACAATACAGTATAGACTTGCAGAACAAAATTCAGAAAAGAAAGAAAAGAAAAAAACTCATGGGAGAGTTTAGGACATGGCTAACCATTAGAAGACAAAGAAGATACTGATGAAAATTTAAGACACAGAACACTTAGACGCCTAGCAGAAAACTGGCTGGAATGAACATTTAGGATGGCATGTCCTATCTAATGGAGACCCTGTCTGAAGAATGTGGGCAGGAAAAACCAGTGAAGCAACAATGAAGACTAATATTGTTTCATTTGAAGGTGCAACAAAGAGTAGAACACGTTGAAGAACCTATGCTCATACTGTTTGTAACAACATGATGACCAACCTGTAATAAAGAGAATTCCCCAGGGAGACAAAAGAGAAGTGTAAATGGTTTGTGGTTCTCCAAATTATGTCAACTGGTATACGTTATCTTATCTTTGAAGGGGAACGATCATTATCAGTGGGCACAACTGGAAGACCTTGTATATGCTACACATTCTTGCTATTCCTTATAGTGCTCATCCGATATAAATTGTTCATATTAGCAAAGATGCAGTTGTACCTGTCATACAAACGAGCAGCCTCTTCTTGTGAACCAACAGTGCCCAAGTGGATTTGTTTCTTGTCAACTTTTATAGCTGCTTGCCACTTCATATTTTTGAAATAGACACCTCTCATTAGACATGGTTCTTGGTTTTGGAAATGCTTTCTCCGATGTCGCTTTCTGCGTTTTATTGGTGGCCCTGCAAATAGCATATTATGTATTAGAAAATATCAAATTGAAACACTGGAATAAACCTCCAAAACCAACATTGCACCTCAAGCCCTTTTTAAAGGATTAACTTACATATTAATTGTAGTATTTCTATTATCAATAATATGTAGTGTGCAGGAGTCCTAGGTAAATACAAGATTCTTCATATTTATATATAGAGTTGTACATAAATATATGATTAAAAACATCAAAAGAGGGGTGTGTCTAACCTCTGCAAAGTATACCGAAAGGAGAAAATAACTGCACAATCAAAAACTCTCATCTCCTCCGAGAAATAAATACAGAACCACAAGAAAAAAATATTTGTTTTTTTCACAACCACAATGTTCCTCATTACATAAAGACAGAAGATACAGATTTCAAAAGGATGAATTCGCACATTGTGTGTCCAAGGCATCCAGCACTCTAATCTATCTAATACATCACTAGAAACAATAGCAAATTTTTTTGGGTTACAAAATGATAACAAATTTAATTTAAATAACAAACCTGCAACTTGCTGATCATGCTGCTCTTTGGATAAGCTAGAACCAGATGCAGTTGGTGACCGAGCTTCTACTTTCACACTGGCATTCTGGTAATAAATAAAGAATCAGCTAAAATGAACATACGTAGACACGTATAGCGAATAATACATTTTGGAATATACACCGTAATAGCTATTTTACATATTAATAAAGCATAGAAACTTATGCTGTTAGACACCTGAGTTTTAGAATAGGTTAAGAAGAATTAAGTTTGGATTATATCTGAGTATGGCATGCCAATTAAACTAACCAGAAAAGGCAAGAAATAATTGACAAGGAATCTAGAATCTCTAGTGGGTTCTTCCAAAATAGAGTTTTTGGTTTCGTACTTATGGTTTTGCTTTTTCTTTTTTTGGCTGATTAAATCCTTCAAAATAAATATTTGTACAAGAACACGCTGCTGTATAACCTTCTAGATCAAGAAACTAGGAATTAAGAGCATACTTGGCCACAAAACAAGGTCTGGGGGCACTAACATCTCAAATGGTTTGCCACATCAGCTTACCTTTTGACACAGGTTCCCCCTCTCAGCTTACTTTCATATAAAACACCAACATTACGCTATCAAGACACGCAGCATACACATTTTTCTTTCTGAAATATAGATATATAGATATATATATATATATATATATATATGTATATATGGAATATTCTCTTGCCATACATACATATATACATATATAAATTTAAAAACTTAGGAATCCTACCTGACAAGTGTCTTGAACACACTAATAAAACCTTCGAAGAAAACAAGTGGCCTAACTGATGCCTGTAATATGGACTGACTGATAATCCATTCTTACCCCATCTGGCTGATTTGCATCATTTGAAGGCATGGGATGCACACTGACAGGATTTGTCCAAGTAAAAGTTTGAACGGTTCCATTGTCACAAAGCCTAGGAAGTGGATCTAGAACAGGACTTACCCCTGCAAAGACCAAGAATTTGGTGTCATTTAAGCATAAGCAAAGAACCTACTGAATTAGATTCTTAGTCATCAAACTGCAAATCTATCTCATAGCCCTGACAGGTTACAATAACACAACTTAAAACTCAAAATGGATAACCAAGCTAATTACTACGAGCAGAAGAAGGATACGGGCTTTTAAATAAAATAAAATAAGAAGAAGAATATAGGCTATTCAACAAAAGAAATCATCATATATTGTATAGCACAATTTAACTGATTATTACCAGAGCATAGCCCCAAGAGTCTGCGTCTTCTTAAGCTCACCATGATTGATTTCAACTTAATTATTGAAGCACAACACTCACTCGATGGCCTTTCTCATGTACCACCTATTCCTGGGATAAATCAAGCAGAACTATTATAATAAAACGTAAATATATGTATACATTTGAATTTCAAATGGGAACGACGTAACAATTATAATGTTACAAAAGATTATATATTTATTACATTATACAAGCATAGAAACACAAATAAGCAAGGAAATCAAAACACAAGGACAGTAACTACATACAACAACACTAAAGGATAAAAGTTTCAAACGGACTATTTTTACCATATTTTTACCATACATCAACGAAATTCATAAGCAATATGAGTGAAGGTTTGCACTTCCAAAGAAACTACTACAATACCATTCAAGGAATTGAGGAAAAAAGATCATCAAGTAGTCGTATGTCTAAAAGTATTTCCGATTTTTATCCCTACCACCACAAATCATCTCAACAGAAGCTATAAGGAACTGGAGTAACTCAGACCTGTCACCATGGCAGGAATAAATTAATGAATAAAGGAAAAATTAGCAGTAACTTCCCCTGTTAGTTACTAAAGAACCGTGTTTGCCTTTGATTAAAGTGAGTAGAGAAACAATGCTATTGGTGCTTATACAACCTAAAACAGTCACAAGTGGAATGAAAATATAACGGAAATCAGTAGAGGCAAGCAAAATTCATCCATTACATGACTTCAATATCTCTCATTCGTTCAGAATTGCTGTAATTGGTGCAAGGTGACAATACTTCCAGTCATCATGAAGTTGCATATAGAAAACTAAATCATCCATCATGTTAGATGGGATTAGAATCCAAGAAAATTACCTAAATTGATAAAAATTCCTAATGTCTGACCTTGGAAAGCTAAGTCAACCCACCAACCTACCACCTTTCATGGAAGGGGATATTAGCAAAAACAAAACCCAACAGTCAAAATTCTAAGCAAACACCAAATACACTCTCACACAAGCCACACACACAGAAAATCAAGACTAACCCACAAACCCCACAATGAAGAAGAACCCTTCTGCGGCTCCAACCTCGTCAACCCAGAATGCCCATGACCACAAACTCAGTCAACAAACCATGAATAAACAAAACAACCCATCAAGAAAAAAGACAAAACAAAGCCATTGGGCAGAGAAAGTCAGTTTCTTTGTACCTGAGGAGGCAGAAAAGGTGGCGGTTGTTGGAGCACAGAGCACAGAGGCCGCGGAGAATTAGAGGCAGATGTTAATTAATTAAAATCCCTGGCAAAGGCTAAAAAGATTGGGATTTATAAGGAAGGGAAGGTGGTGAGCGAAGAAAGAGAGAGAGAGAGAGAGAGTGTGTGTTTGTGTGTATTTGTGTCTCATGCATCTACCACCTTTTGTTTTTATTTCCCATTTAATTTTGCTTTTGTATTATTAAGAAGAGGGTGGTGGTGGACTGGTGGTGGTATTTAGGTGTGAGACTGTAGAGAGACAAGTCTCTTAGATAGGGAAGGATATGAATAGTAGAAAGCAGAACGTATACTTGTGTTGTGTGAACTTTAGCAATTTGGTTGAAATTTCGGTATTACCCCTTGTGCCTTAGCCAATAGGTGCCATTGTCTATAAGTTGACCAAAATACCCCTGAATAATTTCTGTTTTTGGTTCATAAAATTGACTCTTGTTGTTTCCGCTCATATAGATAAATACTCAAGCTTCAAGTCCAATTATCATGTGCTTATGCTCGTGGTTATTGGCCAAACAAGGATTTTGTTCCAAGAGTTTTTTTTCTTTTGGGTAAGTACTTGTTCAAAAGATTGCTAAAACCCATGTGGTGGATAATAAAGTGAGAATCATATAATGTTTTTTCATTAATTCAAAACCTTCCTTTTCTACCTTCAACCACAATGAATGTCTTCCCTTTTTTTCTTTTCTAGATTTTTTTGTTTTGGTATAAGACAATTGGAGATGCAACAAAATTAGAGGTAAGAGCTAAGAAACGATAGAGTTTACCATTTCAGGTGAGAACGATAATGTGTTTATTAACTTAAAACAAGAACGAAATTAATTAAAGTCATTGCTATTTCAGATGAAACCAACGTACCCAATTACCTATTTCAAACAAGATACAAGTAGAACCCAACCTACAATCTTAAACAACATAACATTAACATGATTGAGATTATGAATTTGCAGAAAGAAACAAAAAGGGCAATGTAGTCATCCCAATAGAAAATCCTCACTGCCGTGCACATGAGATAACACAATAGTATGAGGGGAGAGGGATAAGTCAGTCATTAAACAAATATCAAGGGGGTGGACAAAGAGGGTTAGAGAAATTATTATTAGCGTGGGTTGGTTGGTAGCGAGCGAGCGAGGGGCACCGACGAAACGGTGATTGGATGGACGGCCTGCCATATAAGAATGAAGATAATGTCCCGCCAACCACACCACCCCCAAGCCTTTGGGTTTGGGGGGTTGATTTTTGCCAAAAACCAAAACTTTTTCAAAAAGCAAAAAAGTTATTTTTCTGCCTCATCATTACCCTAATCAGTACTTAACCTGTCTAATCAAACCAACATATTATTAGTATATTATACTTGGTTTTGTTCGTATTGACCAAAAAAAAATACTTGGTTTTGTTCCTTGGACTTGATTGTGATTTTCAATTCAAAATTTATTGTTTCAGAATTTTTTAGAAGCAATGTTAGAGGAGTGGGAATTCAAATACAAGACCTTATGTACATAAATAATTGTTCTTAATCACTTGATCTACATGTCTCTTACTTAATATCTAAGATTTTAATACACTCTCAGTCATGACAATTTGTTAAAATGCTTTATAACTCAACTCACCCAAACGAAGGTTACTAGGGCGATGCGGCCAATTACCATGAATTGCATGATAGTGTTTTTTTTTGTTTAGAAGGTAAACTCACAGTATTGTAGTAAATGGTTTGTAGCTCAATTGGTTAAGAGTAGTTACTTATATACTTAAGGTTCTGTGTTTGAATCCCCCTCCAAATATCACTTGAAAAACAGACTCATAATGAGATTCAAAAGAGCCCTTAGTAAAAGTGTTTGACTTAATCACACTTATCGTCCGCGTATTTTTATTATAATTCATGAATTTTTATTATGACAATAATGCCTTTGTAGGTAAAAAAAAATTTGCAATCAAGCCAAAATACTTGGACAATTAAGTTAGACAAAATACTAATCTCGTCCAATCCGTACTTGCCACGTCAACGTTTAGACTAACTTCGACATAATTAACAAAAGGAGATTTAATGCTAACTACATAGTTGCTACTTAAGTATAAAATCAAGCCCAAACAAAAAATAAAACAGAATTTAATTTATCCCAAAATGCAGAAAGATTAGAGAAACAGCTGAGTTGAATAGCATCTTCGGAATTTGGTTTGTCTCTAGATGCCCAGGTGGTCAACTTTGGCCCCTTCCGTCATGTGGGCCCACTTTATCTCGTACGGATTAATGCATATACCACATATACTATGATGACCAGATATTGGCCGTCCGATGGGATTGTAGCAAGAGAGTCTAGTCAAATCATACGTATGTTTTTAGCATAAAAAGATCAGCAGTCAGATTCTTTGATGATGTGATGATCATAAAGCTAAGCCAACATTTGTTTCTACTGGAAGGAAGCTAATAGATGGAGCCAGCAATTATATGTGTACCTCGTTAACATATCTATTAGAAGAATCGAGCAATTAATAATGTGATTTGAATAATTATCGGCATAATCTCTAACCGATAAGTTATATCAGGTAATATAAGAGCATTTCTATTTGATATGTTAAATTGACACACGAATATGAAATGACAACAAATAAAGATTAAAAATTGATCCAACCGAGTAGTCATGAATTTAAAGGCTTCTAGAGATATATCAAAAATAACATATCAAAAAGTTTGATGTCAAATATTATTTTAATATTATTTTATTCATGAACCCCACTATAATTTTTTTTTTTTAACTTTATACATCACATAGGACCCATTTCCTTTTAAAAATATAATAAAATAATATGATGTTTGGCCTTGTAGGCGGAGTTAAATTTTTTACAAAATGTCAAATTACCATATAAACCATCAAATTCAAATTTAACGTTTTGCATTTTACATCTCCCTATGAGATGCTCTAAGATACCACGTGGAGGGAGATACCTCATGAATATGAATTGACAAAACATAGAGAATATTGAGAGGAGATAGTGGAATGTGTAGAGAGAATGAGAGTTGTAGAATATTTTCTGATTTTCACTTATGTCTTCATTACTTACAATCAACACATATATATACAAGTTCCTAAGCCCCCTAAGTTAGGCAACCAACCAAGTTAGGCAACCAACCTAGTCAAGCCCCCCAAGTTAGGCAACCAACCTAGTCAAGCCCCCCAAATATTGTAGGTGCCAAACATTAATTGACTATTACTAGTCACATTAACAACATAATTAACATAGACAAATTCAATATGACAACTTCTAACATTCCCCCTCAAGTTGGTGCATAGATATCACCGATGCCCAACTTGATCAGTGAGTTGTGGAATACTCTGCTAAAACCTTTTGTCAAAATATCTGCCAGCGGTCTTCCGACTTTACAAACGGAAGTCGAATTTCTTTATTTTCAACTTTCTCTTTAATGAAGTGTCGATCCACTTCAACATGTTTGGTGCGATCATGTTGAACTGGATTGTGTGCAATGGATATTGCAGCCTTGTTATCACACTGTAGATGCATTCCTAATGTAGGTGCATATCCAATCTCTGCAAGCAATTTTCTCAACCAAAGAAGTTCGCAAATTCCTTTGGTCATTCCTCTGAATTCCGCTTCTGCACTAGATAAAGCAACAACATTCTGTTTCTTGCTCCTCCAAGTAACCAAGTTACCTCCCACAAATGTGAAGTACCCTGATGTTGATCGTCTATCAGTGATATTCCCTGCCCACCCCGCATCTGTATAGCCACTGATATTCAGATGACCATTCTTAGAGAACATAAGTCCTTTTCCTGGTGCGGACTTCAAATATTTAAGAATCCGAAGAACCGCATCCATATGATCTTCACTTGGACAATGCATAAATGAACTAGCAACATTTACAGCATACGCGATGTCTGGTCTGGTATGGGATAGGTAGATCAGTCGTCCCACCAATCTTTGATATCTTTCTTTGTTAGTGGGTACTTGATTGGGATATTCCCCAAGGCGGTGATTCTGAACAATTGGAGTGTCCACAGGTTTGCAATCTAACATTCCTGTTTCTGCCAATAAATCTAGAACATACTTCCTTTGTGAGAGAAATATGCCTCGCTTTGATCGAGCAACTTCAATGCCCAAGAAGTACTTGAGTCCACCAAGATTCTTCATTTCGAACTCATTTGCCAAACATTTTTGTAGTTTAGAAATTTCTTGCGTATCATTCCCAGGAATAATCATATCATCGACATAAATGATTAGAGCCGTTACCTTTCCTCCTTTGTGTTTTAAGAACAGAGTATGGTCAGAATTACTCTGCTTAAAACCATAATTCTTCATTGCCAAGGTGAAACGCCCAAACCATGCCCGAGGAGACTGCTTCAATCCATATAATGCCTTTCGTAATCTGCACACCACATTAGCATGAGTAGATGTAACATATCCTGGTGGGATATCCATGTAGACTTCTTCTGTGAGTTCTCCATGGAGAAAGGCATTCTTCACATCAAATTGGTGGAGAGGCCAATCAAAATTTGCTGCAATGGACAAGAGCACTCGAACAGTGTTAAGTTTTGCAACAGGGGCAAAGGTTTCTTCATAGTCAATACCATATGTTTGTGTGTATCCCTTTGCCACAAGCCGTGCTTTGTAACGTTCAATTGACTCATCAGCATTGTATTTCAAAGTGTAAACCCATCTGCATCCGACAGTCCTTTTTCCTTGAGGTAAGTTCTCCAGTGTCCATGTGTGATTTTTCTCCAGAGCATGCATCTCCTCCTTCATTGCCTGAACCCATTTTGGATCCTTCAATGCCTCACTCACTTTGGTTGGAATATGAATTGTGGATAACTGGTGTACAAAGCCTTGAAGGGGTGCAGATAATTTTTCAGCAGAAACATAGTTTGCAATTGGATACTTTGATGCCTTGCCATTATCCGGTGAATACCGAATTGGCGGTTTTCCATCCTTTTGCCCATCAGGTAATTGATATCTAACAGGTTTATCAACTAAAGCAGTAGGTGTAGTAGAATCACGTACCTCAGGATTATTCTCAGGAGATTGATTAGCGGGTCCTGAGATGTGAGGGGGGTCTTCATCAGTCTCGGAGGTGAAATATGAAGAGATATCGTGTTCTTGGCGGGGACGCGACCGGTCGCTGGGCTCCTGCGACGGTCTCTTTGGGCAGGTTCGATTTTCAGCTTCAGGATTTTCCCGCGACCGGTCACTGGGCTCCTGGAGACCGATCGCTTTTGGGCAGGTTCGAAATTCAGCTTCGAGATTTTCTACGACCGGTCGCTTGGCTCATGTTCTGAAATTCAACTTCATTGCTTGGGTTTGTTTTGCTCAAATCTTTAGGTTCTTGACTTCCCAGAGCCTCCTCGTTTGTTGTTACTATTGGTACGCCTTTTTGAGGTGGAGAGTTAGACATCGGATCATGGAAGAACATCTCCGACTCCATAAAGGTGACATCCAAAGTGACATACGTACGACGGCTGAGGGGTGATA
The DNA here is from genome assembly GCA_018703695.1 of Prunus fruticosa. NCBI lineage: Eukaryota > Viridiplantae > Streptophyta > Magnoliopsida > Rosales > Rosaceae > Prunus > Prunus fruticosa. Next base: position 38,711,776 of record CM031924.1, on the reverse strand, counting down.
GCATCGGTATCCTTTCTAATGAGCAGCATAGCCTACGAAAACACATTTGAGAGCACATGGATCAAGTTTCCCACGTTGATTCTTATGGAGGTGGACGAATGCCACACAACCAAATACTCGAGGCGGAAGCATCTGAACGGAGGGCAAGGGCCCATGTTGGGCAAGTGCTTGTAATGGAGTCCGAAAGTCCAAAACTTTGGAAGGCATTCTGTTGATGAGGTAGACTGCAGTGACTATAGCATCATCCCAATGGTGACGAGGAACATGAGCTCCAATCAGAAAGGGTTCGTGCCGTTTCAAGGAGGTGTCGGTTTTTTCGTTCCGCAACACCATTTTGTTGAGGAGTTTGAGGACAAGTGGTTTCATGGATGATGCCATGCATTTGGAAGTAAGTCTGAAAGTCATGATTGATATATTCACCTCCATTGTTTGAACGAAGAATTTGAATCTTGGTAGAGAATTGAGTTTCAATTTGCTTGTGAAATGACTGAAATATGGGAAACACATCAATTTTGTTTTTCATCATGAATAGCCAAGTCATGTGGGTACAATCATCTATAAAAGTGATAAACCACCGGAAGCCAGAAGTTGTAGAGATAGGCGAAGGACCCCAAACATCAGAATGTATCAAAGCAAATGGAGTAACACTTGTATTTGTACTTAATGGATAAGATACTCTGTGACTCTTGGCTAAGATACAAGTATCACATTGGAAATCAGTGGTATTTGAAAACAAATCTGGAAATAGATGTTTCATATAGCCAAAAGATGGATGCCCCAAACGTCCGTGCCATAGCCAAAGTTGTTCGTCCTTCCAAGTCGATGAGTGCTTCACACTATGTGCCTTTCCCATACTAAAATCATCCACATAGTACAACCCCCCTCTTTTAGTACCACGACCAATGATCTCCTTAGTGAGAATATCCTGAAATAAACAGAAGTTGGGATACATGAGTACACAACAATTTAGTTGCTCAGTAGCTTGGCCCACATACATCAGTTTATTAGACAATGATGGAACAAGCAAAGTATTTTGAAGAGAAAGAGATGGAGAGAGGCCAATGGTTCCAGGACACCAGTCACAGGAGAGGTAACACCATTTGCGTTGGCAATACTTGTTCGTTGTGGTGTGGTTGTACTTAGAAAATTCGGTTGGATCAAACGTCATATGATCTGTGGCTCCTGAATCAATAATCCAACCTGTGGAGTCACTTGTATATGATGTATGAAATACATATCCACAGTTACCTGAGTCACTGAGAGATGAAGAGTCCTTTTCTGGTGTTGAGGTAGACTCTTCATGAGGAATTAACGTTATCAGAGGATCCGTGGTGACAAGGGAGGACGACCCCGTTCCTCCAGGAGGAGTTTACGAGCCTTGAGACCATCCCACCAATCTGGATAGCCATGTAGTTTAAAATAAGTTTCTCGAGTGAGCTTTGGATTCCCGCAGTGAGTGCAACCATTCCCATCTGTGGGAGCCTTGGGTCGAGAAGGTGGAGTAGTCTTGTTGGCAGCGGTTTGTAGTTGGAGATGAGCAGTTGGAATTGGGCGAAAGGGTCGGTATGTTCCTTTTGTTGCCAGCCCTACTCCGGTTGGTGTTGGAGCTCCTAACATCACAGCTTGTCCAGATATCTTCTCATCGAACATGAGCATAAGCTTGCTCTACTGTAGGAAATGGACTCATTTGGAGCACATCACTTCGGGCTTTGTCTAGTCGATCATCCAAACCATCCAAGAAAATATAAACTCGATCTTCTTGGATGATATCATAGTATTTTTTGATATCCGACTCGCACTTCATCTCATTTGGACGACGAAAATTGTTTTCTCGCCATAAGCCTTGGAGATCATTGTAGTAAGCTTCAATCGAACCTCCCCCTTGTCGCATACGGGAGATTCGCCTTTTAAGATCATACACCTTGAGGTGTCAGTGCCGTCAAAGTAAGTTGTGGCTATTGCATCCCAAACTCCTTTGGCCGTTGAGAATCTAATGAAGTTGCCAATTAACCTTGGCTCCATGGAGTTGATTAGCCATCCTTTCACGATTGCATTTTCTGTTCGCCATCGGTTGAATGTCAAGTCTGCCTAGAAGGTGCTGGGAGTTCACCAGTGAGATATCCCAGCTTGTCTTTGCCAGCAACATACATCTCAATAACTTGAGACCATAAGGCATAGTTGGAGCCATCCAACTTAATGCCAATTTGTGCAGAAGAGGTTTCGTAGGTAATAGTCGGGTCGGGTCGTATTTGATGTTGATGCTTGTATCTTCATCAACTCAGCCATTTGAGCAGCAAATTCGGTGAAAGTAGTAGGATCGGTGGTGCTACTTTCAACAGGGGAAAAATCATCTTCTCCCATGATGGAAACAACAATTCAAGACTAGAGTCAGCAAGATCGCCGCTCGATACCATGACAAAACATAGAGAATATTGAGAGGAGATAGTGGAATGTGTAGAGAGAATGAGAGTTGTAGAATATTTTCTGATTTTCACTTATGTCTTCATTACTTACAATCAACACATATATATACAAGTTCCTAAGCCCCCCAAGTTAGGCAACCAACCTAGTCAAGCCCCCCAAATATTGTAAGTGTCAAACATTAATTGACTATTACTAGCCACATTAACAACATAATTAACATAGACAAATTCAATATGACAACTTCTAACATGAATTAGATGACATCACATAATATGAGGGAGGGCAATTCAAGGTCTTAATTAAGGTTTTCCATATACGTATTTTTTTCCACTAAGGCGGCCTCCAGTAGGTATGTCAAATTTAGGCGGACATTAAATGATATAAGTTGAATGGATAAATTGTTCAAACCAAATCAAGTTCTATATGGATTTGAAGGCAATAAATGCAATGTAATTGACATCTCGTAAAATTTAATGTCAAAAGTGTCAAACTTTCACATATATCATAAAATTCAAAATTTGCATTTGACATCTAAAGTTGGAGAAGCTGGATTTACCGGCAAGATAGAGTTTGCCACTGGTCATCAATCATATATGATGATGAATTGTATCCTACCATCTCATGTCGATATGAGAGAAAAAAAAAAAAGAAAAATCTCCTCGACAAAGAATTTAAAGCTGACAATGTCAAAGAAAGACAACCAAAAGGATATCACCGTAATTCGCACATTTGGAAGTCTAGTGCACTCCCAATCAAAGCGTGTCATGGCCCCTGCTTGCCTCATTTAAAGTCCATGGTCCATACTCTCCTCTCCACTCCAATAATTATACTTTAACATTTGGTTTTTTTTTTATTTCCTTATTGTCACTTTCACATTTTATAGAGTAAACCCCAGTATGATATGGCAATATCTTAATTATTAAGTTATTGAGGTCTAATTTAGTAAAAAATGACATTAATTTGCATATCAAATATTTCAGTTTCGAACTCACATGACATCTTAGCAGTGGCAGTCCTAAGGTTCTAGAGGCCTTAAGCGAACTAACAAACATGGCATTCTACTCTCTATGTATATATATATATATATATATATATATATATATATTCGATAAGTTAAAAAAAATTATATGAACTCAAAGTCATAATTGTAACCTAAACATAAATAAACAAAATGTAATTCACATAACAACTTTATAAAATGTTTCAAAATATCACTCGTCTTGAATTTTTCGATGCCAAATTATCAATTAACTTTGCATAATCAAAGCTTTTCTACCATGTCTTTTTCAATAGAAAATATAAGCAATAGTCTTGTGGGTTTTTACCTTCTTGTTCTTCCTCGAATATCGCTTCCTCTTGTAGTAGATATTCAATAATAAACTGCTTGTTTTTTTTTTCTTGTGTTGAGTAGTGCAGATTTCCCTATATGCTGCTAGGTTTTTTTAAAAATGTTTTTGCTAAGGTATATGTCACTTGGTTAACCTATTCAACTGGTTTAACTTTAAAAAAAAGCCTTAAAAAAATAATTGATCCCTCATTAAGTTTCCATTTTTTCAGTTTTAGAGTAAATAATTGGGTTTTTATAAATTAATAGTACTTGGGCTGAATATAATATTAATATAGTATAATTTTTAAAGAAACTTACATATGTATTATATAATTTCACTATGTGTATACAGTGGTTTATAAAAATTGGGGCCCTTCCAATTTGGAGGCGCTAGGCGATGAATGAGGATCTCTGAGATTTTTTTCTATGAGTAAACAAATGAAATCATCTTTTTACGTTATCTCCACCACCATCATCGCCCGCCAAAGCATTAAATAGGGCGTTAATGAGTGATCTTCGATAGGCCAGCTGCATGGGCCAACTCTACGAAAAAATGTCTGAAGAAATTTTCCTTAAATGAATTTTATTTTCTGTGAAAATAAAAAAAGGATTTCAGAGCACCCAGTTGGGCTTGAATTTTCGCATCAGACCATAAGCCCAATAATGATATGATGTCGAGGCGGGTACCCGATTAGAAAAACCCGGTCACCGCCTTCTCCCATATAAAACCCCGCCATACTGTCTGCATTTTAACCGAAGGTTGCGGAAGCCAAACGACTCAGAGAGAACTAGGGTTAGGGTTTTCTAAATCGTCAGAGCACAATCAGCAAACCAAAGTTATCGGAACGATGATCTACGACGTCAACTCACCCCTCTTCCGATCTTTCCTCAGCCAGAAGGGAGGCTCCTCCGATAAGAGGTATTTCCCTTTTCTTCCATCTCCTTCTCTGTGTTATCTCTCGCACCACACGCAAACCTCTGTACTGTAATAGCCGTTTGTTTAGGTCTTGTGGGTTTTTTTTTTCTCTTGTTCATTTCGTGTGAAATTGGGGCTTTTTGTTTCGAACCTTTGCTGAGATATTTCTGATTGTGGAAATTTTGGCGGACGTGAAAGCGAGGATATGATTTCAATCGCTGGTTTATAAGTTATGCTTTCAAACAATCAAACCTATGGATAAGAATTTGACTCAATTTTTTTATGCATTTCTATCTCTTGAGTGTATTTTGGCATGGTCGAGCTGAGTTTGAGCAAGAATTGCTATGTCAATCGTGTATTGAATCATGAAAACTTGACTTTCTATTATAGCTGTGGATGATGAGTTGATGATTTAAGGGTTTTTCTTTGCATTCTTGTTTTTTTTTTCAGACTTTAGCATATGCATTGTTCACTGAACTTGTCATTTTGGTAAAATGCTTGGTTTTGATTCTAAAACAGGGAACACTGTTTGAATGTATGCATACACTTGTACTAATAATATGCTAAGGTGCAGCTTGTTATGCTTTGTTCTTTTCAACTATTCTGTGAGCGCGATAAATTATAGTTCATCATTTGTTGCTTGAGTATAACTAATTTTACTTCATTAGAGATGCCCTGTATTGTCATTCGCGAATACTTTAAAACTTCACTATGCAGTCGTAGTTGGTTTTAATGGGATCCACATTGTGGGAAATGTACAATTTCTAATACGGAATAAAAGCGGTTAACTTCTTGAGGCCTGTTTCTGAAGGGTTTAATTAAGAGTTTAAGTGACATGGCGCCCCTTTTGTTTAGTAATTTTGTGTTCTTTTTTCTATTGAAGTGCTGCTTACTTCAAACTTTTACATTTCGAATTGCATTATGTTGTTCTGCTCTGTTAGTACCCTTTTATATAGCGTTTAGGGTTTATATAGTGCATTGTCTTGCATATGGGATTCTGCCCTTTTATGTAGTGCGTTGTCTTGTTTATTTTTCCTTTCTTTCTTTCATGTATTGTGAAATCGGTCTTGTTTTCATGAGGTTCTTCCTGACATATGGTTGTATTTTTGTTGGACACTCCAGGAAGTTGGAAGAGCAGAAGCCCAAGGAACATAGGCCAAAGGCCAGCGAGAACAAGCCCGTAATGAATGAGTGAAAGAATCTTGGCATGATAAGCGATGGATCGGTTTAGAATTCTAGGCTTTTAAGTTGAGTATTTTGTTTAAGACAGAGCTATGGGTTTGTTTAGGATTGTAAGCACTTAATATGATCAGTATTTTGTTTAAGACAAGCCTTTTGCTCCTTTTGCTCTGTCATGGCTTATCTGTATCTTTTTAAACAATACATTTGTAGTTAAAAAGTTCTTTTCACCATCCGAATCATGATTTAGTATGTTTGGAAATGTAGTTCCTATTGGAATGAAACATGAAGTATTCTCATCCTGCAAATAGCCTTTTAAGTATAAGGTGTAGTGATTTTCGCAAACTGCAATGCTTATAAAGTGAGACCTTTTCACTACCCTGCATAATTTGCTTTTGATACATAATTGCGTAAAGCTGTAAATTAATCATCTGGTAATTGCATCATTACCCGCGTGGTCTATAAAAATTATCAAAGTTTTCCAATGGGGTTAGTGTGTTGTGGATTTTCACCAGATTGCAATCAACTAGCACAACTACAACCTAGCTTAGTCGGATTGCCTCGGGAGGAGTTCGATTTTCACTCCCATTCGATTGTGCACAATCAAGCTCTTAAGCAATTGCTTGGAAGGTTTCCGGGTGCAGTACAACCGAAAAAATTGTGGTAAAAATTGTGGTTTTCGTTTTAACGTTCGAAGAATTTTTTTTTGATACAAACGATAATGGAAGAGAGATTCGAAATCGTCACCTCTTCTGTTACAAGTCCTTTGCAAGGAAAAAGAATAATAGACCTAGAGCTAGTTGGTTTTTCTTTTTCTTTTTAGCCGCAATGAAGCAATGAGCAAAATCATCCTAATGTCAAGAAACAATCTCGAATTGAAAGAACAAGATCATGAAAATCGAAAGAACAAACAATCTAAAAAAAATCTCAAAACAACTCTAAGACCTAATGAAATTGCTGAAGGTCGTCCTGTATCTTGAGGTTCAAGAAATCTTGATGAATATGGAAGGGGACTTGCTCCGCCAACATCTCCGTTTCAATTGCTGTTGCAGCGTGAGTTTCTTGCCCATTGTGGCCAAAAGGCTGAGGCAACACAGCCTCCGGAACATCACAAGCCTCAGGATTCTCAGACAAAAACTGAACAAGCCTGGACACAAAAAGCTGGCGCAGAGCTTCAAATTGATCGGACGGTTCAGATTGACCACCACCTTGTACAGGAACAAAAACATCGTGAAACAGCAAGGTGATTTTCATGTCAGGTTTCATGCGCCGAGTTTTAATGTCCTGCACATAAACTGCATCTGTCTGTACGGCTTCGGGCAGTAAAAATTTTATCTGAGCCAGATGCCTGCAGGTGAACTTTTTTTTATGGCCCATGAATTCCACTAGGGCACAAATACTGCGAAAAGTGGTTGGTTTTTTGTGCAGACCAAGCAACCTCAGGTAAAAAATCAAGCGACTAAACACGTCTGCCATCTTCAAGTATTTCTCTGGTGCTACCATCTTCATAAGTACCTCCGAATTCATCTTTGAGGTTTCGGCCTTTACTTGGGAATTAGGGTTGTGTTGTTTGGGGATATGTATTAATTTTTGTGGAAGATATGAAGTTTAGCGTTTTGCCATCCTCGCTTCCCCTTTTTAATTGGTGTGATTATCCAAAAAGAAACTATTTTTGTTTTTATATTAAATACAAAAATCACCGACCCAAAAGCCAGTGGAAAGGTCGAAACCCACCAAAAAAGAGAGAGGAAAGAAACAAAAATAAAACTCAATAAAGATTAGTAACACTAATGGTTTTGTGACTAAAAATCACACTGATGATAATTTGGTAAATTCGAACGTTAATGCATAGAGTTCTTCGTCTAAATATTCCAAACCCAACCAGGGAAATAAAAAAAGGACTAGAATTCATTTATCCAAAATACATTATTGAGCATTTATATTTTCTTTCCTAATCTACTTTGCTATAGCATTGTATTATAATCTAATGTATTTGTTAGTGTTTGAACAAAAATTTGTTAATTACCTATTTATTCAAGGGAGAAGAGGTCGAGAGTCGAACTCTTGTAGATATGTGAATAAATATTCTTGTCACGGAAGCTTAATAAGCCCCCATGCTGTATGCCCATAGCTTTAGAGAGATGTAGGAAAATTTACACGTTTTTAGTTCTTTAAATTGTCATACTTAACCATTATGAGATTTTTGAAAAAGAAAAAGCATGATCAAATGAATAACTATCTGCATGTCATAAGTGGTAGTTAATTTCATAATTTGTACTGATAATACTTGAGTTGTATATGTGCAATCCCACAGGGCTTTGCTTGAAGAGGGTGGGTTGGATATATAACCAAGAAATAGCTCCCAAAAATATGTTTACTTTCCTCTCTATTTCTGTTAATCTAAACTACCCTTTAGTTATCAGTCACTTAATCTCTCTGTCTTCTCGGTCTGTTGGAGCCGCAGAATCATCCACAACACCGGCTCAAACGACGCTTCTGAGATCCTCACGCAGCTTCTCAACCTTTTGCAAAATCTCCCTCAGCTGCATTTGGTTAGGCTCACCCATCACCAAGTCTACTTGATGCATGAGCTCTACATTCCCGCACAGCCTCTCAACCATTTGCAAAAGTAATTTGTCAAACTCAAGCATCTCCAAGTCTGCTTGCTGCTTCTCAAGTTCAACCTTTGCAGTGTCCAGCTCACCAGTTTGCTGTGTGTTCTCTTCCTTTAGCTTGCTGACCATGGTTTGCAAGTTCTCTATCTTGTTGTCAAGCTGAAGGGTGTAAGATTCTTGGTCTTTTACTTGGCTCCGCAAGGGTATAACTTGGTTGCTTTGAGATATATAAGCCCCCAGAGAACTCCCATCAATCTCAAAGCGCCGCCTTGGTATACGAGAGTGTCGTGACTCACTTCCCACATTTGCAAAAGCAGGCAAAGCCAGCACTGCATCGGTGAAAACCTTCGCGGAAGCCCCTATAGCAGTCGCATTCTGGAAATTATACAGTTGGAATATACACATCTTATTAGTTATAAGACATAGGAATCTAGAACTCAGGACATATTAATCAAGCATTGAATCTTATGCACTTGAATTTTACAAGACATTTATACACCAGAATATAAATCACATCAAAGTTTTCCTTATTTAAGGTTTCTAAGTCACTGTCATAGAAGTGTTCTCAAAATATAAACAAGAACTCTTGATGTTGAAGTGTTATCATCCTACATCAGATCAGTGCCTTAACATGTTGGTAAAACCTTCAAAGAGAACAGAGGTACATCTGATGCAAGTGACAGAATAATATGGACTGTTTGGTAATCCATTCTTACCCTCTCTGGCTGATTTACATCATTTGAACCATTTGAACGCATCCGATGCACACTCTTTGGTTTTGCATGCCTAGAAGTCAGGGCAGTTCTGATGTCACAAAACCTAGGAAGTGATGTTCTTCCTGCAAAGACTTATAATTTGGTGACCATTTTCATTTAATAATAAACAGATTTAAATCAGATTCTTAGTCACCAAAACATAAAATTCATCTCAAAGCACTGAAAAGCTATAATTGCACAACTTAAAACTCATATGAATACGCATGCCAAAAATTCTAAGAGCAGTGCAACAATACAGGTGTATGTAACAAGTTAAGGCAATTAGTCATATCTTGTATATCACATTTCAACACATTTTTACCAGCGCATAGTCTGAAGTGTGTGTGTCTTCTTAAGCTCACCATTGTTGCTTCCAAACTCGATGCAGAGAGCTCACTTGGTGGCCTTTCAGATCTTTCTCGTTATTCCTTTGATAAAACAAGGAGATTAATTAAACATGTTTATTAGCGCAACAACTCAAATTAATAATACTAATATCTATTATTATGATTTATGAGCAGGATAAAGACAATGTTGTTGGTGCTTACAACAAAAGCTAAAACAGTCCAAAGGGAAACAGTACACAGAGAAAACAGGAGGCGCAAGCAAAATTCTTCTTTAAATGACTTGAACATGAACATCTCTCACCTTGGAAAATGGGTTTATTATCTTCGTTCATACAAAAATGGGATTTGAATTAAAAGAACCAAAGAAAAGCACCTCGATTGATAAAAATCCTAAATTTCTGACCTTGGAAAGCTCAGTCAACCCCGCCGACGTACCAGCTCTCTTGCAGGGAGCAATTGGTATACTAAAAGCAAAATCCAGTACACAAAATCAAGAGAAACACACCAAGCCAACAACAAAGAAGAACCCTTCGGTGACTTAAAGCTAAAAAATGCAAAATACCCATGAGTCCATGACTGGAAACTCAGTGAACAAGCCATGAATAAGCCATTGGGAAGAGAAAGTACTCGTTTTTTTGTACCTGAGCACCGGAGGCAGAGAATCAGTGGCAGTTCTTAAAACCCTTGAGAAATGCAAATGCAAAGTCAAAGAGATTGTGATTCAAGAAAAGGTGAAAAGAGACTAGATGTGTACTATGTCTCGCATGCATTTACCACCTTTTCTTTGTGTTTCCCATTTTGTGTGTACTTTTAAGGTTGTAGGAGATTACGGTCAGCACACTCAATACGGTAGCGTTTTAAAACACACACAAAATAAATAAATGAACCATTAATCAAACCCACTAAAGTTTTGATTAAGCTCTTATTGAAAAAAATGTTTGATTAATTAAGGGTTTTGATCTACACCGTTTAATCGGTGACAAAATGTGGGAAATGAATATAAGTTCTTCAATATCCGCAAACAAGCTTAAAATATAACTATAAACATGAAAAGTTAAAGATGACATATTTTTGTGTTGAAAGAGGTTTGATGTAAATGATTGGAATAATTGATATGATAATACTGCAGTTGGTATCTGTGCAGATCCCACTATTAGTGTAATCAAAAAGGGCTTTGCTAGTTGACCATACAAAAAGGGTTACCGTTAGTTAGATAGGCCAAGAAAACAAAAAGTCTACAAAATATGTATTTTCTTAACCACCCCCTTTCTTCATTCTGCAATGCATCATCAGATTCCTCTCCATCCATGTATGTTTGGGTCTTCAGCTTCCTCCGGGGCCTTTTAGGGAGACCATTCCATGATCTGGGGGCTTCCTGCCACGAGCAGTTACTTGACTTCCAGTATCAACAAGGTGTCTTCTGCTGTAGATGGTGGAGACTTCTTCTGTGGCTACAAAGGCCGCTGGACATGCCTGGCAGCGGAGAAGACGATTTACATGAACCCTGCTAAACTCATAACGAACGTTGCAGCAATGGCACCTTGTCCAGAAAGTCGAAGGATGCTGGGCCTCCACTTCTCCATCAACGTTTTTGGCCTCATTCACCTGCTTGCTAACATCTTTGTTTAGCTCCAGCGTTGCCATGATCCCACCTTCCTTTTTCTGGTTTTGGTTTTGGAAGTCCTCTACCAGCTCTAGCTCAGTGGTCAGAGCAATCCTTTTTTTCGCACGCTCTTCCTTCTCTATTTCAACAAGGATCCTATCCATTTCGCAGTCCTGCTGAACTTTCTTCACTTCAACCTCAGCCTGCTCGTAGAGCTTCCTGGTCCGAGTGAGGGCACCAGTCAGCTTTCCGATACGTTTTCTGGCCACGTCAAGACTTTGAGTGACCTTGGCAAGGTTGGAGTTAGCTTCCACATGCTGCCTCAGAACCTCTTCCAAACGAGTGGCCTTCTCCTGATGCAAAGCCAACTGCTCCTTCCATTTCCTCTCGCAGAACTCAGCCTTCTGCCTCAGCTGATCAACATCATTTTGCAGGTCATTCAGCTTAGACTCATATTCTTGGACCCGATGCTTCATTATCTCCTCAACATTTCTAACTTTTTCCTCCAGCTCTGCACCACGAGCTCTGGCTCCATCGCGCTCCCTGGAGGCTAAGGAAGACTCTCCATTTTCCCTCACCCACATGGCAAAGTGGAGGCAGGCCTGAAATAATCGACATAGTAGCAAAATTATATTATTCAGATCAACACAGAAATGTTAAGGCAATGAAATCTCTAGGACAATCACTTACAGCAAGGGCATGGTGGGATAAGTTTTGCCTCAAACCACCATCATCATACTCCTGCATAATCTTGGTATCATCAGGACCAAGTAAGCCCAGCAAAACTCTCTCCGCAGCAGCTGGCTCTCTCAACGTACTGATAATCGCAGGGGAATCCCTTGTATGAGTCCCATTCTGGAAATAATAGATTTTGGCATATACACCTCTTATTAGTTATTTTGCACACTGATACATTGTGTTTTGATCATATCTGAGTACTTCACACAAAGTAAACTAGCCACAGAAAGCAAGTTGGTTCTTCCAAAATAGAGTTTTAGATTTCTTTCTTCTGCTTTGTTTTATTTAATGGGGATGAACTAATTAGGCATAACAAAGAATAGAGCAGGAAAATGCTGCTCTTGAACCTTCTATATCAAGGAACTAGGAACTAAGCGCCATAGTACAGGAACATAAGCAGTCACTTTCAGAACCAACCATGACAAAGGTATTCTTTTCTAATTTTAACCAAAGCATCGGAAGATGAATCATATTCAATTTTTTCCTCATCAAGGTTTTTCAGTTCTTTTCGTATAGATGCCCTAAAAAATTAGTTATACAACTCAAATCTTGAACTGTTTCGGGACAAAATAAGGATTGGAGTTATCATCCTACAGATGATTTTCTTTAACTTTGGGAACCCTGACAAGTGTCTTTAACAAGCAGACAAAACCTCTAAAGAAGAGAGTGATCCATCTGATGCATGTGATACAATAACATGGACTGATTGGAAATCCACTCTTACCCCATCTGGCAGATTTACATCATTTGAAGGCATTGGATGCACACTATCAGGTTTTGTTTGGGTAGAACTTTGAGGAGCAGTTCCCTTGTCACAAAACCTGAGCAGTGGAGCTAGAACAGAACTTCTCTCTGCAAACACCTACGATTTGGTGAATATACTTCAGAATAAAAAAGAACCTATTCAATCAGATTCTTATTCACCAAAATTGAAAATTATCTCAACTCACTGACAGGTGAGTTACACAGCAGAAAACTCATATGAATAAGCCTGCTAAACATTAAGTTACATAGCTTAAACCATAAACATCAACCTAGTGTATTAAGCATCAGAAAACTCCTGTCACTGATTAAGAATCATTGAGAGGTGATTTATACAGCTTAAAACTAATATGAATAGGCCCACATATGTGATATAGCACATTTCAGAACTTTTACCGGCAAGTAGTCTCAAGCGTTTGCTTCTTCTTACTCTCACCAAGGCTGATTCAATATTATGGATGAAGGGAGCTCACTTGGCGGCCTTCCTCATGAATCATGTTATTCCTTGGATAAACAAGCAGACTAATTATAATGATGCAAATACATATTTTCAAGTGGGAACGACTTAACAATATTAGCACAACTCAGACTAATTATACTAATGTCTATTAGGGCAGGATAAGGCCACCAATTAGTCACATGATCAAAAAGTGTATTTCTGTTTCAATTGGTACCACAAAATATTAACCCAATCCCAATAAGAGCTATAAGAAATTGGCAATTAGAGATGGTTTATGACTTGTTATTATGAGAAGCTGCTTTGCTAAATACCTCAGAACTCTGATAACAGCAGGAATAGATTAACGGAAAAAGAAGAAGAAGGAAACTCAAACAGTAACTTCACCAAATAGTAGCTTAAAAACCTGCTTTGTTGGTGCTTACAACAAAAGCTACAACAGGCCCAAAGGGAAACAGAACACAGAGAAAACAGTAGGCGCAAGCAAAACCTTCTTTAAATGACTTCAACATGATTCTCTCACTTGGGCTTATTATCTTCGTTCATACAAAAATGGGATTTGAATTAAAAGAACCCAAGAAAAGCAGCTCGATTGATAAAAATCCTAAATTTCTGACCTTGGAAAGTTCAGTCAACCCCACCAACTTACCAGCTCTCTTGCAGGGAGCTATTGGTAAATGGTAAAATACTAAAAGCCAAACCCAGTACGCAAAATTTTAAAAAACAGTCTTCGACAAGCCAGAACACACAATCAAGAGAAACACCAAGCCAACAACAAAGAAGAACCCTTCTATGCCTTAAAGCTAAAAAGTGCAAAACACCCATGACCAGAAACTCAGTGAACAAGCCATGAATCAACAGCCCATTAAGAACAAAAGACACAAGAAGCCACTGGGAAGAGAAAGTACTCTTCTTTTTTGTACCTGAGCACCGGAGGCAGAGAATCAGAGGCAGTTCTTAAAACCCTTGAGAAAGGCAAATGCAAAGGCAGAGGGAAAGGCAAAGAGATTTTGATTCAGGGAAGGAGGTTAGCAAGCAAAGAGACTATATGTGTGCTATGTCTCGTATGCATTTACTACCTTTTCTTTTTATTTCCCATTTTGTGTGTCATTGCTTTGCGAGTGTAAGAGGTTACGGCAGACTCGGAACAAGCGATGGTCTGCACACTCAATACGTTGGCGTTTTAAAACACCCACAAAATAGATAAATGAACCATTAATGAAAGCCAATAAAGTTTTGAAAGTTTTGATAAAGATTTCTTTTTTATTATTATATAAATGTTTGATTAAGAGTTTTGATCGTAACCGTTTTAAGTACAGCAATATCCACAAACAAGCTTAAAATATAACTCTAAACATGAACAAATAAAGATGGCATATTTTTGTGTTGAAATACAACTCTAAATACGATCATTGATATATATTTGATAATAATGCAGTTGTATCTGTCTCTGTCTCTCTGTCTCTATCTGTCTCTCTCTCAATGAGAGAGCACCCTGAGTCTCGACTTCTTCATCCTCCAACTGCAGGCGGTGGAGACAATTCTATAGCCAGAGAAACCGGTTGACAAGTTGGGCAGGAAGAGAAACGAGCAGCTACATCATCAACCCTGTAATACTCATAATGAATTTTGCAGTGATTGCAACATGCCCAGAAAGTAAAAGGATGCTGGTCATCGTCCACTTCTTCATCGACGTCTTTGGCTTCTTCTATTTGCTTGCTAACATCTTTGTTTAGCTCCAGCGTTGGTATGATCCCACCTTCCATCCTCTGGTTTTGGTTTTGGAAGTCATCTACCAGCCGTAGCTCGGTAGCCGGAGCAATCCTTTTTTCCTCACGCTCTTCCTTCTCTATTTCAACAAGGATCCTATCCATTTCGCAGTCCTGCTGAACCTTCTTCACTTCAACCTCAGCCTGCTCGTAGAGCTTCCTGGTCCGAGTGAGAGCACCTGT
The DNA here is from genome assembly GCA_018703695.1 of Prunus fruticosa. Taxonomy (NCBI): domain Eukaryota; kingdom Viridiplantae; phylum Streptophyta; class Magnoliopsida; order Rosales; family Rosaceae; genus Prunus; species Prunus fruticosa. Next base: position 38,696,701 of record CM031924.1, on the reverse strand, counting down.
CAGCTTTTCGATACGTGTTCTGGCCACGTCATGACTTTGAGTGACCTTGGCAAGGTCGGAGTTAGCTTCCTCAAGCTGGCTCAAAACCTCTTCCAAACGAGTGGCCTTCTCCTGATGCAAGGCCTCCTGCTCCTTCCATTTCCTCTCGCAGAACTCAGCCTTCTGCCTCAACTGATCAACATTATTTTGCAGGCCATTTAGCTTAGACTCATATTCTTGGACCAGATGCCTCAGAATCTCCTCAACATGTCTAACTCTTTCCTCCAGCTCTGCAAAATGAGCTCTGGCTTCATCGCGCTCCCTGGAGGCTAAGGAAGACTCTCCATTTTCCCTTAGCCACATGGCAAAGTGGAGGCAGGCCTGAAATAATCGACATAGTAGAAAAATTAAATTGTTCAGATCAACACAGAAATGGTAAGGCAATGAAATCTTGAGGACGATCACTTACACCAAGGGCATGGTGGGCCAAGTTTTGCCTCAAACCACCATCATCATACTCCTGCATAATCCTGGTATCGTCAGGGCCAAGTAAGCCCAACAAAAATCTCTCTGCAGCAGCTGGGTCTCTCAACATACTGATAATCTCAGGGGAAGCCCTTGTATGAGTCGCATTCTGGAAATAATAGATTTTGGCATTTGCACCTCTTAGTAGTTATTTTACACAAAAGTAAACTAGCCCCAGAAAGCAAGTTGGTTCTTCCAAATAAGGAGTTTTAGATTTCTTTCTTCAGCTTTGTTTTAATTAATTCGGATGAACTAATTAGGCATAACAAAGAATAGAGCAGGAACATGCTGCTCTCTAACCTTCCATATCAAGGAACTAGGAACTAAGCGCCATAGTACAGGAACAAGAGCAGTTACTTTCAGAACCAACCATGACTAAGAAACAAGAAGGTATTCTTTTTTAATTTTAGCCAAAGCACCAGAAGATGAATCATATCAAATTTTTTCGTCATCAAGGTTTTTAAGTTATTTTCGTATAAGTTCTCTGAAAAATTAGTTATATTACTACGAATCTTGAACTGTTTCAGGAAAAAAATCAGTATGGGAGTTATCATCCTACAGATGATTTTCTTTAACTTTAGGAACCCTCACAGGTGTCTTTAACAAGTAGACAAAACCTATAAGGAAAAGAGTGGTCCATACGATGCATGTGATACAATAACATGAACTGATTGGTAATCCATTCTTACCCCCTCTGGCAGATTTACAGCATTTGAAGGCACTGGATGCACGCTATCTGGTTTTGTTTGGGTAGAATTTTGAGGAGCAGTTCCCTTGTCACAAAACCTTGGCAATGGTGCTAGAACAGAACTTCTCTCTGCAAAGACCAACAATTTGGTGAATCTACTTAAGAATAAAAAAGAACCTATTTAATGAGATTCTTATTCGCCAAAATTAAAAAAAATTCTCAACTCGCTGACATGTGAGTTACACAGCAGAAAACTCCTATGAATAAGCATGCTAAACACTAAGTTACACAGCTTAAAGCATAAATAAGAACCTAGTGTATCAAGCATCATAAAACTACTGTCAGTGACTAAGAACCTATTGAGAGGTGATTTATACAGCTTAAAATTAGTATGAATAGGCCCAAACTTATTCATATGTGATATAGCACATTTCAGAACTTTTACCAGAGCTTAGTCTTGAGCGTTTGCTTCTTCTTAAGCTCACCATGGCTGATTCCATATTATGGATGTAGAGAGCTCACTTGATGACCTTCCTTATGAATTACGTTATTCCTTGGATAAACAAGCAGACTAATTATTATACCGATGCAAACATATACAGATTTGAGTTTCAAGTGGGAACAAGTCATTGAAGGATTATACAGGTTTGCAAAACAATTTAAAGTACTCTAATCTACAAACACTAGACATATAAATATGAAGAGCATTAAAGGACGATGAATTTCAGAGGAACATGTTGTGTTTACCATTCAGAAACTAAGTTCATAAGTATTATTCTGAAGGTTATAGGCTCGTCAGATGAAACTAGTGTTTATAGTGAGCAGGAAAAAAAAAAAGCTACCAACTAGCTACATTATCTAAAAGTGCATTTCAACTTCACTTGGTCACCCCAAAAGTAATCTAAAAAAAATCTACAAGGAACTGGAAATTGAAATATGTATAGTTGTGAGAAGCTAGGATGCAAATACATGTAGCTAAGTGACTCAGAACTTGCACAAAAGCAGAAAGACATTATTTAAAAATAAGGAAAAAAATTAACAATAACTTCCCCAGATAGTTACTTGAAACCCTTTTGTGCCTTTGATTAAAGTGACTAGAGAAACAATGCTTTTGCTGGTTATACAATCTAAAACTGGTCCCCAATGGAATGGCTAGCTGTAACAAGAAATTGGATATAAGCAAACCAAAATCAACCCATCATGTAAAAATGAGAAAAAAAATTGAAAGAATCCTTTTTTTATATTAAAAAAAGCACCTGTATAGTTAAAAAATTCCTAATGTCTGACTTTTGAAAGCTAGGTCAACCCCACCAACCCACCACAGCCAAAATATAAAACAAGACTCTCACAAATGGCAGATTCAATGCAGAAATGTAGAGTCCTTTTGTGCCTTGGAGCTCATAAACCCAAAAAAGCCCATCACCAGAAACTCAGTAAACAAGCTAAGAGTGGTCCCTATCCATCAAGCAAATGACTTTAAAAAAAGAAAAGCCATTGGAAAGAGAAAGTCATTTCCTTTGTACCTGAGGAGGCTGGGGAAGGTGGTGGTCGGTTGTAGAAGGCGTAGAGTCACTGAGTTGCTGAAAGTAAAACCCTGGAAAAGGGCAAATGCGCTTGGGGTGAGGAAAAGAAATAGAAGATTATATATATTTTGTCTCATGCATGTATGTATCTGCCACCTTTTTTAATTTTTTTTTTCTCGGAGATTGGTCTTGGTGCCACGCCAAAAACAACATAAACTGCCACGACGGTGGGGTTTAAGAGACTAAAATATTTTGGGACGGAGTCTGACGGGTGAGATTAAACGTGTGTGCAAGTTTTTGCGGTGGGATTGAATTCAGAAGTCATTTTCTTGCTTTCATTGACCTTTAATCTTCTTTTTCTTTGGGAATTTCAAACATTATTTCCCTTACATTGTCTTGTCACACAAATTGCATTTTAGCATGCAAATAGGTCAAGAATTGTTAAATGATTAGTGTACTATGATTTTTCTGCTTTTGTTTTATTGTTTTCGTTCCTGCATAAAATTGGAATTTGTATGTGATCCTAATCTGTTTTTGAACCCCTTCCCCTTTCAAGTTCTGGAGCCACTTAACCACTATACTGGTCATCACTTTGTGTGATTATTACCTATGGAATCTCGTATTCATAACTCTTGCGAGATGTTTTTCAAAATAGAAATTAACATAATTACTTATTATTCTATATTGTTGATCAATTACTTAATTACTTAATATAATTTATTTCTTTCCTATTTAATTCATTTAATGTTATTGATTATTTTATTATTCATTATAAGTACATACATTACTCAATTCCCCTTCAAATTGTTACTTAATTACTTAATCTCTATAATTATTATTTTTATTTCCTATTTAATTCTTCCTTAGATAACTTTATTTATGTTCTTAGTTAATTTTCAATCTTCACTATTATTTTTTAAGCATGATAAAGTGCCTGGCAAATCAAGTTGGTTTACATCTTTAATAATTTTTTTATTTTTGATAAATAATAAATATAAGAACATTATATCTAGTGAATAACGTGAAATAATGTTACTCATGTATCTTACCATGCAATTTATAAAGTGTAAAATATTGTAGTAAAAAATGATAAATAAATTACTAGGTGTGTTTAATTTTCATTCATTAATTACTTTAGATTTTCTAAGTTAGAGAGTTTGTCAGTTGCAATATAATCAACTTAAATCATTCAAACCTAGTATGCAATGCATTTCCTTCTTATTTTTTGTGCCAAAATAATAGATGATTGACTAAATAAACTTCTTCTAAAATTTCATTAAAATTTCCATGTATTTATCACAATTTTCGTGGTTTCTATCTAATTTGTATCGATATCGATATTTTTATGATATTTCCATTGATATTTCTGTATTTTAGAACCAATGATATTTCTGAAATCCTCAGTATTTCAGACCTCTGTTGTAGCCAAGCAGAATCTGCTTTTATAGACACGAGGACAGAGCAACGATGGGATTGATGAAGGCCGCAGGGTGAGATATGGTGATGAAGTGGATGTGATGCGGAGCGACATACACTTGTGGGGCCGGCCAGAGCAGCTCAGCTTCGTATTCAACAATGAGGTCCTGATGTGTTATCCGATCATTGCTTCTACTAATTCAGCAATTACAGAGAGCAACTTTTCAGTCTCAAGCATTTCATATAGTTATCCACTTGTCATATTCTTGTCATCTTATAGTTATCCACTTGTCACCTAATTGATCTATACAGCTTATTAAATTCCACTTGTCATCTTACACCTCATCTTACTTCAAAGCCCCAAAGTCAGGGCATCATCAATTACAAATTTTTAATGCCTAAATCTGAGATGATGGATGTGTACGTCCTGCATAATCCTGGTATCATCAGGGCCATGTAAGCCCAGCAAAACCCTCTCTGCAGCAGCTGGCTCTCTCAACATACTGATAATCTCAGCAAAACTCTTGAACTGTTTCCGGACAAAATCAGGATGGGAGTTATCATCCTACTGTACAGATGATTTTCTTTAACTTTAGGAGCCCTGATAAGTGTCTTTAACAAGGAGACAAAACCTCTAAAGAAAAGAGTGGTCCATCTGATGCATGTGAAACAATAACATGGACTGATTGGTAATCCATTCTTACCCCCTCCGGCAGATTCACATCATTTGAGGGCATTGAATGTAACACTGTCTGGTTTTGTTCGGGTAGAATTTTGAGGAGAAGTTCCGTTGTCACAAAACCTTGGCATTGGAGCTAGAACAGAACTTCTCTCTGCAAAGACTTACAATTTGGTGAATATACTTGAGAATCAAAAAGAACCTATTCAATCAGATTCTTATTCGCCAAAATTGAAAATTTATCTCAACTCACCCACAGGTGAGTTACACAGCAGAAAACTCCTACGAATAAGCATGCTAAACATTAAGTTATATAGCTTAAACCATAAACAACAACCTAGTGTATTAAGCATCAGAAAACTCATGTCACTGATTAAGAATCATTCAGAGATGATTTATACAGCTTAAAACTAATCGGTGCCAACATGCAGGAAGTACTTAAATATCTACTAACAAGATTGAAATATATCCAAACATGAAAATTTAAAGGTGACATTTTTGTGTTGAAAGAGATTTGATGTAAATCATTGATATATATTTGATAATACCGTAGTTGATTAGAGTAATAAAAAAAGGGCTGCTAGTTGACCATACAAAAAGGGCTTTTGGTAGGAGAGGGTTACCGTTAGTTAGATAGGCCAAGAAAACAAAGTTTACAAAATATGTATTTTCTTAACAACCCCCACTTTCTTCATCCTGCATTGCATCGACGGATCCCTCTCCATCCATGCCCGTCCGGGTCTTCAGCTTCCTCCGGGGTCTTTCAGGGAGACCACTCGAAGATAGGGGGGCTTGCCACCACTAGCAGTTCCTTGACTTTCAGTATCAACATGTTGCTGGTGAGAAGAGTTACCGGATGACTCAACAAGTGCAGATGGTGACATGATGTAGACTTCATTAGACACAAAGGTGGTTTGACATTGTTGGCAGCGGAGAAGACGATCTACATAAACCCTACTATACAGAAAATGAACATTGCATCTATAGCACCTTGTCCAGAAAGTCGAAGGATGCTGGGCCCCCACTTCTCCATCAACGTCTTTGGCCTCTTTCTTCGCACGCTCTTCCTTCTCTATTTCCCCAAGGATCCTATCCATTTCGCAGTCCTGCTGAACCTTCTTCACTTCAACCTCAGCCTGCTCGTAGAGACTCCTGCTCCGAGTGAGGGCACCAGTCAGATTTTTGATACGTGTTCTGGCCACATCATGACTTTGAGTGACCTTGGCAAGCTCAGAGATAGCTTCCTCACGCAGCCTCAAAACCTCTACCATAAGAGTGTCCTTCTCCTGATGCAAGGCCTCCTGCTCCTTCCAATTCCTCTCGCACAACTCAGCCTTCTGACTCAGCTGATCAACATGATTTTGCAGACCACTCAGCTTAGACTCATACTCTTGGACCTGATGCCTAAGAATCTCCTCAACATTCCTAACATTTTCCTCCAGCTCTGCAACACGAGCTCTGGCTTCATCGCGCTCCCTGGAGGCTAAGGAAGAATCTCCATTTTCCCTTAGCCACATGGCAAAGTGGAGGCAGGCCTGAAATAATCGACATAGTAGCAAAATTAAATTATTCAGATCAACACAGAAATGGTAAGGCAATGAAATCTTGAGGACAATCACTTACACCAAGGGCATGGTGGGATAAGTTTTGCCTCAAACCACCGTCATCGTACTCCTGCATAATCCTGGTATCATCAGGGCCAAGTAAGCCCAGCAAAACTCTCTCTGCTGCAGCTGGCTCTCTCAACACACTGATAATCTCAGAGGAAGCCCTTGTATGAATCGCATTCTGGAAATAATTTATTTTGGCATATAAACCTCTTAGTAATTATTTTACACATTAATACATTGTGTTTTGATCATATCTGAGTACTTCACACAAACTAAACTAGCCAGCGAAAACAAGTTGGTTCTTCCAAAATAGAGTTTTAGATTCTTTCTTCGGCTTTGTTTGCATAACAAAGAATAGAGCAGGAACATGCTTCTCTTTAACCTTCTATATCAAGGAACTAGGAACTAAGCGCCACAGTACAGAAACATAAGCAGTTACTTTCAGAATCAACCATGACAAAGAAACAAAGAGGTATTCGTTTCTAATTTTAACCAAAGCACCAGAAGCTGAATCATATCAAATGTTTTCTTCATCAAAGTTTTGCAGTTATTTTTGTTAAGTGCTCTAAAAAAATAGTTTTATTACTACACATCTTGAACTGTTTCTGGACAAAATCAGGATGGGAGTTCGCATACTACATATGATTTTCTTTAACTTTAGGAGCCCTGACAAGTGTCTTTAACAAGGAGACAAAACCTTTAAAGAAAAGAATGGTCCATCTGATGCATGTGAAACAATAACATGGACTGATTGGTAATCCATTCTTACCCCCTCCGGCAGATTCACATCATTTGAAGGCATTGAATGCACACTATCTGGTTTTGTTTGGGTAGAATTATGAGGAGCAGTTCCCTTGTCACAAAACCTTGGCAGCGGAGCTAGAACAGAACTTCCTTCTGCAAAGACCTACAATTTGGTGAATATACTTAAGAATAAAAAATAACCTATTCAATCAGATTCTTATTCACAAACATTGAAAATTTATCTCAACTGACTGACAGGTGAGTTACACAGCAGAATACAAGCATGCTAAACACTAAGTTACACATCTTAAAGCATAAACAAGAACCTAGTGTATTAAGCATCAGGATTACTCCTGTCAGTGATTAAGACCTATTGAGAAGTGCTTTATACAGATTAAAACTAGTACGAGTAGGCCCAAACTTATTCATATGTGATATAGCACATTTCGGCCACTTTTACCGGTGCATAGTCTCATGCGTTTGCTTCTTCTTAAGCTCACCATGGCTGATTCAATATTATGAATGCAAACAGCTCACTTGGTGGCCTTCCTCATGAATCACGTTATTCCTTGAATAAACAAGCAGACTAATTAATTATACTGATGGAATATATACAGATTTGAGTTTCAAGTAGGAACAAGTCACTGAAGGACAATACAAGTTTTTCAGAACAATTTAAAGTACTCTAATCTACAAACACTAGAGATATAAATATGAACAAAGAATTCAAAACAGAATGCATGTACCTATAGAAAGGGTATTAAAGGACAATGAATTTCAGAGGAAGAGGCTGTGTTTACCATTCAGCGACTAAGTTCATAAGTATTATTCTGAAGGTTAAATGCTCGTCAGATGAAAGTAGTAATCTCAAAAAGCTACCAACTAGCTACATTATCTAAAAGCGTAATTCAACTTTTCAATTGGTAACACCTAAAGTAATCTATAAAAAAAATCTATAAGGAACTGGAAATTGAAGTATGTATTGTGAGAAGATAGGATGCAAATACATGTAGTTAAGTGACTCAGAAATTTCACACAGCAGAAAGACATTATTTAAAAATAAGGGAAAATACTTGAAACCCTTTTGTGGCTTTGATTAAAGTGACTAGAGAAACAATGACTTGATGGTTATACAATCTAAAATTGGTCCCAAATGGAATGGCTGTTGTAACCCATCATGTACATGGTGACAATAATTTTCGGTCATTTTGAAGTTGGATATAAGCAAACCAAAATCAACCCATCATGTAAAAATGGGAATAAAATTAAAAGAATCCATCTTTTTTTATTAAAAGTAATAATAATAAATAAAGCATCTGCATAATTAAAAAATTCCTAATGTCTGACTTTGGATAACTAGGTCAACCCCCCCACCCCACCATAGCCACAACATAAAGACAAGACTCTCACAAATGGCAGATTCAATGCAGAAATGAAGAGCCCTTTTGTGCCTTGGAGCTCATAAACCGAAAAATTCCCATGAACAGAAACTCAGTAAACAAGCTAAGAGTGGTCCCATCCATCAAGCAAAAGACTTTGTTTTTTTCGGGTCTGACTCAAGCAAAAGACTTTAAGAAAAGAAAAGCCATTGGAAAGAGAAAGTCATTTCCTTTGTACCTGAGGAGGCGGAGGCAGAGAAGGTGGTGATCGGTTGTGGAAGGCGTAGAGAACGCGGCGAGTCAGAGTGACTCAGTGAGTTGGTGAAAGTAAAACCCCTGGAAAAAGCCAAATGAGCTTGCTTGGGGCGAGCAAAGGAAATAGAATATTATTGTCTCATGCATCTGCCACCTTATTTTCTTTTCATTTTCCTCTTTTTCCATCTTTTGTGTCAGTGTTTTGCAGATTTTTTTTTCTCGGAGATTGGTCTCGGTCGGAAAACCCACGCCAAATAAAAAAAATGCCACGACGGTGGGTTTAAGAAACTCTTAATATTTCTCAATACACCCAATTTTAAATATGAAATTTGTTCACAGATTGGTGTATTTCGGATGAATTAATTAGTCACAATAACTCTAAACATGTAGAAAAGTTGAAGTTATTTGAAGATGGCATATTTTCGTGTCGACAGATATTTGATAATACTGTAGTTGTATTTGGGTAGATCCCACTATTAGTGTAATAAAAAAGGGCTTTGCTAGTTGACCATACAAAAAGGGCTTGGCTAGGAGAGCGCTGCCGTTAGTTACATAGGCCAAGAAAACAAAAAAGTTTAAGAAATATGTAATCCTCCCTCCCTCTCTCTTTTTTGCTCATTCTAAACCAACTCAAAGATAGAGCACCCGGAGCCTCTGCTTCTAAATCCTGGAATAGCATCATCGGATCGCTCTCCATCCTGGTCTGTGCCGGTTTTCAGCTTCTTCCAAGTTCTTTTGGGGAGACCGCTCCAGGATATGGGGGCTTACCACTAGCAGTTACTTGACTTCCCGTATCAACAAGGTGTCTTGAACTCCGATGTTGCTGGTCAAAAGAGTTACTGGATGACTTAACAATTGGAGGTGGTCGACAAATTTCTAAAGCCAGAAATCCCGCTCGACATCTACTGCAGCGGAGATGACAATTTACATAAACCCTGCCATACTCATATTGATATTTGCAGCTACTGCAAACTGTCCAGAACGTCGAAGGATTATGGGCCTCCACTTCTCCATCGATGTCTTTGGCCTCTATGACCTGCTTACTAACATCTTTGTTTAGCTCCAGCGTTGGGATGACCCCACCTTCCTTCTTCTGGTTTTGGTTTTGGAAGTCCTCATTCAGCTTGAGCTCGGTGGTCAGAGCAATCCTTTTTTTCGCACGCTCTTCCTTCTCTATTTCCCCAAGGATCCTATCCATTTCACAATCCTGCTGAAACTTCTTCACTTCAACCTCAGCCTGATTGTAGAGCTTCCTGTTCAGAGTGAGGGCACCAGTCAGCTTTTCGATCCTTGTTCTGGCCATGTCATGACTTTGAGTGACCTTGGCAAGGTTGGAGTTAGCTTCCTCAAGCTGCCTCAAAACCTCTTCCAAACGAGTGGCCTTCTCCTGATGCAAGGCCTCCTGCTCCTTCCATTTCCTCTCGCAGAAATTAGCCTTCTGCCTCAGCTGATCAACATTATTTTGCAGGCTATTCAGCTTAGACTCATATTCTTGGACCTGATGCCTAAGAATCTCCTCAACATATCTAAATCTTTCCTCCAGCTCTGCAACATGAGCTCTGGCTTCATTGCCCTCCCTGGAGGCCAAGGAAGACTCTCCATTCTCCCTTAGCCACATGGCAAAGTGGAGGCAGGCCTGAAATAATCGACATAGTAGCAAAATTAAATTATTCAGATCAACACAGAAATGGTAAGGCAATGAAGTCTTGAGGACAATCACTTACACCAAGGGCATGGTGGGATAAGTTTTGCCTCAAACCACCGTCATTGTACTCCTGCATAATCCTGGTATCATCAGGGCCAAGTAAGCCCAGCAAAACTCTCTCTGCAGCAGCTGGCTCTCTCAACACACTGATAATCTCAGAGGAAGCCCTTGTATGAGTCGCATTCTGGAAATAATTTATTTTGGCATATAAACCTCTTAGTAATTATTTTACACATTAATACATTGTGTTTCGATCATATCTGAGTACTTCACACAAAGAAAACTAGCCAGAGAAAGCAATTTGGTTCTTCCAAAATAGAGTTTTAGATTTCTTTATTCTGCTTTGTTTTAATTAATTCGGATGAATAAGTAGGCATAACAAAGAATAGAGCAGGAACATGCTGCTCTCTAACCTTCTATATCAAGGAACTAGGAACTAGGAACTAAGCGCCATAGAACAGGAACATAAGCAGTTGTTTTCAGAACCAACCATGACAAAGAAACAAAAAGGTATTCTTTTCTAATTTTAGCCAAAACACCAGAATATGTATCATATCAAATTTTTTTCCTCACCAAAATTTTTCAGTTATTTTTGTGCAAGTGCTCTAAAAATTTAGTTATATAACTACAAATCTTGAACTGTTTCTGGACAAAATCAGGATGGGAGTTATCATCATACAGATGATTTTCTTTAACTTTAGGAACCCTGACAAGTGTCTTTAATCAGTAGACAAAACCTTTAAAGAAAAGAATGGTCCATCTGATGCATGTGACACAATAACACGGACTGATTGGTAATCTATTCTTACCCCCTCCGGCAGGTTCACATCATTTGAAAGAATTGACTGCACACTATCTGGTTTTGTTTGTGTAGAATTTTGAGGAGCAGTTCCCTTGTCACAAATTGGCACTGGAGCTAGAACAGAACTCTCTGCAAAGACGTACAATTTGGTGAATATACTTAAGAATAAAAAAGAACCTATTCAATCTGATTTTTATTCACTATTTTTAAAAAAAAAAATTCAACTCGCTGACATGTGAGTTATACAGCAGAAAACTCCTATTCAATAAGCATGCTAAACACTAAGTTACACAGCTTAAAGAATAAACAAGAACCTAGTTTATCAAGCATCAGAAAACTCCTTGTCACTGATTAAGAACCTATTTAGAGGTGATTTATACTGATTAAAATTAGTATGAATAGGCCCAAACTTATTCATATGTGATATAGCACATTTCAGCAACTTTTACCGGCCCGTAGTCTCAAGCGTTTGCTTCTTCTTATGCTCACCATGGCTTCAATATTATGGATGTAGAGAGCTCACTTGGTGGCCTTCCTCACGAATCACGTCATTCCTTGGATAAACAAACAGACTAATTATACCGATGCAAATATATATATAGGTTTGAGTTTCAAGTGGTAACAAGTCATTGAAGGATATACAGTTTTGTCAGAACAATTTAAAGTACTCTAATCTACAAACACTAGATATATAAATATGAACAAGGAAATCAAAACAGAATGCATGTAGCTATAGAAAGAGCATTAAAGGACGATGAATTTCAGAGGAACAGGTTACGTTTACCATTCAGCAACTAAGTTCATAAGTATTATTCTGAACGTTAAAGGCTCGTCTGATGGAACTAGTACTTATAGTGAGCAGGATAAAAAAGCTACCAACTAGCTACATTATCTAAAAGTGCATTTCAACTTCAAATGGTTTGGTCACCCCAAAAGTAATCTAAAAAAAAATCCATAAAGAATTGGAAATTGTAGTGTGTATAGTTGTGAGAAGCTAGGATGCAAATACATGTAGCTAAGTGACTCAGAAATTTCACAACAGCAGAACGATATTATTTAAAATAAGGGAAAAATTAACAATAACTTCCCCAGATAGTTACTTGAAACCCTTTTTGTGCCTTTGATTAAAGTGACTAGAGAAAAAAAAATGCTTTGGTCCCAAATGGAATGACTGTAACTAGTGCATGGTGACAATAAATTTCAGTAATCTTGAAGTTGGATATAGCAACCCAAAATCAACCCATCGTGTAAAAATGGGAATAAAATTGAAAGAATCCATATATATATATATATATATATATTTTTTTTTTTTTTAAAGCATCTGCATAACTAAAAAATTCCTAATGTCTGACCTTGGAAATCTAGGTCAACCCCCCCAACCCACCATAGCCAAAACATAAAAACAAGACTCTCACAAATGGCAGATTCAATGCAGAAATGAAGAGCCCTTTTGTGCATTTGAGCTCATAAACCCAAAAATTGCCCATGACCAGAAACCCAGTAAACAAGCTCAGAGTGGCCCCATCCATGAAGCAAAAGACAAAAACAAAAACAAAAGAAAAAAGCAATTTGAAAGTGAAAGTCATTTCCTTTTTACCTGAGGTGGCGGAGGAAGAGGCAGAGGCAGAGAATGTGGTGGTCGGTTGTGGAAGGCGTAGAGAACGCGGCGAGTCAGAGTGCTCAGTGAGTTGGCGAGAGTAAACCCCCTGGAAAAACGCAAAATGAGCTTGCCTGGGGAGAGCCAAGGAAATAGAATATTATATGTATTTTGTCTCGCGTATGTATCTGCCACCTTTTCTAATTTTCCTCTGTTTCCATTTTGTCTCAGGTTTTTGCAGATATTTTTGTTCTCGGATATTGGTCTTGGTCGGAAAAGCCAGGGAAAAAAAAAAAAGTGATGCTAAATGAAATTTAAAATTAATTTAGTACACTTTATTATTAAATTATTTATTAAATTATTAATTTATTTTAATATAAAATAATCAAAAATGATATATTAAATTGTAAAATAAATTTAATTTTAATAAAATATGGCCACGAAATGGCGAAGCCATGAGGGAAACAGGCAGACAAACACTTATCAACCTCCATCGCTTGTCAAGCCTCCTCTTCTCTCCAATAATACCAAACCCCCTTCAAAAACCAGCACCATCATCATTCACCCAGGCTCTTCTTGGGTTTAGGGCCTTTTCTTCTTCTTCTTCCTCTTCCTCCACCACTACCACCATTTTTTTGAAACAGAAAGCATCAAATATCCCAATAAAGACTCAAAAGATTCTTAGTTGAGACTGAGAAAACTCAAACTTATGCGAATTTTTGCAATTGTATTAGGTTCGAAGTTATAAAAAGCATACTTCTTATATGTTATTTTCTTTTTTTGGTGAAATAAGGAAACCCCTAAAAAACAACCACACATGAGTCGAGGCTTAGCAAGACCAAGTCATCCATCAACATAGAGCTAACCCAGACAGGGGCCTCATCAAAAAAGCAAATTCCCACGTCCAGATTATAACTCCAGTTTGTCAAACAATCTGCAACACAATTCTTTTCCCTATAAATGTAGACAAGGTGACAAGTTCCAATTTGTCTCATGAGATCACAACAACTATGCACCAAAGCAGCAAGAGGATGACATTGCAATGAATTGATTTGTTGCACAAGTGAGACAGCAACAGCAGCATCCATTTCAATAGCAAGGTTAGTGATACCTTTCTCAACAACAAGCTTTATATGTTATTTGCGTTGTAGCCACTAAGACAAGAAGAGAAGGTTCAAAGCCCAAGCATCCACTAGCTCCTATGTACCAATACATGACAGTGGTAGGGTAGCCTAATAGGAAACGGATTTTATCCGTTGCCAACACAAAATTTTAGCATTGTGAACTCTGACAATCGGGTGGAAGCACAAAAACATTTGACTTGGCATAGCAAACGGATTTTAAATTACATTTAAAACAAATGTATTTTTAATATATTGAATTGTGATAGATTGTATTAGAGTGTATCGGAGTATTTTTAGTAGTTAAATAAGGTGTACTTAGTTAATTTTATAATTTGATTTCAATATTAAGGTGTATTTAGATCATAGGGTGGGGTTCATTCAGGAGCACTAAAAAAACCTGCCACACCGGTGGGTTTAAGACACTCTTCAAATTTCTCAATACACCCAATTTTAAATATGAAACATTAATTATAATCAAATTTAGCTTGATAAAATTAATTGGAAGATATGTAAACCTATAATAGCACATTATCAAATTTGTTCACAGATCAATGCATTTCGGATGAATTAACAAGTCATGATTTTGTTTAACGAGTCATGAATTATCAAATCTGTTCATAATAAAGAATAGTGTTGTTTAACCATGATTTTGCACTCATATTATTCCATGTGGATTTGTAATATATGTGTCGATATGACTGTCACATTGAAAAAAATTTCAATAAAAATACATGTGTGTTTGCATCATTAGAATTATTTCCTTTAACCCTCGTGGTTGGTGAGAAAGTGGGCATGTAATTCTTGTACATTAGAGTTGGAAAATATAAATTTTCAGTTCGCCTGAACATTTGACACATTGGCAATAATGTGAAAGATAAAAACAATCACACTATGATACATTATTACTAATTTACGCACGTGTTATAATATAAGTGCACAATGAGTTTTTGGCTATTGAATGTGCTGCTATATGCATGGGATTACTGAAGGCTGCTAAGCTTGGAATCTCTACTCTTTGGTAGCATCAGGCTCGAGGAAGTTGTGGCTTTACTGACGGGAGGTGGTGAGCTATGGAGTAATCTGGGTAACCTTGTGGATGACATTAGAAGGTTGCTAGTACAATTGTGTGTTAGTGATGTTTTTTTTCAGCCACATCTGGGTAATCGGGTAGCTCACTCTTTGGCGCAGTTTGATTTGCGAGAACAACATCATTCTTTCTGGGTTGGTCTTGCTCCTGACTGGCTTGTATCACTATTAGTAACAGACATGGAGGGTAGGTAGTTGTTTTCAGTTATCGGTTCTGATGCTGTGGTACTCTTTTTCCTTGACCGGATTTCCTCCATTGGGGGTTTTTATGGCAAGGTTTTAATGAGACCACCTCTTGTTGCATCCATGTTTTGATTGCAATTTGTACGATTGATGGTTGGAATGAAAGTTTCTTATTCTTTGATAAATAAAAAAGAGTGCACGATGAGTTTTTGTAAGGTATAACATTAAAAAAGAAAACTCATGTTATAACATGAATGTACTAAACCCTAAACCGTGTAACACTACGAGAGATTGAGTGACTCTAGCTCAACGCATAGTGCTTGTACGAAGCTATTATTACTATTCAAGCACAACTGGACAAGGATCCAATGAATGAGACTCATTATCCTTTGCAGAAGAAGTCTCACACTTAAACCAAAGCAAATTTAGATGATAACACAATTTGGTACATAAATTGTGCAATCCTCAAAGGGGAACCTAAATTTTGTACTCAATTTTCCTTTGCTTACTCTCTTTTGGGTAACTTTTCTCAGTTCAATACCAACTAAAACTTGATTTACTGGTCAAAACTGGAGCAATGAAAGAGTAAGAATGTGGTAAATGACTGTCGGTGCCCCTGATTTCATGATCCAGAAGAGTGACAAGAGACAAAGATGGGTCCCTTGAGAGGTGAGAAAGGCAGAAGACCAAGAAAAGAAAGGATGCAAATGCAATTGCATGGCATGCACTTGAGTGACCATGAGTGATTTCCCATGTGCAACAGCACCCGACTCCTCAATCACACTTTCTGTTTCTTCTTCTTCTTCTTCTTCCTCTTGCCTTTCATAGATTGTAATTGCTGCTTTTCCACCCTCACCCACCTACCTATATGTATTTTCTTCATCCTCTATTTACATTGTTGACCCTGTCCCCATTAGATTGACTTCAATTCAATAACTTGGTTTCAAAGAAAAAAAATGGTAGTAACTAAACAAAAGTGGGTGATGATGAGTTGGTGTAATAGTGGAGAATGCATAGGATGCTAGTTAAACTTTGATTAATTAGCCTAAAATAGTACTTAATATAAAAACGGGTAAAATTCGTTTTTAAATTGCCAAAATTGAAACTACGAAAATCAAACTGATATAAAACCGACAAAATACACATATCAAAAATGACTTTTTCCTTATAATAAATTACGAAAGTTTACATTTCCACTGGTTTATTCATGCATTCTACTGCTCCATGTTTTAGAGGAGACCAACCAAGTTTTTATTGCCTAAATCATTTGGTAGCAAGTAGCTACAAGCAAGCTAATTTAATACAAATATTTAAGCAATCCTACTACATCCATATAACTATGTGCATGTGATCATTATAGAAAATTAATGATCATTGTTGAGAAGTTGTATCTGTGCAAAGATCCCACCATTGAAATTAAGAAGGGCTTCAAGAAGAGAGGGTCAGTTTGGTAAATCCAAATTTTTGGACATGGTACATACATAATTGGGTGGTTGTGGATGGGAAAGAAAAAGCAAAGAAAAGTTTCCAAACATGTTTTCTTTCTCTCTTTCTTTTGATTAATCTGAATTATAAAGTTGCTTTTTGGTATTGTTATTAGCTTGCTGCTAGTTAATCTCTCACTCTCATAATATCATTTCCCAGTCTATCTCTCCTTTATTCACGCCGCTCTCACTTCCAATTTCACACTTTTCTCTCTTCTTACTCAACACAAAAACACAGAAAACACCAAAGCTTTCCTTGTTCACCATATCACCATCTATCCTTCTCATTTTGCTTCTTTCCTCCCGTAGACCCCAACACCACCATCAAAATGTCTGAATTTTCTTTCTCATCAAACACTTCCAAGAAGACTAAATTCTCTAGTCTTCTTCTTGCTGACTTCTTCAATGTTTGTTTCTTCATTTTGTCACACCCTCTCTACTTCTCCTACTTCATTTTCTTCTCACCATACCTCCTCAAGCTCCTTTCTTTTCTGTCTCCTCTCTTCATCACCACTGCCCTTCTTGTCCTGGCTTACCTCACTGTCACTCCCCCACTTGTCCAAGACAACGTTGCGAATTCCGAATTGTCCAGCATCAAAGTTGGTTGTCTTGTGACCACTTACCAAACTGTTTTGGAAAGACTGCAGAAGTCTAAAGCAGATGACAGTGATGGTGATGATCATGATCACGAGGAGTTTCGATCTTTCGAAGAGCTTGAAGTGTATAAGATTGTGTTTGATACTTCTAGTTTCGAGATTAGCGAGAACCCAGTTGAAGAAATCTGCTCACAAGTCTCTGAAGCACCAGTTGATGATGTGTCCAGCCATGAAGGCAATGCTACCTCTGCTCCACTGGAAGCTGCAAGTGATGTTTTAGATGAAAACCCAGCTGAGGTTATTGCTTGGCCAAGAGTGGAGACATTGGCAGCATTTTTTAAAGAGGAGAATTGGTCAAAAGATTTCAAGGAAGAGAAAGAAGTCAAGCCAGCAAGCACACTGTCCAATAAAGTTGATGAAGATGGAAAAGAAAACAGGTCCATGAGAATAGCATCCAAGGATTTGGGGTAGCAAAACAAGTTTTTGTGAAGTGAGTGCTGATTATGATGGAGATCAATTTACTTCCAAATCCATGTCAAATTCCCAAAGGCTAGGAGCAAATTTTGGAGAAGACAACATTAAAGTTATGGAGGACTCTCAAATGCTAATGGGTCCAAATCTTGGAAGTTTTGGTTCAATGAGGAAAGAGAAAGAGTGGAGGAGGACACTGGCTTGCAAGCTTTTTGAGGAGAGACATCACAATGTGGAAGGTGGAGGTGAGGGCATGGACATGCTTTGGGAGACATACGATGAGACAGAATCAATTAAAGCCATGAAGGGAAAAAGCAAGTCAAAGAAGGGCAAGAATGGAAAGGTTGAGGAGGATGATGATGGAGAGGAAGAGGAGGATTTTGATGGGCAATTATGCTGCTTGCAGGCATTGAAATTTTCAGCAGGGAAGATGAATTTGGGCATGGGGAGGCCTAATCTTGTCAAGTTTTCCAAGGCCCTCAAAGGGTTTGGATGGTTGCACCATGTCACCAAGCATGGGAAGAAGGGGTACCATTGATTTAACTAGATTTTTAGATTTACTTTGGTTAATGCATGCTAAATTCAAGTAGCAATTATGTGTATTTGAGTAAGAGTGCCACAAGTAAATATGTCCCTTTCTTTTATGATATAAATTGGCTTCCACAAATTAACTATGAAATCAGATTGTTCCTCTGTTTCCATCCATCTTACTCATTTCTAGGTTACCAATTTATTCCACATAAAGTTTCCTAAAAGAGTCAACTCATCATGTACTTTAACCTACTCTAAGCCTACTATGATGACCAATTTGAGATTAGGGTTGATCAATGACCCCACAACTTTAGCTAGTGGCTTTTCTTTCAATGGCTTGAAAATATCATTCCCATTTTCTTACCATAGCAATTAGATCCTACCTAATTGGAGCTCTTTAATCACTGTGTAGATCTAGGTCTTTGATATTTATCTGGGTAAAAAGAAGAGACCGCCCTTCCTCTCTTTAGTAAAGTAGCCTTGCCTTTTTAATAATGGAGTTAGGAGTATGTTCTTCTAATAATGGAGTGCCCTTGGGCTACAAAAAAAAGTCACATGGTACTTTACCCAGTAATAATGGAGTTTGAAAGAAAATCGTATGGGAGTTGTTGTGCACCCAACTGCCATGGTACCTGATGAATGTTATGAGCAATAGCATCCAAGGCAATTCGGAATTATACCCAGTAAGACTAAGATGTTATACAATTATCTCACGTCGAAAGATGAGCTGTTTATGAATTACACTGGGCCTTTTTCAAATAAAATCTCAAACAATGCATAAATCGAAACTAAAAACCCTTGTATGTAGCATAGGCTATAATAAACATTTTTTTACAATAGAAAACAATTAAATGTCACATTAGTTGATGATAAAATGTAAGAATTGATGTGTAATGAGTACTAAATTACTAATTAATCAACCCATGTTAATTAGCAACTTAACTGTCACATATTAATAAGGTAGACAATTTGGTAAATGTGTCTTGAGTTGAGTTGAGACTTGACATTATTGGATCTACGCTTAATTAACTGATTTTTATTTTTCACAAATGCGTAATTAAATAATTAATAAACACCAAAATCCCACTAACAAGTGACAAAAGTCAAAAACGACAACAATCTAACCTGGGCCCCACATTTTTGGGATTTTAATAAGCACCGCCAAGTCGCACTCGCTGATCCGCGTTTTACAGTTAATAATTAACAGAACATTTTTTTAAAAAAATCCAAAATTAAATGCCAGAGTCCGAGTGAGAGAAGAAGTGTGAGTCTCACAGACACAGAGGAGCCAAAGCCAAATCGAAAATGGCGAACCTTCGAGTCTCTGCCCACAGCAGAGGAGGAGCCATGAGGAGCTCCACCGCGTCCTTCAGAGTTCTGGCTATGACCATTGCAATCGCCGTCGTCTTCTTCGTCTCTCTCTCGTTCGTCTTCACTTCCCAAACCGACACTTCTGATCTCACCGACTTGGTAAGTGTTCTCTACTCATCTCTCACATTCTCGCTGCTTCTCTGCTTCAATGGAGTTTCAAGTTCATGTTTTTCATTTCGGGATCTAATCGTTTTTGGATTTTCGTTTCCGTTCCCGCGCTGGAACTAGACTAGTAGAAAAAGTTTGCAAAAATCGAAGCAATTAGTAATCTTTTGTTGTTAATTGCGAATTAGGGTTTCAATTCTGGTTCATACGGATTGGGATCGACGAGAAGGACGGTGCTTGCTCTGAAATCGGATCCTCTGAAGCCGCGACTGGACCAGATCCGGAAGCAAGCAGACGATCATCGGACCCTAGCCCTGGCATACGCTAGCTATGCACGGAAGCTGAAGCTCGAGAACTCCAAGCTCGTTCGGGTCTTCGCCGATCTCTCGCGAAACTACTCGGATCTCATGAACAAGCCCGCTTATCGCGCTCTCTTCGACTCCGACGCGCTCAACATCGACGAATCAGTGCTGCGCCAGTTCGAGAAAGAAGTGAAAGAGCGAATCAAAGTTACCAGACAAGTAATCGCCGAAGCCAAAGAGTCTTTCGATAACCAGCTAAAGATTCAGAAGCTTAAGGACACTATTTTCCAAGTGAACGAGCAGCTGACGAAGGCCAAGAAGCAAGGAGCTTTCTCCAGCTTGATTGCCGCAAAATCAATCCCCAAAAGCTTGCATTGCGTTGCAATGCGGTTGATGGAGGAGCGAATTGCACATCCTGAGAAGTATACCGATGAAGGGAAGCCCACTCCGCCCGAAATTGAGGACCCCAATCTTTACCATTATGCTATATTTTCAGATAATGTGATTGCGGCATCAGTGGTGGTGAATTCGGCTGTGAAGAACGCCAAGGAGCCATGGAAGCATGTGTTCCATGTAGTTACTGATAAGATGAACCTTGGAGCAATGCAGGTTATGTTTAAAAGCAAGGACTATAATGGGTCACATGTTGAAGTGAAGGCTGTGGAGGATTACAAGTTCTTGAATTCTTCGTATGTGCCAGTGCTCAAGCAATTGGAGAATGCAAAGCTGCAACAGTTTTACTTTGAGAATAAGCTCGAGAATGCAACCAAAGACGCAACAAACATGAAGTTTAGGAATCCCAAGTATTTGTCTATACTGAACCACTTAAGGTTTTATTTGCCTGAAATGTACCCCAAATTGCATAGAATTCTGTTCTTGGATGATGATATAGTGGTTCAGAAAGACTTAACTGGTTTGTGGAAGATTGATATGGATGGGAAGGTGAATGGGGCGGTTGAGACATGTTTTGGTTCGTTCCATCGTTATGCACAGTACATGAATTTCTCACATCCTTTGATTAAGGAGAAGTTCAATCCCAATGCGTGTGCGTGGGCTTATGGAATGAACTTCTTTGATTTGGATGCTTGGAGAAGGCAGAATTGTACCGCTGAGTATCATTACTGGCAGAATCTGGTAAGTGATTACTTTTCTTGGTCAAATTTCTGTTCAGAATCCTTACATTTGCAAATAAATATTGTGGAATCTGACATGTATATATATATGCATAAGTTGTAAAATATGTTAGGTTGTGCAGACTGTGCATTTGTAGTTTATTTTTTGGTTTCAAACGTGCAGCTTCTAGTTGGTCTTGTTGTAAGGATTTTAGGGAATGGTAAAGAATGTCTCACTGGTAATGCTTTTTAGATGCTATCATGTCATTCTCATTAACTATTCTGTTCTTCGACATCTCTGTTGATTTTGTTCATTTGGTTCTAAATTTGTAATTGAATGGTGGTCTATTGGAGTAGCACTAACTATGGATGTTGATCTCATTGCAGAATGAGAACCGAAGCTTGTGGAAATTGGGGACACTTCCCCCAGGTTTAATCACATTCTACTCAACAACAAAGCCTCTAGACAAGTCATGGCATGTTCTGGGACTTGGCTATAATCCGAGCATCAGCATGGAAGAGATTCGCAATGCTGCAGTGGTGCATTTCAATGGGAACATGAAGCCTTGGCTTGATATAGCCATGAGCCAGTTCCGGCCACTCTGGGAAAAACACGTCGATTATGATATGGAGTTTGTTCAAGCCTGCAATTTTGGTCTTTAAATGAACATGGTTTGCTGAAGCTCTAGTTGGAGGATCTGCCAATGCTAGTCCTTGTAGCTAGTAAGCTATTATCTCCTTGTTGTGGGTTCCATTGCTACTCCTTTCAAGTTAACCAGTTATATTCTTCTGAGTAAGGATAGGGAAGATATGCATCAATTTTAAGTGTAGCATACATGTTTTCCATGTTAATCTAGGTCCTCTTTTTATTGTTTCATACAACTTAAATTTACTTGGAAGATGTTAATTATTGAAAGTTGGTGGATATATCTACGGTAAATTGCCTTTAGCTAGCTGCTATTGGACCCTGAAGAATGTAGCAATCTTCATATAACCTGCCCTATTTTCAAGCCTATCTCTCAAATATCAGAACAATGCCTTGGAGGGCTCTGATATGAGAAGATTGTATGCTACTATCATGCTTTCCTCAAGCCCAAAGCTTAGTGAAATTAAAATAATTCCCTTTTGGTTTTGGAAAATACGCCAAATATCTCAAGTATGATAGATTTCGAAAAAGAAAAGTAATGGCGGATGATTATTTGCTTCCTCCGTATTGACAAGTGTTTGTGCCAAGTATGAGTCAGATCCATTTGAAGTCAAATATTACAATGTTTGAAACTCGGCTAATGATCATGTACGCTTGGGGGTTTGACGTGGTCCCTGGAGGATGTGGATAGCCGGCCAGAGTTGGACCCCGGTCTGAACAGGTCGCAAGTTTTGAATTGACAGAAAAGAATGAAAAAATTTAGTTGATTGCAACATTTTGTAATCTTTTAAGTATATTAATTTAATAAAAAAGAGTTGACTTTCGGACTGAGTTCAAATGATTTTATTAACTTGTGAAAACAAAAAAGATCTATGGTCGAGTTTGTACCGATGCACAAAATCAAGTAAACAACAGATGGTATTCGGTGTCTCCAATACCATATAAGGCTAGAAAATAAATGACAGATCCGAACCATCCGCAAAACATTAGCCCACATTAATCAGGGAAACCTACAACCAACACGAGACAGCCATTACAACACATCAAAAACCCTAAATCCTAATTCATTTTCCCAATTTCCTTCCACATAAACAGCGCAACGGAGCTACTACAAGTAGTTTATCGAGAAACATATACTAAAGCATAATTCTACCACCACTATCAACCCCAAAATAACTCCAATATTAAAGCCGAAAGAAAATAAAAAAGTCAAAAAGAAAAAACTCCTATGGGAATTCCTAGGTGGTTCATCCACAAACAGATCATAAACAGCCCTCTTCATGCTATCCAACAATTACACCATGGTCACTCGAAAAAATTTTAATTTGTCTTCATTCACCAATGAACCTCTTCGAAGCCTGGCCTTTCTCAGGCTGAGGCAGACACTTGTGGTGCTGTACTCTTGGCCGCTGTATTAACAGCCACCCCGGCAGGACGATTCACACGACCACCATGATCAGATCTCTGATATCCATCACCTCCACGACTCGGTGCTCCTCCCCTATTGCTACTCCTACTTCCAAATTCAGACTTGAAACCGGAATCACCACGTCCATAAGCTCTACCACCTCCATAGCCTCCACGTCCTCTTGCTCCTTCGGTCCTGTAACCATTGCCACCTTCAGTCCGGTATCCATTGCCGTTGCCCCTTCCAGATGAAAACCGTCCCCTGTTGTTCCCTACACATAGAAGTGGACAAGCAAAAAATTGTTGTAAAAGAATTAGAATCAAGGAGGGTACAAATGTGCAATCTCCATTTTGAACACAATGTTCAGCACAAAATTCAACTCACCTCGAGTAGATCTCTTTTCCTCAACAAAAATTTTGCAGTTGCCAATCATGATGGGTGAAGCCTACGACACCAATAGAAAAATATTATCCGCACAAGCACATGAAAAAAATATAAGAACATAAACACTTGTAAAATCAAAGGATTAGAATATCAAATGGACTCTTTTGTTTTTATAAATAAAAGAAGAAACAAGCAATAAATTAAAAAGCAATTATGTTAACAACTCTTTATTGGCTTCAAACAAATAAACAAAACCATAAATCTGTTCAAACATCCAAGATATCGGGGCATGAAAAAACATAGTGCATCAATGAAGATACATGCGACGAACTAAAACATCACTTTCCTTATGTTACAAACTCCTTCATAGGGTTCAAACAAATAGACATACATAAATCTATTCAAACATGAAATATAATGGATCGTGAAAAAAAAAAAATGTGCAACAACGTCTATTAAATACCTCCATCGCACTTTGTACAGAACTTGCAGCCTCATATTCCACAAAGCCAAAACAAAAGCCCTGTGTAATGATGGAGGAACAATAAGTATTTTCACAGAAGAATTGCGAACATCAAAGATAGAGAAACTCAAGACAAACCTTTAGGCTTCTAACTTGCACACCATTATTTTTTATCAGTCCAAACTTCTTAAACTCATTCTCAATAAGAGCATTTGTAGAATTCATTGGCAGACCTTTAATGTAGATAGAGTGACCTTCAGCTGTTTACATGAAACCAAATTTACTATGCAAACGTATGGAAGGATAAGAAACAGAGATTAAGTTAAATAGCGGTATAATGAACTGCATACCTTCAGCCTCTAGATTCCCATTTTCTCGTGCATTGGTGCTGGAAACTACCGTTTCCGAAACTGGAACAGATGTTGGAGCAGCAGTCACTTGCTGCTCTTGCTTCTTTGGGACAGACCTCACAGAAGCAGGTGCTGGAGTAGAAAATGGCAAAGTACTCTCCTTCATAATCTTAAGCTGGAACAAGTGATTTAAGCCCCAGATTCAGGTGTGGACAACAACAAAGAAAGAGGAAAAGTGAGATTCTTTTGCAAAAATTGTGTTACTAAGTTAACGAAAATGTAGTACTGCAACCAATTACACAATATTTACAAATCTGAAAATATTTAGAGGCATGAGATAGTAAAACAGCTGCTTACGATTGAGGCATATGACTTCTTCGGGACTTCAACTTTAGAGTTCGATTCAGCTTCAACTTTGGTGTTGGACTCAGCTTCAACTTTGGAGTTGGATTCAGCTTCAACTTTGGAGTTGGATTCAGCTTCAACTTTGGAGTTGGTTTTAGCTTCGACTATAGAGTAAGATTCAGCCACCACCTGTGAATCATCAGGAATTTCATTGACAACCTCCGGTACAGCTGCTTCCTCTTCTTCAATTAAAACTTCTCCATTTTCAGCGGGATTGTATACTTCCTCCTTGGCAACATCCTCAGAAACTACAACCAAAGGTTCTGAGACATGATAGCCCTGCAAAGCGGTAGTATCTACAACAAGAATCAAACTCAATTAGAGCTAACAAAAGTACACACTTTAACATTTAAATAAGAATCATGTATACCATGCTTGGGAGTAAGAGGAGCTTCAACAGCAGCATCAACAACCAATCCATTGTCCCCGTTTTGAGGGGTGGAATCATCCACATATCTAAAAACATCGTTCAAAACAAAGTAGCCTACATCTTGTGGTGCCAAGAAAAAACTTTGAGTAAATTTCTTCCTTATATTGTCCTTTCCAGTTAAAAACCCAGTGACAAGGACAAATACTCCCCCATTGTAAGATTCTTGAGCATCCACAGTTACGATATTTGCACTGAGCTCTCCATAATCAAGTATCTTCTTGTTGATTGCCTGCCCAGTAAAATATAATAAACAAATCCAAAGGAATTATTACTCTCACAGTTTTCATCAATTCCGTCTGTGATTCATAACTTCATATTTCTATATTTAGTTGCTGAGAAAAATATACAATTCTTAAATTTTTTAACTTGTAATGCCTCTATATCCAATGCAACATAATTTTTATGTTTTTCTTATACTTTCTAAGCTTCTGGAGATAACCAATGAAAAGCATCAAAGGGAAAATTTAACAATACTCCTAGGCATAGGTATCTAGGCCCCAAATAAGTTGCTTTAATAACAATTATGAATATGATCTGGCATGAACATGCAGATGCATTAATATAACGTTAAAGAAGGTTGGGTCTCAGAAGGAGCTTACATCCATCGTGGTTGTAATGCTCATGATCCCATCGTCTCCAGGACGACCAAGCTTACTAATATCTTGATAAAATCGATGAACAAGCTGAGGGGATTGTTCCAAGATATTGTAGTACTGAAGAACAAATGCATTGCCAACCTATATTTAACCAAAAAAAAATTCATTCCAAATCCGTTAGCAACCATCAGGATCAAAAGTGTAGTAAATCATCAACTACTGTTCAGGTATCGATACATACAACATCGGCACTAGGAGGGAGAATTGAAGCTGGGGCTTGCTGCACCGGAGTCGTCATCTCTGATCAACCTCCAGAAACCAAACAACATCATTACACATTGAACCAAAAAAACTGATACAGATTATTTCACTAAAACGTATGTTGAAGAATACTGCATTTCTTTTTTCCCCTTTTATTTTTAAAATACTACATTTCAATACTACTCCAATTCTTTCAATTAGAGATTTGAAAAGTTTTTTCTCCAGTTAACTGAAGACACATTACAAACCTTTCCAAAACAATATAAATAATAATAATTTCCTCGCGCTATTTATATACATACTTTCAAAATAAATGTTCTTCTCGAATCCCATCAGGAAACATGGCTCAAACTATCCACTAACTGAAATTCAGCTTAATTCCGTACACAAAAAAGATTCTAAGAAAGAAAAAAGACTTTCTTCAACCTCAAATCAGTTCACTGCCAACTAAAGAAGGCGATTTTAGACTTCTATGAAACAAACCGAGATCTAAAGCAGGCTTAAATAACAAACAAACAAAAAAACTTAGAATATGAAAAGCAGAGGTAATGTATGAGATTTGAAGAGCAAGAGAGTTACCTGAGCGTGGATCGGAGGGAGAGAGGTGAGAGAAGAGGAAAAGGTCGGTGGTGCTGTACGACTTCTCTCACCTCCTTAGGGAGGTTTGGCAGTTTCTAGGGTTTTGGTGGATCTTCAAGAGGCGCGAGTGGGTATAGGAGGAGGGAGAGGGAAGGGGAGAGGGGAAGCGAAAAGGGTTTTGGGTATTTATATTCTAGAAAGGGAAAATGAATATTTTATTTTATTTTATTTGTTGCGACAGTAATGCATGATTTTTTATTATTTCTATTTCTAATTAAACTTCCTCTATCTTGGGATTAAAAAATAATAAACAGTTTAGCAATGTCCATGAGTCCACGACCAGTGACAAAAAGTGTAGCAAACCCCCCTTCAAAGAAAAAACGAGGACAAAAAATAAAATAAATCAAGGGTGATGATCTTCCCATTTCTTTTTGTCTAATTACACTCCCTTTTATGTTTTAATAATTTTTACTATAACAAAAAAGGAGTGTACGTGAACAAAAAAATGAGTGGGAATACATAGTTTCTAACCAAGGGAGTGTAAGTAGACAAAAGAGAAGTAGGAAAATCAGCTCCCTAAAACAAATGTGAAGTCTTAAGTGATTTTTTTTTTTTTTTTACACAGTACAAAGAGAGGGTTTGAATCCAGGGGCAATGAGGCGAACACATATTGACTAATTAGTGTAACCCACATTTACTTAAGCGCAATTGTTTAATATTGATTATGATGATTATTGTTGTAAGTTATACACTAGTTAGGGTACTTGAAAGCAAACCTCATTCTTAATATTGATTATGATGATTATTGTTGTAAGTTATACACTAGTTAGGGTACTTGAAAGCAAACCTCATGGTTTCAAAATGATGAAACATTAGCGCATTAAATGTATGATTATTTAGTTGCGCATGTGATTCATGATAGCAATAGATGTTAAATGAGTCATTTTTTAAAGTATGTGGCTTATTTTGAAGATGCAAGTAATGTATTTTTAATTCAAAGCATCTATTACTTCACTTTTTATTATTCAAGCGATAGTTTAAACTATCAGGGGAGTGGAGTTTTTTGCATATACACCACTAAGGTGCCATGGAGGTTCACACAAGCACTACCAAGGTATTATAGAGGTTTGAACATAAAACTATTGGCTTGCAAGTCAATGCCCGTTTCCGCTAGGTTACACTATGTTTGCCTATTACTTAAAACTTAGATAGTCACAAAAAAAATATGCATTTAAAATGTAATTTTAGAGCCAAGTTTCTTTATTTTTTTTTATAGGGTATTCATTGCTTCATAGTCTCGTGCAAATTAAAGAGTTTTGCTCAATTTGCCGCTCAGCAGACCCATGGGATGGGTAAAATGGAAAGTTTTGGAGGAAAATAAAAGAAAATAAAACTTGAGTGTTTGTAGAGTATGTTGAGCAATTGTTTGTTTAGTGCTCAGCTGCCTATGCCTTACGGGAGCTGGTAAATTGGGCCAAGCCAATGACTACCCCTTAGACCCACTCGTCCTTCACTGGGCTCTGCCCACATTGATCCTGGGCTATTCTATGTTTTGGGATTAATTAGAGAGAAAATAATGGGCAACAAAAAAAACAGAGATCTTATTAATGACATGTTTATTTATCAAAATATGTATGAGAAGAAAAGAAATTATCCCTAAATTAGGAATTTGATCAACTAGAAGGGATATCATATTTCTAAGTTTTCCGATTTCGTTACCGATTTCTTACTTCCCATATTCCTAAGTCTTTCTTATATTCCCATTCCAAGTAAGTCAAATTATACCATATATTGGCTTGTTTGCCCAAAACGAAAAAAAAAAATAGTATTGAGCCCTAAACCCGAAAAAGGAAACCAAGCACAAGTTCTCCCACCACCTTAAGAATTTGAAATAACTGGGATTAATTTGTAGGAAGTATGTTAAACAAAATATTGGAAAAAATAGAAAAGGATGTCAGATTTATATACAAGAATATCTTATGCTAACTGTACACCAATCACATTTAGGAAAACTTTACACACAAAAAATAAAAAAAATAAAAGCAAAAAATAAGCCTCTGTCTGTCCCATTAATTTTCCAGCCAAGAACTCATGAAAACTGAGGTTTTGGTATAACCTGCCTCCCATCAATCTATCCATCCCCTTCTGCATACAACATGTATGCAAATCCCCACCAAAGTAACTCACATCAGCTGCAATTAAAAAGCAAAAACTAAAATCTAGCAAATTAAGATAAAGACGACCAGAAATGAAAACGGGTCAGTTTCCATATCAGCTGATAGATTCAGCTCTCATCATCCAAAAGCAGATGGGATCACAGTTATGTGTCTCAGAGGCTGAGATACATCAGTGCCTCCAGCATGCTGCACAAATTCAGCTGGTGAGAATGTGCTTCCATGGCAGACACAGACAATGCTGATCTCAGATTTTGTGTAGCTGTACAAGAACCCATGAATTGTTTTCCCATTTGGGCCATTCCCCGTGGTGGAGACATAAGGCATTTGGGGAAGAGAACTGGTCTGGGTTTGGGGTTTTGGGGGCTTTGCAGCGGGGCCCATTTTGGTAATTTCCTTCAATGGAGGACTTGTTGGAGTTGCAGAATCTCCATTTGATGAGATGGGTTTGGGGATTGAAACTGGCTCTGTGTCTTCTGATTTGGGTTCTTCTTTGGGAGCCAGTTTTTGATCATTTCCTTGAGAATTTGATTCAAATGAGTTGGAGGTAGCTGTGTGTTCAGATTGGGCCTTGGTCTCTTTTGATATTGAACCATTGTTGAAATGGGTTTTTTCTGGTAAGCTCTGGCCTGAATGGCTTATGGTCTCACTGCTTCCACCACCTAAAAGATTTTGAAACCCAAAAAATCAAAACCAAATTCTATTTGGGCAGAAGAAAAATATAATTTTTTTTAACAAAACAAGAAACAAAGGATATGCAAAATTTAGAGTATGTATACAGTACCTTCATGAGAAGCTGCGCTTTGATGATCAGAAACGGTAGAGGAGCTACACATTGGGGACCCATTCAACGACCCCGTTTTACCCAATCCGCCATTCGACGACGTCGTTTTACCAACTCCACCATTCTGCTCCGTTTCGCACCCGTTATACGCCAAATTTTTATGCGCCTGAAACGGCCTGAAACCACCGCCGACGCTGGGCGCCCAGCACGGCATTGCGCAAGGGTACGCGAAGCCGTTCGTGTATGGAACGAACTGCACCGGCGGGTACGGGTACTGACCCGGTTGAACAGGGTAGCGGGGCTCCGTTTCGCCGTTACTCATATTGAGATTGACGTTCCCATTCACGTTCGTCTCTGTTCTCTCTCTCTTGATCGCCGGTTGCTGTTGTTGCTCTTCTGTTTGGGCCTCGTTCCTTCCTCGGCTTCTCTTCTCTTCGCGCTTTCTCTTCGCCTCTTGCCTCCGCAGCGCCTGGATCTCCCGCTTCGTCTGCGAATCAAGAAGCGCGCTCTCCGGCTCCGACGAGGCCGTTTGGTTCTCCTTTTCTCTCCGATCCAAGCCGAAGCCGTTGACGAGCTGCAATTTATCTGGTTTTCTGAAACTGCCTCCGATTGACAACCCTAAATCGAGCTCAATCTCCTCCTCTTTCAATCCGGGCTCAGAAGAAGCCTCCACCATTGCCGTAAAGCTTAAATTTTCAACGTATCAAAGAGCCTCAAACTGAAAAAAGAAAACTTCAAGCTTGAAGCTGGAGCTTCGTAGTTATATGAAAGAAAGTTCCTCTCTCTCTCTCTCTCTCTCTCTCTCTCTGTTTTGAAATTCACATTAGGGTTTGCTCTCAGATTTTCTGAGGAGAGAAAAAGGGTAAGGAAATAGCTGGGGAGGGAAGCGAGGGAGGGCGCCACGTGGCGGAAGAGTAGAAGGCGACAGAGACGGTGGGTAGACACGTAGGATATTTTCGGATATATTTTTAGCGGACGGGATTAGTAAAACTCTTCGCCACTAATCCTGATTAACCGCTGGTTAAAATAATCGAAAATCGCCTGTTTAAGGGTTAATTTAGCGGGAAACAAACTCTTCTCAAGTGTTGGAGATTTCTTTGAGCCCATGGAGCACGCTCGCAGGTTCAGGGCGCGCCATGTGGCACACGTGCGCATGGAGAGCTTAGAATCGGACACGTGTCCGCGCCTGGCATCCGTAAATAACAACGGATAGGCGGAGAGCTCTGGCGCTCTGACAGCCTGGCACCTGCGTACGGACGCGTGGTGCGAGATCTTGCTGTCACCCCGCGAATCTCTACCGTCCTTTCACACCACGAATCCGCATGACAGTAGTGCTACGTGGCATCGTCCACAACCGCCATGTGTCCCAGTTGGGTAAAACGCGGGGCCCGCGTCTCATGAAGGATGGGATTGAGAGACTGAAACGTGGCGCGCACGTTGAGAGTCGCAGCTCGGCAGGGTCATGCTGGTCTGCACCTATTACGGAGACTGATCTTGACGTGTCGATGTGTTGCTCAGATACGGCGATGTGGACACGTGGTGAAAGGGGAATGGTTCAGATTGGTTGTCTTTGTACGATAGTTGACACGTGGCGAATTGTTGGGAGATGAGTTTGTTCAAAAAAGTAGAGAGATAGGGTATGTGGCGCATAGACCGGGTTTGAAATTCGTATGACCGATCATTGCAGTTACCTGTATTATGCATGGTTACCACGTGTCGCTGTTTGGATGCATAGACTTTATTTGCATTGGGTTGTACCTTGAGCCTATTTATCGACGATTACAATTAGGTATAGGTTTAGAATTTTAAAACTAGGTGGGAAAAACTTACCTTCCATGCATCTATATATAAAACAAAAGGCAAAAAATGATGAAACATTTAAAATACTAGAAAATACTGTTGGTTAATTTAAACATTAAAATTGAAATTATTAATTAAATGAGGATAATATGATATTTTCATATTTTAAAAAATTAAAATTAAAAGAAAAATCACATCATGAACATTTTTTTTGTGGAACATAACTACCCATTATATTTTTTAATTCTAAAATAAATTTAAATTTTTTTAAAAAAACCTCTCACAAGCTGGAGGGGACGTGTGGAGAGGCTAGTAAATTTTAAGAAAATACAAAAATTGACAATAGAAATGAATTTCATTGATAAAACAAAATAACAAAGTTCGGAGTACATATAGAAACTAGTAAAATTAAAAAGACTACCGATAAATCCACGTTTTATTTGAAAACAAGATAGATATTCCTTTACTTTTAGTTGATGTAGTAGAATATATACTCCTAATTCTACTTTTGTTTTTTATTTGGGAGATTCACTATTATACTCAATATGGGAGCCCAAATTATATATATACATAAAAAAAAAACTCTATATGAAATGGACTTTAGAAATACACCTAAAGCCCATTTACAATATAACAAAAAGACTTTTAACTTCTTTTAAATTACAAAAATGCCATCAATTTTTTAAATCATACGTAACCCCAAAGCCTCATAAAAAGGCCCAAAACACTCAATAAGGCATCAAAGTAATTTAATAATCAAAATTAAATTCAATATAGCCAACTGTCATTTTGTGTGTGTGTGTGTGTGTTTTTTTTTTGTTTATAGAAATTAAATGGTGTAGATTTTATCTATATTATTAGTGCTAAAAATAGATATTTGACTCAATATATTTTTTTTTTTTTACGTACGGTACAAGAGAGGGTTGGCTATTGCAACAAAACCAAAAACCAAAAACCAAAAAAAGGAAGAGGGGGTTTATTTATGCACAAGTGGGGTGGGAGATGATATTTTATTTTGGCCTTAAAGAAATAAAACTGAAGGAAATGTTTGGCTATTGCAACGGAACAAACCAAAAAAAGGAAGAAGGGGATGCGTAAAGTGTGGAAAGACTAATACTATACTTGGGTGGGCTAATGTTTTAGTTTAGGCTTGAAAACATACAAGTCATCTAGGCTATAGTCCAGGTTGCCCCCTTGAGCCAAAATGAACACTTCGCGCCTCAGTTGATAATTCTGAAATTAGGGTGCATCTTTAGTTGAATTCGTCTGTCGACTTGAGCATGTAATTCAATGAACTGTGATTAATCTTTAATTTACGAATGAAGGGTGAATCCGTGACTTTAATAGATACTTATTGAAAACATAATTATGGATTGTGATTAAGCTATGCCCTATTAGCGAAGAGTGAATCTATCACCTTAATGAATTGTGATTAATCTATACCTTATTAGGGAAGTGTGAACA
The DNA here is from genome assembly GCA_018703695.1 of Prunus fruticosa. Taxonomy (NCBI): domain Eukaryota; kingdom Viridiplantae; phylum Streptophyta; class Magnoliopsida; order Rosales; family Rosaceae; genus Prunus; species Prunus fruticosa. The sequence goes on along the minus strand of CM031924.1, from coordinate 38,663,690 downwards.
CGTCGCTTTAATGGGTGCAGTGCATTCGACAAAACACCAAAAATTTGGTCTCACGGTCTTTATATTTTAGTATTTTTGCATAATCCGAATTCAATTCTTGACTACAAAAAAATTCGTTCATTCCTAAACCCAAAAAGCACAAGTAACCATGTCTTACAGTCGTACTGTGGCATAAAGAAAAAGAAACGAGAGCAACACATTTACTCATTTACTTCCAGCCCCCATGTCACAAGATGCTTGTATATTTTGCTCAGAGAAAGAAGGGCAGTACGTGATTAATCCCTGCAGCTCTAGACAGGAGGCATCCTCATTATCAGCTGCCCTGCCATTTTACTGCAAAACAGAAAATATTGTGTTAGGAGGGTTCAGGGCACCTGAGATTAGTCATTAGAGTGTGGCACAAGGGGCATGGTTCACGAAAAATTATTGTATGCAACCGTTGTATATATAAAAGCCTCGAGAGAGGTCGTATGCAAGATTTTTCTCGGGGCTTACCTCTTTATGTAGTAGTAACAAAAGTCAGCTAAGATGAATGTTTGAACCATCTCACTGAGGAAAGCTGACAAAATCCAGAAATATCCACTCCCAATGTAGTATATATATGTCCCTTTAGTCTCATAGATCTGCACGTAAATTGCAAAATGTTGCATTTAGTCTGATACATGTCTAATTGCAAAACTTCATATGGAATTCTAATTTTTGTAGTCATGACAAACCTGAATAATCCAATGAGCACAAGCGAAAAATCTTGAAATCCCCAATGCGAATACATAATGGGAGGTAAATGGTTCAATCATCTGAAAACAAGCATGATAAGAAGAAAGCAAAGATCAAAATAATGTCCAGACAGTTGGTAAAACGGGTGAAAGATAGTTTTAATCTGATGTAAACTGAACCTTTGCATTCTGCATCAACCGAAGTTGAGGCAGAACCGAAACAGCTTCCATGTATGTACCAAATGCCCAAAGGATTCGAGTGAAGTGATAATTTAGTGTGTAGGGGTGGACGAGCGCACCAAGGACAGCAGAAGGCACCACCTGCATTGTGGTTTATGAGGTAAAATAAGTGTTAATATTCTTGTACCTTTTCTATAGCAACAATATCAGTTTCTAGTTCTGTACTTCAAGCAGAGTAAACATGTTCATTCAAGATCAGTGCCTGTTGCAATATAGTAATGGTTTGAGGCTGGCTCCAAATCTTCTCAAATCAAAAGCAAAATTTTTCGTTTCCTCCGTGATTCGATCTTGTCTGCCATTTGGTTTTATAACAACTGGCAATTGAAAATCATGCTATGGAGATACACAATGGAGAAAGAAACAACAAAGCATAAGCAATTTTCAATGTTTAATAGAATTCTTCCCTTCAAATTTACTGTTAACATTAACATCCTAACTGACAATATGACAAATGCAGCCTCACCTAAAATTTATAATCTCCAATTAAATAGTTCTTGGTCTTTGAATACATTCTTGAAATGATTTCCCACATATTTGACAAAGCATTCGGGTACAGATGAACCGACATACAGGCCGTATACACATGTATAAATTCCACTAAATAATACATACATTTACTTGTGCACACAAACACTTAATTTAAAGGGAGGTCGAAGATCTTTACCAGGTAATATAAGCGAAAATTGTCCAGTTCCTTGGTGTAGGTCGACTTCAATTTAAACCGTATCATATATATGACCCACGCCGTTGCCATGAGAGTAAGAAAATCTAGCACAGTGTGAATGTCACCCTCCATCATGGTGCTACAGAACAACCTTACTGCTAGGAACAGAGCTGTGAGTTCCTGAGTCTTTAGGGAAAGACCTGAGAGTGCCTCAGAAACCAGTTTGTTTATCAAAATAAAGCACAATGTGACCTGAATTCTAATAGATTAGGGTAAGATTATGCATTTGAAGATGGATATTGGGCTTCAAAAGAAAGACTAACCATGTTCATGAAAAATTGCAATGCTAAAACAATAACCATTTTATATAATTAGTGAGAGCTAAATTCATCTATAATTGTTCACCATTTTCATCCATCCCCACTCTTTTTCTTGAACTGTTTTCAAGTTTTATTGAAGTTGGTCCATTTACTTATTAATTACTAAATAAATTGTACCCTGCACCTGCAAGCTGCAACCATTGTGCCATGACAGTACAGCAATAAAAGGTCACACCTTTAAAAATTGAAAATCGAAATCGAAATCGAAAAACCCAACTAAATCAACAAGAAGCATGGCAAATCACATTAACAAAAAAAAAACCCAACAATCCAAATCAACCCACAATTCAGAAAGAAAAAAACAGAATTATGAAGGATTGAGAAAAGAGGAAGGCAAAGATACCAGAGCAAGTCTTTTGGGTGGTGAGCTTGTAGATGAGGACGATGATCCCAAGCACATGCACAACCTCAGAGGCAATGAAGAAGTATTTGTGATCCTTCACCGAAAACCTCAATGCAAGCAAAGCACAGAGAGCAAGCAAGGCTCCAAGAAAAACCTTGACTTTCATTGACTGGTTCCTCACCCATTGAAACAGCACATTTACAGGCGAGCTCCTCCTCCTCCCCATGGTATCAGCCAAGACTGCTCTGGACTGATTGATATTGAAAGAGAAACAGAGAAACAAACGAAGAAACAAAAATTATGTTGTGTTTTTTTCCTGTGTTGTGTTAGAGGTAAAGAGTGTGAGCGTTTTGATGGGCAATTGGGCATGCAGTTAGTCTCCGATACTAGGTGGCATTTATGTTGTTTCCATTCTGGGGACCAATTAGGAAAGGACACGTCAAATATCAGTTTAAGGAGGAAAGATTAGATTGGATCCCGAAGTTAATGCTTCCCTTTTTTGGTTCTCTTGGATTTGGGTATGTAATCATCCTTGGAGTTGACCGTTTTGATGACTTTCTTATTGTTTTTAAAAGGATTCAATGACGCAACAACACAAATAGGAAGAAGGAAAAGACTCCTCCTTGGGCATGGAAAAGGATTAGAGGATTAATTTCTAAAAAGAGAAGAAAAAAAACCTACTTAATTTAGAAAAAAGATAGGATAAAAATTAAACTCTCGACCGTTGAAACTACAAATTCCCCTAAACTAAACTCTTATACAAAGATGAGTAGGTAAGCAATAAATTTGTGTTTGTGTGTGTGTGAATGTTACTCAGTTTCAAGAATGCTAAGTTGCAAAGGACCCACTATGGTAGTGGTTCAAAACAATTGCTTCTCTAAGTAAAGTTTTGGGTTCAAGTCCTAGTATATGTGTAGTGTGTGTGAATTTAGTATATTATTGCCTCTCTCAATAGAAAAGGTCATAAAAAAAAATGTTGAAATTTAAGTTTGGCAAGGGGATCTTAGCATCCAAAATCAAAACATTGTAGGTATGTTAGTGTGACTTTTCATCTTTTTATATGGCTATTTTGCTTCTTGTTGTTTTTGGGTATCTCTTTTATATGTTCAATCAAATTTTGGATTATTTCTGACATTATTGTTAATGGAATTTGGATTGTTCCACGCATATATCAATTGATAAGGAGCATTTTATTCCTTAAGAATAATAATAGATATTCATAAATTACTAGTGATGCATGTATTTATGTATAAATATTCAAATCCTCACTTACCTCTCATTAATAAAAATAAAAAAAAGGAAAGACAATTACTTTATTTCCTTATCTCATAAACTAGCAAAGTACCAAATGCAACTCACTACCTATCTTCATAGAATTCAAAGGGCAACCTTGGGGTTAAGATAACTTCAAGGGAAGTTGCCTTTGGCATAGTAATGCCTAGCCCTTCAGTCAAGTCCACAGGCATGTCCAAAGGTGTTGCCAAATCAAACCCTTGAAGCAAGCGTCCAAGTGTCAAATGGGTAACTTGCAATGCAAATGTGGCACCTGGACAAGACCTTCTTCCAGACCCAAATGGGATGAACTCAAAATGTTTACCAGAGGCATCAATTCCTACATGGGTTGTGAGAAATCTCTCCGGGCAGAAGACTTCAGGGTCTGGCCACAAACTTGGGTCTCTATGCAATTTCCACAGATTCACAATCAAACGGGTGCCTTTGGGGATGTGAAAGCCACAAACTTGACAGTCTTGCAGTGCTTCATGAAGCACTGAGAGTGGCCCTGGTGGGTAGAGGCGCAGTGTTTCTTTGACAATGGCTTGGAGGTAAGGTAGGTTTTCGATATCAGTGTCTTCAATCCATCTATCCCTGCCAACTTTGAGGTCTAACTCTTCTTGGGCAAGCTTCAAAACACGCTTATTGTTTAACAGTAAAGAGAGGATCCATATCAAGTTGATTGCTGTGGTTTCTGAACCAGCTAGAATAAGATTCTGCAATATGAAAAGTTGAAAATTGTGAACAACAAACAATCTAGAGTGTTGCAAATTGCAAAATATACAACCCCCTGACCCAAAAAAAATGTTGAAGAATATAAGTTCTACGAAACTTGACTAAATAAAATAAAAGGATATAATGAATGGTTCCACTACTAATATCATTGAGGCCTTCTGTGATAAAACCTCATATTTACTGGACTTTGTAGGTGATTAAGTTGGGGACAATATCAGTGTTGTTAGTTTGTTGCTTTTCTTTACTTTGATGAACTTTTACATTCCTTTTTCTTGTAAAAGATAGTTTCTTGCTCTGTTTTGAGTAGTTTTAGTTTCTTGCTCTGTTTTGAGTAGTTTTGAGCTATCATTTTATCACTTGAAAATAAAAAAGATGAAACTTTACTGAAAAAACAATGAGAAACATTAATAGATTTACCACCACAGATGTTAAAAATCATGAGTAATTGTGGTTTTTTTTTCATATGATTAGGCATATAAACATACCATTGATGTTGCCTTAATGATCGTTTCACGCGTATAGCCAAGCGTGGAATTGTCCTCAATCACAGACATCATGACATCAATGAAGTCATGCTCGTCCCTTGAGTTAGTCTCTTTCTTTGCATAATGTTCTTCAACCCAACTTCCCATGACAGAATCTAACTCCTTCATAATACGCTTCATAGCTTTAACTTGCCCCTTAAAATCAATCCAACTTGGAAAACCAATTACATCAGAAGCAACCGGATTTCCTGACACATACATAAACTCCTTCACAATTTTCCCAAACCTTTGCTCGTCTCCCTCCTCTGAGCTATCAAAATATCTCTTCCCAGCAATCATTCTAGTAATTACATTCAAAGTCAGGTGCTCAATCCAATCATTGATCACGACCTTGGTTGGATTTAGACCATTGTGCCCTCCTGATTTGCAAAGCAAAAACAACCCTTTAATGAAAGCATCAACCTCAGAAATTTGGACATGTTTTAAAGTCTGAAGCCTGCGGCTAGAGAGCAACTCAACCATGACCATTTTTCTCATGTCACGCCAGTATGTGCCATATGGTGAGAACCCAAATCCTGCATAGTTGTAGCCAAGGTACTTGCCGTGTGAGGACCTTGGTCTAGTTGCAAAAACTGTGTCGTTTTTGGTGAAGCATTGCTTGACTGCATCATAGTTGCTGATCACAAGTACAGCGTGCTTGCCAAGCCATATGGTGAAGATAGGGCCATACTTGTCAGCCATGGCTGCTAGGGTTTTGAAAACTGGGCCACGTAGCTTGTGGAGGTGGCCTATGATTGGCAAGGCACCTGATGGTTGTGGGGCCAACATGCCCTTGATTTTGTGGCTCTGGATCTTCACCCTCCATATATACAGAACCAAGACCAAAAGACCTGCAATTGCTAGCACATGAGAAAGAAAATCCATGGGGCATGAGGGATGGCCGGCTATGGTGACAAATGTGAACTTCCAATTAATTTATGGTTTGTTGGTGGTAAAATCTGTAGTCTCATAGACAAGGAAAGATGACATGTTGGGCCACTAGCCACTCAAATTCAAGGATATATTTGAATGGCTGATGTTTCTTCATTGACTAAGGTTTTGGGAATGATATTTGGTTTTCACCAAGTACGACCTTCCAATGCACGTGGGTTGAAAAATTTGAGTTGGATAATGTTGTTAATTCTTTCTTTTACTTGCAAGATTTTAGTACCTGGATACAATTATAATATTCAACTCATATGATTGAAAATTGGCATATATTTAATATTGGGTTAATTTCAGTTTTGTATCCTAAACTCTCACTCTTGAGGCATGTTTGTCCATACACTCTCAATTTTAACAATAAAATACCATATATTTGTAAATTTTTTATAATGTGGCTTTTTCGTTAGAAGGACTGTTAAAGAATTAGTTAAGTGACGACGTAGCATATATGAGATCCACTTTTTAAAACTGAAATTGATTAAAATATTAATAAAACATTAAAACCAATTTTTTTTTAAAAAGAAAAAAATTATTGTAAAAAATATCAAACCCCTTCCCTCACAACACGCATGGATTTGGATCATTTGCTTGGATTTTCACTGCCATAATATGTTCGTCTTATACTTTCCACACGCCACATCATTTAAATTTCATCCAAAGGCTTGAAAGTTGACACATCATATTGGAAAAAGAACAAAAATAATTGTCTCAACAATATTTCACACTCCTTAACGGTCAACAATAATTACTAACTCTACGAGTTCAACGTCAAGCCTGCAACTTCCCTTTCTTTTCAGGGCTCCACAAGAAACTTGATTGAAAGAGAAAGACAATACAACCACCAACAAGAACAAACGCATCAAGCAAACGACAGAACGAGATAAGAATAACCAGAGGGAACCAACCAAGTCTCTCATAGTAATAGGAGGAAGAAAAGTCCAATCTTACAACCAGAGGGAATCGTCCCGATGTAAAAACCACCTCACTGTCTCTTTTCATCCAATATCATAATCAATTCTTGCCAATCCTCAAAATCCAATCTTACAACTACTTTAGGGAATTAGTTTAATATAAAAAAGATATATATATTATCGAAGGGGTAGAATAAGAAGAAAACAGAAGAGAGGCTGCAGAAGATAGGTAACGTTACCTGGTTTAGGGTTCTAGTTTTTTTTTTTTTTTTTTTTTTTTAAATTTAAAAAAAAAAACTTTTTTATTTAAGTTTTAAGCAAATTGTTGTTTTTTTCTTCTAATAAAAAATGAGTGATGTGTCAACTCTCAAAACCCCTCGGATGAAATATAAATGAGGGGTAGAGCAAAATTGGCAGAGAAAATCCAAGCAGAAGATCCGGAATCCCTCTGCTCATAGGTGTATGATGCATAGCGGATGAGAATGAGAGGATGAGAATATCATTCCGCTGTGTGAAACCACTAGATCAAGGACGCAAAACGAAGAAGACCAAAATTAATTGAAATCATTCTAAAGAGAAATAAAAAGTCAAAAATTAAACTAGCAACAATAACAAAATTGCAGAAAATCCAGGCCCAGCCACGATCGCCATCTCTCCAACCATTTGTTACCACCAGCTCCATTGCCTTAGCAATAGCTAATGTATCGAAAGTATCGAACCCAGCTTGATCTGGGGGACTCATATCTCAATCTCACCCAAACATCCAACCGCAAAGGCCACATCTGGGCTCCCACACTATCAACCATTAACGAGAACGAAGAAGAAAAAGGAAGGGAAAAACCGTATTTTCCCAAGTGAGAGCTGTTTGTATACTACAAGAAAAAACACAATTGGCGACAAACACTTTTCGTCGCCAATGGTTCTATTTTGGTCACCATGGGCCATGCATGACCAAACTACTTTGTCGCCCTGGGTCGTCGGTGAAGGTGCGTGGTAGAATATGTTTACCCACGAAATTGACATTTGGTCATGCATGTTGTTATACGACCAATTCATTTCGTCGCCGATTTTCAATTCCAACCACAGTCCATCGTCGCTAATAGAAAACTCATCTGTCGCCAATAACATGTTCGTACTATACAACTTTGCGACCAATAATATGTATTACATATTTTGTCTGTATTATTAAAAATTATTGTACTGTTTCATATGTGTATGTATTAAAAAAACAGACGTCATATGACAACACTAAAAAAATTAAGGTTCTGTGGGCATTTGGGAACAAGAAATAAATATGGTATACAAAAACCAAATATGAATGTAATATTACATTAAATATATACGTAAGTTTTCTCATATTTAAATACATAATTGAAATCATCATCATATTTCCAAATACAAACTCAAATTAGAGCCTGTATGCACATGCTAATTAACCTACACACAACACTCTACTGCAATATATTGGAAAAAAATCACTTGCTGTTGGAAAAGAACACCTTCACTTGCAAACTGAAATTCCAATTATGCAGAGCTGCAATTCCAAACTGAATAACTGATGATATATAGAATGCTTGCACAAATATACTCATCGATGGGCCATCACCTCATGAGCATCCTGAAAACCCCATTGCCCGTTGTAATTTGTTTGCCTGCCAAAAGAAGACATGGAATGAGAAGTGCCCTCTTCGAAGCTGCCATATGAGACATTTTCAGTAAAAATGGAAAGTCATTGTATTCAGAAAACTTGGGTACGTGGGCAAGTGAAACATCTCAAAGCATTAAACATAAAAACAAATCACAGTTCCCAAACAAAACACACTCCCCAAACAAGCAGAGGTCCCTCTCACATTCCCAAGCCAGAATTATTGGCTTCATAGGAAGGTGTGACGACTTTTGTTTCTTGAAAACGATGAAAAGCAGAAATGCAATTAAAGGGGTAAGAGCCGCACAAAACGCAGAAGCGCAGTGCTAGGGTTACGTAGAGACTAACTCTATAAAAGAAGAAGAGAAAGAGTTGGGGAAAAACACACAAACTCAGAAACACAAAAGAGAAAAGAAAGACAAAAGAAAAGAAAGTTCAAATGGCCTCTTCCTACCCATTCTCGTTGGATCTCAACCTAGCTCCACCGACTCAGACTCGGGGCCAAGCAATGGCACCAGTGTGGATGCCCTACTTTGCCTTTGTACGGGGGCACATGACAGTGAATGACTCAATATTGCTGGACAACGATGTTGCCCTTGGAGTTGCTAGAAATCTAGTGACTCCCAAGGATATACGGGTGCTGGGAGAAAGGGATGACAACCGGGTTGCGAGCGATGTTCTGGCACTAAGCGTGCAAAGCACCGCAACAGTTGCAAGTGTGGGTCATCGCCTAATTGCGAAGTCCCATGAGGTGGAGATGCTAAGATGTCAGTTGGCAGAGAGCGAAGTGTGGTTGAAGAGTGCCAGAGTATTATCAAAAGTTTAAAAAGTGAAAGGGCAAGGATAGTGGAGGTGAATCGACACAGCTGGAGGCGCTGCGGGAAGAGAACAAAAATCTCTCAAAAATGGTAAGTGTTTACGCCCATGACATGAGAAAGCAGCTGGAGGGCCTAGACCGACCGGGTAAGCGCAAAAAAACAGAATCGCGAGAGTGGTTATGTTCAAGCTAAGAGTGCAATCTTTGGGAGCTCGAGTGATGAGCCCCAAGAGACTGCACCTGAAGCCCGGAAGAGGATAGCCATAGGGCTAAACTCAAAGGTCCTATGAGCACTGTGAAAGAATGATTTCTAATGTATTATTGGTGTGTCTGTTTGTCTTTGCCCTTTCTGTGTTTTTTTTTAGTGTTTTTTGTTTTTTATTTTTAATTGTCTCGTTTTCGGAAATAAAAGAAAAGAAAGTTGCAAAAGACAAAGAAGAAAAACAAAACACACTTCCCAAACAAAACACACTTCCCAAACAAATCACAGTTCCCCAACGGAAATAAAACAAAGTCGACAAACTGAAAAGAAATCAAAACACAATGCACAGAAAAACAGGGAGGAAAAGATAGTAAAGGGAAAGTAGAAATGCTTCCCTTTTAACTGGACGCAACTGCAAATTGCTCAGGAAATGGAGAGTGGTGTCGGCTCCCTTCTGAGCATGTCTATTTAAACCACTTCTCGGTTGAAAGGAGGAGTACCTTGCATTTCATCCTGCAAACTCAAGAAAAACCATCAAAAAGTCCAGACATAAAAATCAATGGCATCCTCAGATATGCTCGTTGATGACCTCAACCTTGAGTTGTCGCTTGCACCACCAAATGCCCATATTAGGGCTCCTCCAACCCTTATCTTCCCAAACTCCTCATACCATCATGGTTCAGCCTCAAACTTCTCTGAGGTGGTGCCGTGTAGGGCAGGATTGCCAGAAGGCATGACTGCAGGAGACTTACAGCGTCCGGGTCATCTGCATGTGGCGCAGAGGTTCGGCAGGATGGCAGTGGACGAGTCCCACAATTTAACCGTGCTCAATGCGGTCTCGGCCACAAATTTAGGCATGCGCCTAACGGCGAGACACGAGAGTGCGGAGCACTGATTGAGGAGGTGGCGGCCCTGAAAGCTCAGGTGGCGGACCTCAGAAGCGGCTCCACTGCGCCAATCAGCAAGTGGAAACACTGCAGGGGAAAATTGAGGACCATGTAGAGTTGCTGCAGATTCTACAAGTGCGGGAAAATAGAGGCAATTAGCAGAAGCCACAGGTGGCCCAGAATGCAAAAGAAACATGTGATTCAGAAATTTATGTATGCGTTTTCAAGTTTATATTTGTAATCACATGTTTAGAAATGAAATAAGCATTCGAGTCCCGTGATATTATAACATTTACATGCATCTGGGTGCATACCTTATTGATTACTTTATTTCCCACTAATGAAACCCCAGAGACTTTCTCCGATTTATTACTACTAATAAGGGCAACCGGCTCCATCATTACAAGTTATTAGCTAAATGAAAGGGAACCACCGACAGTCACAGACTAAGCACATAAAAGTTGAAGATAACTAAGAAATCTTTTAGAGCACTTTTAAAGTATTGCTCAGTCATTTCATAATCAAGAATGCCCTTCAGAAATTTAAGCATGTAGTTTTTAAAGTTTTAATACAGCAATCAGATACAGCCAAGTTTAAAAAGCAATAAACAATCGACATTCATCACCCAGTTTTTCTAGATAAAGGGCTTTAAAAAGTTTCAAACTTTGGATATAAAAGTGATTAATTAAAACCTCATCACATCAGCAATAAAAAAAAAAACCAGGTGGCGTTAAAGAATTCAAGTTCATGATCTTACTTCAATATCCAATACTACTTAACTCACATGCATGATAAACTTTTGCTTCAAAAACTTGAGCATTTTGACATGAAACACCATTGCCAGACTCTCATAATCAGGATTCAAAGAAAGCAAAATGATACAACCAAAATCATCCAAAGAAGAACGAAGAAAAAGATGGAGAGAGAAGAGAAGAAATAAGAAATGATGGCTGGGAGAAAAAAAAAAAAAGCAGATGAAGAAGATGGGAGAGATGGATAGAAGAGAAGAAAGAAGGAAATGAATGATGACGGTTGGGAGAAAAGAAAAAGAAATGAAGAAGAAAAGAAGAAAAAGCAAAGGAAGAAGATGGAGAGAAAAGAAGAAAAAGATGGAGAGAGAAGAGAAGAAAGAATGAAAGAAATGATGACGGTTGGGAGAAAAGAAAAAGAAAAGGAGAGTTTGTGGGACGGTTAGATTGTAATAAATATTAGAATTGTATGATTATATCACAAGAAGATGCATCAGTCTAGTGGTATTTGGGACTTGTACCCAAACTTTGACCAGAGTTCGATTCCTCATGAGCGCACAAACTGTAAGGAAAATGACACAGTTTTAATACTTTATATGCTTTTTTAGAGGAACTGCGACCAATTTTAGAGACGAAATACTTTGGTCGCCAATAATTTTCAAGCTTAAAGGCGACCAATTTTAATATTGGTCGCCAATTCTCCCCTAGCGACCAAATCTTTTGGTCGCCATTCGGACATATTTTATGGTCAATTCGTTCATAAATCTGATGAAATTATTGGCCACCAATTAAAAAACTTCGTCGCCCTTAACCCTGTTTGGCGACCAAATTTGGATTGGTCGCAAAAGATTTCGTCAGGAAAGACCTTTTTTCTTGTAGTATAGTTGATCAGCCACTAACTAGGAGTGGTGGGTGGTGGTGGTTCTTTGTTTAACGGTGGTGGCACGTTCTGCCTTGGTGGTTGGGAGGTTCTTGGTGGTCGGGCAGAGGCGTCGGGTGGGGGCCTAGGATTTGAGGGTTGGGGAAAGAGGTGGCTTCTTGGGGCTGAAGGGGTTTTATTTTTTATTTTTTATATAAATCTTTTTCTTAATTTTAGTTATTTTTTAATGTTTATTAATATTATAATCAATTTAAGTTTAAAAATGTGATACCCATATATGCCTCGTCATCACTTAACAGATTCTTTAACAGTTCTTTTAACGGCAGAGCCACATTGCAAAAAATTTACAAATATAAGATTTTATTGTTAAAATTGAGAGTTCATGGACAAACATATCTTAAGGGTGAGAATTCATGATACTAAACTGAAATTAACCATTTAATATTTTAAGGACTTAAAATACAATTCACAACCTATCCTTGATAGAGTTGAAAGGGCAACCTTGGGGCTTGGGGTTATGTTAATTTCTAGTGAAGTTGCCTTTGGCAAAGTAGTGGCTAGTTCTTCAGTCAAGTCGACATGCATGTCCAAAGGTGTTGCAAATTCAAACCCTTGAAGAAAGCGTCCAAGTGTCAGGTGGGTGACTTGCAATCCAAATGTGACACTTGGACAAGACCTTCTACCAGACCCAAATGGAATAAACTCAAAATGTTGATCACCAGAGGCATCAATGTCAACACGTCTTGTGAGAAATCTATCTGGGCAAAACACTTCAGGATCTGCCCACACACTTGGGTCTCTATGCAATTTCCACAAGTTCACAAGCAATTGAGTGCCCTTTGGAATGAGAAAGCCACAAACTTGGCAATTTGCAATGGATTCATGAGGAACTGAGAGTGGGGCTGGTGGGTAGAGACGCAGTGTTTCTTTGACTATGGCTTGGAGGTACACTAGGTTTTTTTTATATCAGTGTCATCAACCCATCAGTTCCTCCCAACTTTTTGGTCTAGCTCTTCTTGGGCATGCTTCAAAACATGCCTATTGTTTAATAGTAAAGAGAGGGCCATGTCAAGCTGATTGATATGGTTTCTGAACCAGCTAAGATAAGATTCTACAACATGAAAATTTGAATATTTAGAGTGTTGCCATTTGCAAATGTTAGAATTCACACACACCCAATGACCCTAATTTGGGGTTAACTTCTTTTTCTTTACATTGTTTTGCACTCTTTTTCTTGGGTCAAGTTTTAAGGGTACTAGAAGATTGTCCTGCTTTCTTGCTCTCTTATGGGTAGTTTGAGCTAGTAGTATTCAAAGAATTACAAAGGTCTGCTACAACTTATATAATCATCCTTCGAGTTGGATCCCGAAGTTAATGCTTTTCTTTTTGGTTCTCTTGGATTTGGGTATGTAATCATCCTTCAGAGTTGACCGTTTTGATGACTTTCTTATTGTTTTTAAAAGGATTCAATGACGCAACAACACAAATAGAAAGAAGGACAAGACTCCTCCTTGGGCATGGAAAAGGATTAGAGGATTTATTTATAAAAAGAGAAGAAAAAAAACCTACTTAATTTAGAAAAAAGATAGGATAAAAATTAAACTCTCGATCATTGAAACTACAAATTCCCCTAAACTAAACTCTTATACAAAGATGAGCAGGTAAGCAATAAATTTTGTGTGTGTGTGTGTGTGTGTATGTTACTCAGTTTCAAGAATACTAAGTTGCAAAGGACCCATTAGGGTAGTGGTTCGAAGTAATTGCTCATCTAAGCAAGGTCTTAGGTTTGAGTTCTAGCATATGTGTAGTGTGTGTGAATTTAGTATATTATCGTCCATCTCAATAGAAAAGGTCCTTAAAAAAATGTTAAAATTTAAGTTTGGCGAGGGGATCTTAGCATATCCAAAATCAAAACATTGTAGGTATGTTAGTGTGACTTTTCATCTTTCTATATGGCTATTTTGCTTCTTGTTGTTGTTGGGTATCTCTTTTATATGTTCAATCAAATTTTGGATTATTTCTGACATTATTGCCAATGGAATTTGGGTTGTTCCACGCATATATCAATTGATAAAGAGCATTTTATTCCTTAAGAATAATAGATATTCAGAAATTACTAGTGATGCATGTATTTATGTATAAATATTCAAATCCTCACTTACCTCTCATTAATAAAAAGAAAAAAGAAGGAAAGACAATTACTTTATTTCCTCATCTCATAAACTAGCAAAGTACCAAATGCAATTCACTACCTATACATCTTCATAGAATTCAAAGGGCAACCTTGGAGTTAAGATAACTTCAAGGGAAGTTGCCTTTGGCATAGTAATGCCTAGCCCTTCAGTCAAGTCCACAGGCATGTCCAAAGGTGCTGCCAATTCAAACCCTTGAAGCAAGCGTCCAAGTGTCAAATGGGTAACTTGCAATGCAAATGTGGCACCTGGACAAGACCTTCTTCCAGATCCAAATGGGATGAACTCAAAATGTTGACCAGAGGCATCAATTCCTACATGGGTTGTGAGAAATCTCTCCGGGCAGAAGACTTCAGGGTCTGGCCACAAACTTGGGTCTCTATGCAATTTCCACAGATTCACAAACAAACGGGTGCCTTTTGGGATGTGAAAGCCACAAACTTGAGAGTCTTGCATTGCTTCATGAGGCACTGAGAGTGGGGCTGGTGGGTAGAGGCGCAGTGTTTCTTTGACAATGGCTTGGAGGTAAGGTAGGTTTTCGATATCAGTGTCTTCAATCCATCTGTCCCTGCCAACTTTGAGGTCTAACTCTTCTTGGGCGAGCTTCAAAACATGCTTATTGTTTAACAGTAAAGAGAGGATCCATATCAAGTTGATTGCTGTGGTTTCTGAACCAGCTAGAATAAGAGTCTGCAATATGAAAAGTTGAAAATTGTGAACAACAAACAATCTAGAGTGTTGCAATTTGCAAAATATACAGCCCCTGACCCAAAAAAATGTTGAAGAATATAAGTTCCACATCAAAAACTTGACTAAATAAAATACAAGATTTAATGAATGGTTACACTACCAATATCACCGAGGCCTTTTGTGATAAAACCTCACATTTACTGGACTTTATAGGTGGTTAAGTTGGGGACAATATCAGTGTTGTTAGTTTGTTGCTTTTCTTTACTTTGATGAACTTTTACATTCCTTTTTCTTGTAAAAGATAGTTTCTTGCTCTGTTTTGAGTAGTTTTAGTTTCTTGCTCTGTTTTGGGTAGTTTTGAGCTGTCATTTTATCACTTGAAAATAAAAAAGATGAAAACTTAACTGAAAAAATAATGAGAAACATTAATAGATTTACCACCACAGATGTTAAAAATCATGAGTACTTTTGGTTTTTTTTCATATGATTAGGCATATAAACATACCGTTGATGTTGCCTTGATGATCGTTTCACGCGTATAGCCAAGCGTGGAATTGTCCTCAATCACAGACATCATGACATCAATGAAGTCATGCTCGTCCCTTGAGTTAGTCTCTTTCTTTGCATAATGTTCTTCAATCCAACTTCCCATGACAGAATCTAACTCCTTCATAATACGCTTCATAGCTTTAACTTGCCCCTGAAAATCAATCCAACTTGGAAAACCAATTACATCAGAAGCAACTGGTTTTCCTGCCACATACATAAACTCCTTCACAATTTTCCCAAACCTTTGCTCTTCTCCCTCATCTGAGCTATCAAAATATCTCTTCCCAGCAATCATTCTAGTAATTACATTCAAAGTTAGGTGCTCAATCCAATCACTGATCACCACCTTGGTTGGATTTATACCATTGTGCCCTTCTGTTTTGCAAAGCAAAAACAACCCTTTAATGAAAGCATCAACCTCATAAATTTGGACATGTTTTAAAGTCTGAAGCCTGCGGTTAGAGAGCAACTCAACCATGACCATTTTTCTCATGTCACGCCAGTATGTGCCATATGGCGAGAACCCAAATCCTGCATAGTTGTAGCCAAGGTACTTGCCTTGTGCGGACCTTGATCTAGTTGCAAAAACTGTGTCGTTTTTGGTGAAGCATTGCTTGACTGCATCATAGTTGCTGATCACAAGAGCAGGGTGCTTGCCAAGCCATATGGTGAAGATAGGGCCATACTTGTCAGCCATGGCTGCTAGGATTTTGAAAAGTGGGCCACGTAGCTTGTGGAGGTGGCCTATGATTGGCAAGGCACCTGATGGTTGTGGAGCCAACATGCCCTTGATTTTGTGGCTCTGGATCTTCACCCTCCATAGATACAGAACCAAGACCAAAAGACCTGCAATTGCTAGCGGATGAGAAAGAAAATCCATGAGGGATGGCTGGCTATGGAGACAAAAGTGAACTCCCAATTAATTTATGGTTTGTTGGTGGTAAAAGCTGTAGTCTCATAGACAAGGAAAGATATATTTGAATGGTTAATGTTTCTTCGTGACTAAGGTTTTGGGAATGATATTTGTTTTTCACCGAGTACGACCTTTCCAATGCACGTGGGTTGAAAATTTTGAGTTTGATAATGTTGTTAATTCTTTCTTTTGCTTGCAAGATTTGAGTATCTGGATACAATTATAATATTCAACTCATATCATTGAAAATTGGCATATATCCTAAACTCTCGCTCTTGAGACATGTTTGTCCCTACATTCTCAATTTTAACAATAAAATACCATATATTTGTAAATTTTTTATAATGTGACTTTGCCGTTAGAAGTACTGTTTAAAGAATTAGCTAAGTGATGATGTAGCATATATGGGATCCACTTTTTTAAACTGAAATTGATTAAAATATTAATAAAACATTAAAACCAATTTTAAAAAAAAATTTTAAAAAAACAAAATAGATTATTGTAAAAAATATCAATCCCCTTCCCTCATAACACTCATGGATCTGGATCCTTTGCTTGGATTTACACTGCTATGATATGCTTGTCTTTTACTCTCCACACGCCACATCATCATTTAAATTTCGTCCAAATGTTTAAAAGTTGACACATCACATTGGAAAAAAGAACAAAAATAATTGTCTCAACAATATTTCACACTCCTTAATAGTCAACAATAATCCGGCCCCGTTCGTTTATGTTTTAAAGGCCCATTTTCATTTTCAAAAAATAAAAACAAAGCAAAAACGTGTTCGGTGGACAAAAACAGAAAACATTGAAAATGTTTTCATAAAATGAGACCAACTTCATGTTTACTCCTACAAAACAAAAAAAAGATGTTTTTGTTCTCCCAGAAAACAAATGCTCAAAACACATCTCTTGCTCAATCTTCTCTCCCTCTCTGACCAAAAACCAAAATTCTTCTCTCCTCGCTCACCCTTCTCTTCTCTCCCCCTTTCTTGACCTCTCATCTTCTCCAACCCAAAATAACACAAATCTGCTAACCCAGCACAGAGGAAGAAGAAAAGAAAAGAAAAAAAGAGAGGAAGAAGAACCACCACATACCCAGCACAACCACCATCATCACCCAATCAAACCAGCACAACCATTAATTAGTGAAACGAGAGAGAGAGAGAGAGAGAGAGAGAGAGAGAGAGAGAGAGAGAGAGAGAGAGAGAGAGAGAGAGAGAGAGAGAGAGAGAGAGAGAGAGAGAGATGGGTGGGTGTATGGGATTCATGCCATGGAAGGAAGGAGGAGTGGGTGGGGAAGGAAAGGAAGAAGAAAAGAGGAAGAAAAGGAATTTAAAAAAAAACAGAACAACCTTGGGAAGGAAATGAAGAAGAAATGAGGAAGAAAAATAGACAAAAGAAATATCCATGTTAAGGAAAAGAAAAAGAAAAAAGGAGAAAAAGAAGAAAAAAAAAGAAAGAAAAAAAGAAAGGAGATAAGATAGTTTTTTAGCTTTAATTTTTTTTCATTGTTTATAATAATTTTAGCCTCTAAAAAAATCAGAATTAAAAAAAAATTAGAACTGAAATGATCAAAAATACACTTGAAAAACAATTGTACTACCAGATTGTGTTTTCACTGTTTTTGTTTTCTAAAGATAATTTCTAATTAATCTACCAGACGCATTTTCTATTTCCTGGAAATGCAAATTTGTTTTCTTGTTTTCATTCTCTGAAAACATTACTTCGGTAACGTTTTCGAAGAATGTTTTCTTAAAATACAATTAATATTTTAAGGACTTAAAATACAATTCACAACCTATCCTTGATAGAGTTGAAAGGGCAACCTTGGGGCTTGGGGTTATGTTAATTTCTAGTGAAGTTGCATTTGGCAAAGTAGTGGCTAGTTCTTCACTAAAGTCCACATGCATGTCCAAAGGTGTTGCCAATTCAAACCCTTGAAGGAAGCATCCAAGTGTCAGGTGGGTGACTTGCAATCCAAATGTGACACCTGGACAAGACCTTCTACCAGACCCAAGTGGAATAAACTCAAAATGTTGACCAGAGGCATCAGTGTCAACAAGTCTTGTGAGAAATCTATCTGGGCAAAACACTTCAGGACCTGCCCACACACTTGGGTCTCTATGCAATTTCCACAAGTTCACAAGCAATTGAGTGCCCTTTGGAATGAGAAAGCCACAAACTTGGCAATATGCAATAATGGCTCCATGAGGAACTGAGAGTGGGCCTAGTGGGCCTGGTGGGTAGAGGCGCAGTGTTTCTTTGACTATGGCTTGGAGGTAAACTAGGTTTTTTATATTAGTGTCTTCAACCCATCTGTTCCTCCCAACTTTTAGGTCTAGCTCTTCTTGGGCATGCTTCAAAACATGCCTTGTAACATCCCGGCCCTAAAATTAAGTAAAATAATTAAATTAAGAGGAAATAAATTGGAGTAAACAATAAAATAAAATGATTTGAATTAATTAAGGTTTTTGAAAATTTAAAATATTATTTAATATAAAAAGGTCATTTTAAGTTCGGGAAGGAATTTGGGAATTTCGATTGTACCGATTGTCGAGCACATTCGAAACGAGTCCGTAGACACGTAGTGGGCTCAAATTGGAGTTATAACGAGAAAGTACGATCTAAATACTCCGGAGGGTAAACTCGTAATTTAGGAAAATCAGATTTTTATAAATCTGATTCTCCTTCTCTCTCTCCCTCACGATCTCTCCCTCCCACTCTCTGCAAAACAGCCCCCCCTCTTGTGAATGGCAGCAACTTCTCTCCTCCACTGCCACCACCACACGCCGCCACTTGGGGCGGCACCGGTCCCAAAAGGACCACCACCCTTCCCTCTTCCAGTTCCGGTCCATCACCGACCCGATCAGCCGCCGTGGTCGCCGGAAACAGCCACGAAACAGGCGGTTTTGGACAGAAATTTCAGAAACTTTGGGTGGCTCGTTCTCCCTCGTTTCTCAACCAAATTTGACGAATGAGGTATGAAAATTCATCTATTTTTCGTGCTCTAGCTGCCTGTTGGTTAGATTTCCTGAAATTTTGAGAAATTACAAGTCAAATTTCGAAATTTAGCTTCAGCCGATTTTCAGTTGGCATTTCGGGCCACTTCCGGCCACTTTTTGGCCATTGTCCAAGAACAAAAGTGACTCCAAATTAGGGGTATTACCTAGGGTAGGAGTTTGGAGCCAAAATACTAAGTTTTTCCGGTCACCGGAATATTGATCAAGCCACCCACGCGCGCGGCGGCGCGAGGGCGGCGCGTAGGCAGTCCGGCAGAGGCCACATTTTATCCTAGAATGATCTTTGTGTTGTCACGAGCGCGTAGAATTTTACGGATCTCAATTCGGATAACATTTGAACCCCGAACGGATTTTACATATTGTGTGATTTTTGGGTTCGATATATTAGAACCGTTGGATCGCTTTCCATTTAATATATGTTGATTTAGGAATTTCTATGATCGTGTAGGAATTCGCGGATCGGGAATCGGAGCCCCAGGATGTTCCGATTTAAATAGTTAAAGTTTGTGTTTTACGATAACCGTCCGATTGTGCGATCGTGAGTGATCCGACCGTCCAATTTGGACCAAACTTGAAGGATAGGTTTATTAAACCTTGTGGAGCCCTTAGGGATGTTCGGATCGTAAAATGGAGGTCGTGGGGCCCGCGGGCCCGGTTGACCAAATTTGGAAAGTTTGACTCTCGGTTGACCGTGAGTCTTCCGAGGTAGTTTCACACTTCGAAAAGTATTAGGATGACCTTGTAAACGAGTCTTAATTGTTATTTGAGTTCTTTGGATTATATTGGGAGTATGAGCTTGTTTATAATATCGTATGGGATTCTTGGATATTATTCGATAATTGAAATTATGAAATGAATAGTTATGGGATACTCAATTTGTAGAGTTGTGAAAGTGAGTCTTGGGACTCGGTTATGATTATTAGGAAGAGAATGGGCATTGCTTTCAAATAAATGGCATGGTTTTAAGATGGAAATGTTATGCATATGAATTAAATGCTTTATTGAAATGCACTTTATATTTAATAGTCGAAATTATTATTTTGTAGAGTATTTGTAATATATTTGTGGATTTGATATATTATAGTGTCATGGAGTTTATATATATAATATTTGAGAAAACACTATCTTAGTTACTTCCCCGGTTATGGGTTTTATGTTTGTGAGTCATTTGTCTACTATGAATATGTATTTTGTTTTGGGAAAATTGAACTAAGGATGAGAATATTATTTATATAATATTTATATAAGGATTACGAACTCCACCATCATACGTACCTCCCCCTTAGATGATGATATTTGGAAACAGTGGATATGGACACTGGGATACATGGAAATGGATATATGGATATGTTTTGGATATACTATTCACACACGTGCCGGGTTTCGGGCGTGTGGGCTTATTTGGTCATGGATCCCGAAATTGTGAGATGCCGGAAAAATTGTGGATATGGTATGGATATGACGGAACCCGGGGCATACCTTAACGGGTGTCGCTGAGACCCTTGATTGGGTAGTCTGCGCGCGTGGGACAGTTCCAGGCGTACGGGTCTTGATTCTTCGTCCGTACGTGCTGGGTTAGAGTGTCAGTCCCCCAGGGACGACTCATCCCTAGCCACATGGACTTTTGAGGGCCGGATAAGTGTGAGCTAGTCAACAATCCCCTGTTGGATTGTTTCCCCCCAGGACATGATGTGCAACATCACATGTACCTCCCCTTGGATCCTGATACATGAAAATTATGGATATGGTCTGGATATGACGGAACCCGGGGCATACCTTAACGGGTGTCGCTGAGACCCTTGATTGGGTAGTCTGCGCGTATGACTGTTTCAGACGTACGGGTCTTGATTCTTCGTCCATACGGGCTGGTTGAGTTTAGTCCCCCAGTTGGACGGCTCGTCCCTAGCCACATGGACTTTTGAGGGCCGGATAAGTGTGAGCTAGTCAACAATCCCCTGCGGATTGTTTCCCCCTGGTACATGATGATGGTGAGAGGTGGGTGTATGTGGATGTATTTATGTATATATATAAATATATAATTATTCTTTTCTTGTTATACATATTACATATATGTATATATGGTTTTGATTCTGGTTTGAGATTTGTGAGCCTGTACATGTATGAACGTATAAGCCCTGGATTTGGGCAGTGTTGTTTGGCGCCATACGCCTTGGATAGGGTATGGTTGCGGGATTGAACTGTTAAAAGGGGAATAATTGGATGATGTGTTTAATGTACATACGCCTTGATTAGGGTATGGTTACGAAATTGAACCTGTTACAAAGGAAGAATTTGAGAATGTGCTCATTGTGTTTTTGTTGGAATTGGGATTGTGTTAGATCTGAAATGTATAGATGGTTCTGTCATAAATAATTGTTTATTTTCGGAGTTGTGACCGTTGATATGAGAACTACGTGTGGCTTGATCCCTTGTCCAAGGGTACGTAGGCAGCCTGGGGTCTTACCAGGTGCAGCCGCGAAGTATTAATGTGTTTAACAGGATTTGTTCGATTATGCGTATGTGATTGTTGGATGTGAATCCAGTTTAATGATTTCTGTGGTGTTTGTAAAGTTGTTTGAAGACTTTAAGTACATGGTTTATGTAGTAATTGACTCGAGAATATTGTTGTTTCTGTTCCGAATTATCTGAAGGCCGGAGGCCGATTATATGAATTGCATGAAATTATATTGTGCGTGCTGCCTGTTGGGATATAAAAATGTGAATTTTGTGCAGGTTGAAATTTGGGAAATGTCCAATTTCCAGGGAGACTCTGCCCGAAATTTCGCAGAAGTCTCGTGGCCTTCTCCTTTTCGGTAAAGAGGCTCGATTTTTGTAAGTGGGCCCGACATCGGTGTGATGTTGAAAAATTTCCACAGGATTCGTCTCAGGTTCGGAGGAATTCCTGGGCCGTCCTGTCATGCCTATTGTTTAATAGTAAAGAGAGGGCCCATGTCAAGCTGATTGATATAGTTTCTGAACCAGCTAAGATAAGATTCTGCAACATGAAAAGAAAAATTGAAAATGGTAAACAATATTAGAATATTTAGAGTGTTGCCATTTGCAAATGTTAGAATTCACACAAACACCCTATGACCCTAATTTGGGGTTAACTTCTTTTCCTTACATTGCTGAACTTTTGCATTCTTTTTCTTGGGCCAAGTTTTAAAGGGTACTGGAAGATTGTCCTGCTTTCTTGCTCTCTTACTGGTAGTTTGAGCTAGTAGTATTCAAAGAATTACAAAGGTCTGCTACAACTTATATAAAATTAGACCAAATGACACCTTTTAACAAGTGATAAACTTTTGCGACTGTTGAACCAAAAGTTAAACAATTCTAACTCTTTAGTCATTTTTCAATTCAAAAAACCATATGTTTGACTATTTGTTCAACCCAAGTTACATGTGGGTCTTCACACATGCAAAAAGGGTTAAAATTGTAGAGCATGGGAAACTTGTGACACAAAAAGTTTTTTTTTCTTCTCTCATTTTTCATTTTAACTAGAGAACTTAAAAGGACATACCATTGATGTTGCCTTGATGATAGTTTCAGGGGTATAGCCAAGCTTGGAATTGTACTCAATCACAGAAAGCAGGACATCAATGAAGTCATGCTTGTGACTTGAGCTAGTCTCCTTTGTATAATGTTCTTCATGATAGAAGACATAATGATTCCCTGGATTCCACTAGTTCACATATAATAGTCAATGATAAAAGACATAAGGATTCATGGATTCCACTAGTTAGAATATTTCTATTCCTAGCTAGAGCATCCAATGTAACTTTTTATATTTGCTGTGTCTATATATCCATATGGATGTATCATTGAAAATCAACAAGTTCAATAACAATTATTCATTATAATATCAAGCTCTTTCACTTCAACCCAACTTCCCATCAAACAGTCTAATTCCTTCACAATGCGCTTCATCTGTTTAACTTACCCCTTGAAATCAATCCAATCTGGAAACCCAATCACATCAGCAGCAACTGGGTTCCCAGCAACCATAAACTCCCTCTCCTCCCTCTCTACCACTATCAAAATACCTCTTCCCATCAATCATTCTAGTCATCTGACATTCAAAGTTATGTGCTCTATCTAATCACTGATCGCCACGTTGGTCGGACAAAGACCATTATGCCCTTCTCTATTGCAAAGGGCATGCAACCCTTTAACAAAGGCATCAACCTCAGAAGAATGGACATGTTTTAACGTCTCAAGCCTACGGCTAGAGAGCAATTCTGTTGGTGTGTAAATGGTGAACTGATTTAGTATTATATAATCATTTTGTTTAGTGTTAAGACTTAGCTCATAGGCTAAGTCAGATTGTCAAGTCTCATAGGACTTAACTTGGACAGGTGTCATAATCTCTTTGATAGTGTAGTTGGATGGTGAGGATTGAGGCCAGGACTTGTCTAGCTCTCTCTCTCTCTCCTCTAACAGAAAAATCAGTTGGCTGTGCATAGTGGACCAGAATTGTTACACACGAGATACACAAGAAATACAGAGCATTTTTCAATTTCTCTCTGCATTCTCTCCATTCCCATTTTCATAAACACATATCATCTTGCCAAACTCTAACAAATTCAACCACGACCATTTTTCTCATGTCACGCCAATATGGGCCATATGGTGAGAACCCAAATGCAGCATAGTTGTTGCCAAGGTAAGTGCCTTGCGTTGACCTTGGTCTTGTGGCGAAAACTCTGTTGTTTTTGGTGAAGCAATCTTTGACTGCCTCATAGTCGCTGACCACAAGTGCACGGTTCTTGCCAAGCCTTACGGTAAATAATGGACCATACTTGTCCGCCACGGCTGCCAGGGTTGTGAAAAATGGGACTTGGACACCTAGTTTATGGAGGTGACCTATAAATGGCAAGGCACCCGATGGTTCTGGAGCCAAAGTGCCCTTGATTTTGTGGCTTTGGATTATCACCCTCCATAGATAAAGAACCAAGACTAATAAAAACCCTGCAATTGCTAGTGGATGAGAAAGAAAATCCATGAGGGCCGGCTGGCTATGGTGACAATTTGCTCAATATTCTGTACATCAAAATTGAACTTCCAAGGAATTCATGGTTTGCTTGTGGTGATGTTTGATTTCGAACTTTCCAATGCATGTGAATTGAAAATTTTGAGTATGAACTTTGAGTTCGGTTAGAATTCTAATCGATCCTTGCTTTGCAAAGGGTGAATTCGGTTAGCACCCAACTTTTAATCTTGTGATTTTAAATTAAAATTAGTTATAATTTGATATGTATTTTTTTACGTTTATTTGGAAGTTACATCTAGTTTAAATATTTATTTTTAATTAAGCATTTATTAGGGGTTTGTGATTTTAATATTTGACTATTACAAGATTAATTGATGGCCAAATTGTATTAATAATCGTTTTTATTACACAAGTTTTCACTTTCGTTTTTATTCCACAAGTCCACAAGTCCACAAGTCAAGTCAATGTCCTTTTGTCCCCTTAGATACAGCCGGTTGGTAAAGTTTGAATGGTATACAAAGTTTCACATTATTATTCATGTGAACGAACATAACTAAAGCAGGCGATATGTGGAAAACGTTTTCGACCAAGGCCCCCACCCAATGGACTAATAATCCATCGAAGTCTCATCCCTATCAGTACGCTATATGGATGACGAGATTACATTTCGGCTTCTGGCTGATATTTTTCAACTGGCAACGAAATGTCGCCCATGTGTTTTCACAGGCCTGATACTTTTCAACCAGGCTTTACATCGAAGGAAACTTTGTAGAACATCTTTCACCCTAGGACAAATCGTACAATGTTATTTTGTGTTAGATGTGTTTTTCTCCCTAAATTTCGCAACCACAAAAAGCCTCGAAGAAGGCAATTGATATATTGGATAATTGATTATCGGTCAGGAAATGGATACGAAGATAAGTTTGTCTTTCTTTTTTTCACAGCTCAGCAATGCCCTAACAGACTACAAATTTCTCAGTGCCATGCTCTATACTGGGTCCAATCATTTACAGCACCGGCACCGGCACCACTCAAGGCTTTTCCTGAGGAGGAAACAGCACTGTTGTTAGCACAAAAGAATCTTTAAATTATTTTGATTCACTATTTGTTAGTGTTAGCTAGCTAGCTACGTATAAGTAGAGTACAAACTCCAACCGACACTACAGTGAATGGAAACCAATGTGTATCTCAGTACGTACCCAATATGTGTCAAGAAACTGAATAATCTATTTGTATTTAATTAATTTGAATGAAAGGAAACTGAGTTCCGTAATTAATGATATAGAAAATAGAAAACATTGATCAATCAATGCATGGGGACTACAAAAGGGACATATTTTTGTGAATATTGTCTTCAACGATGGCTGACTTGACTTCATGTTTTATCAATATGGATGCATCAAAATAGCTGCTATATATCATCTTGTGATTTGTCCATAGAGAGAAATATATTTTTACTGTGTGAAAAGCAACTCAAGACATAACCTCTATAAATACACATACAAAATGAACTATATCCTACACGCAATTATATTCCCATTTGTAACACACACACACACACACACACATTCTCTCTCTCACCATGGATTTTACAATTTCCCCAATCCAAATTCTTGGAACAATTTTATCTTTGCTTCTTCTCTACGTTGCCTTGAGAATCACAGCTCACACTAAGAAGATCACCAGCACAAACACGACTGTGACGACCAAATTAGTCCCCCAACCCTCTGGAGCATGGCCCTTCATAGGTCACCTCCCTCTGCTACGTGGCAAAGACCCAGTTGCCATAACCCTGGGAGCCATGGCCGATGACCATGGACCAATCTTCTCCCTCAAGCTTGGCCAACACCAAGTGCTGGTCCTCAGTGCCTGGGAGACAGTCAAAGAATGCGTCACAACAAACGACAGAGTTTTCGCCACACGACCAAGCATTGCAGGAGGCAAGTACTTGGGCTACGACAATGCCGCTTTTGCAATAGCCCCCTACGGGCCCTACTGGCGCCATGTCCGCAAGTTGGCCACGCTAGAGCTCCTCTCGAGCAAAAGAGTCGAAATGCTGAGCCACGTTAGGACCTCAGAGGTTGACTTGTTCGTCAAAAATTTGCTCTCACTTTGCACGAAGAATGGCTCGGGCCCCACACCAGTGCATTTGAGTGAGTTAATTGAGTTCTTGACGTTCAACATAAACGTGAGGCTGATTGCTGGGAAGAGATTCACAGCTGAGCAATATAATGAGAAAAACAGTGATGCTTGGCGTTTTGAAAAGGCTGTGAAGGACGCTTTACATCTGCTTGGCGTTTTTGTTTGGTCAGATGCTATGCCGTGGCTTGAGTGGCTGGACAGCTTGTTTGGGCATGTGGGTTCCATGAAAAGGTGTTTTAAGGAACTTGACTGTGTGCTTGGGAAATGGCTTGAAGAGCATCGCCAGAGATCAAGGCCTCAAGGCAAGATCGATAGGGTTGAAAGTGATTTGATGGATGTGATGATGTCCAGCTTTCAAGAGGAGGAGGATATAATTTTTGGCCATAGCCAGGATAATGTCATCAAAGCAACAGCACTGGTAAGTTTAATTTAGTGTGATAAAATAAAGCTATTCAACAATAAACACTAACTAGAATGAGCGTTTGAACACTAACTAGAATGAGCGTTAGATTACGAATTTACTCAAATTATAAAATGAAAGTGTACAAATCTTAATATCTTTGAACTCAATATCTGAATGATGAATTCTAGACCCAATTCACGTGTTCCTTATAATATTACACATGTTACCTCTAAAATCATGAAAACAGAAGGAGGCCCAGGCCAGAAGTGGCTCTAGCCCGCTCCTTTTTCCCCATCCCTTTAGCATATAGTAAATAGAAGGAGATAATGGGAACAATGATAAAATTTTAACTTATAGTCCCTACGAAATAGAAGGAGATCAGAATGTCACGTGATGGTGAAGCCATATGCAAGCTTGAGGCGATCAAGGCCACTCAAATTTACATGCAGCTCCCTCCGATTGGCCTCACCAATAGCTTTCACACATAATATTATTATCAAGAAGGGGTCTTTTAATTATTATACAAATATTAATTGTTTTCCTTAATTGCTTTTGGCAGGTTCTAATCCTAACTGGCACAGAAAGTACATCTGTCACTCTAACATGGGCACTCTCCCTACTACTGAACAACCCAAAAACCCTAAAAGCTGCCCAACAAGAACTGGACATCCAAGTAGGAAGAGACAGATGGGTACAAGAATTAGACCTCCCAAACCTCAAATACCTCCAGGCCATTATCAAAGAAACCTTACGCGTATACCCACCTGGCCCACTCGCAGGCCTGCGTGAAGCCACAGAGGATTGCCACCTGGCAAGCTACCATGTGCCCAAGGGCACCCGTGTACTAGTCAACATTTGGAAACTACAGCGGGACCCGCGCATGTGGGCCAACCCAGGTGAATTCCAACCCGAGAGGTTCATGACCACCCATGCTGACGTGAAATTCAAAGATCAGAATAATTTTGAGTATATTCCGTTCGGCTCGGGCAGGAGGTCGTGCCCTGGCATGGTTTTGGGGCTGCAAGTGGTCCAATTAATTCTGGCTCGTTTGGTTCAGGGTTTTGATATGAGCAGGGTTGGTGAGGAGGCAGTGGACATGCGTGAAGGGCTGGGCCTTGCCCTGCCCAAAGCAAATCCGCTGGAGGCCTTGCTATCTCCACGCCTTCCTCTTCACCTCTATAAATAATGTATTTGAAGAAATTGGCAGCTGCAAACGTCGGCCTGAAATGTTATAGTTCACTTTATCATATATTGCTTATATAATAAATTCACTTGTTTCCAATATGTAACGTTATGAATTTGAAGGAGCTGAAGATATAGGACAACGTTAACTTTGTAAATGGCTTCATGTACTATCTACTATGTACCCTACACTCGTAATTTATGAATGCATTAATATTTTGTCACTTCCATTTATTTAAGAGATGAAATGAGAGTGAGAGAGAGAGAGAAAAGAAAGGACCGGTGGCAGTTCACAGTTTTGCATGAATTTATAAGAATTCTTACAAAATTTGCAAAGAAATAATTCTTAAAGAAACAAAAATATGGACTTTACACACATAATCTTAATGACACCTCCTTGTAACCTTCCAAACTTTGAACAAGAAAAAAAAAAAAAAAAAGTAGCGACGGCCTTTTTTCTTTTTCTCTTTTTGTTAATTGGCTAGATTTGTTTAGTTCAAGTAGATAGAAAGAGATGGGTAGCCCATTAGATAATCTGAACGGGCAACAAAATTGGCTGCCAATTTCTGGACGTCGTCCCACTAGTGTGTATTTCAAAATCCAATATTGTTTTCCATGTTTCTGATATATATATTTTTTTTTTGTGTGTTTTGCTTTTCCTTGTTTCTGATTATGGGTTGTTTGTTTTACGCAGCAAACAGCTTTTCGACCAGGAAGATGTGGATGTGGTCTTCCCACTTGATAAAGAGAAAGGCATCACTCTTGAAGACTTCAAGCTCATAAAGATGCATATGGCCCGCTGTATTTTCTCTTTCTCTCTCCCCTCTCTTGTGGCTTTGGTTTCATATTATGTTTCTGTTTTGATTGCGATGAATTGGGTTTTTGTTTTACTTGTTTTTATAGGATTTTAAATATGAATTTTGTTATATGGGTTTTTGTTATTTTTTTTTATAATATCTGTGCTTGATGCTGAACTGTTACATTTGGATTGAACTTTCTGCGTTTCAATTGAGCTTCTTATGCCCCTGCATTTAAGAACTTGACTAGAGATGAAAAACATTATAAGTTTTGACAGGACCCAATGTCAAGAATCCCTAAACGAGGAATTTTGAGTACATTCCGTTCAGCTCAGGCAGGAGGTAGTGCCCTGACATGGTTTTTGGGCTGCAAGTTGGTCCAATTAATTCTGGCTCGTTTGGTTCAGGGTTTTGATATGAGCAGGGTTGGTGAGGAGGCAGTGGACATGCGTGAAGGGCTGGGGCTTGCCCTGCCCAAAGCAAATCCACTGGAGGCTTTCCTATCTCCACGCCTTCCTCTTCACCTCTATGAAGGTCCTGCAATTGCTAGTAATTGAGTAAAACTTTGAGTTTGGTTAGAATTATAATCTTCAACTCATGCGTATGTATTTTTACGTATTTATTCGGGGGGTTTTGGGATTTTAATATTTGACCGTTACAAGATTAATGGTCGTTCTTATTAATTACACAAGTTTTCACTTTCGTTATTGTCCCAAAAAAACGGTTTTCACTTTCATCCGCGTAATTTTTTTTCTTCAGTCTCACCCTTTGAGTCAATAACTTCCAGGTTGCAGAAACACTGGGGTTTTTCATGCCCAACCCATGATGTTCAACGAGGGTTGTTTTTCTTACCCCATTTGATCAGTTTTGATGAAGTAATAATAGTACTCCCTCCCTTGCAAAACTGATTCCAACGGGTGAGTCTGTGACAATTATATTGACTTTCTACTTCAGAAAAAAAAAAAAAAAAAAAGAAGAAGAGGGTTCTATATGAAGTTTAAATTGATTTGTTTGTAAAATTCATATTATCACATCCCAGGTTCGGCTCCACCGTAGCACGATATTATTCGCTTTAGACTCCCTCCCTCTGGCCCTCACGGTTTTGTTTCTGGAACACATCCCGGGATCTGCTCCGCCGTAGCACGATATTGTCCGCTTTGTGCCCCCCTCTTTGCCCTCACGGTTTTGTTTCCTGGAGCTCATGAGCAACTTCCCAGTGGGTCACCCATCCTGGGATTACTCTAGCCCCAACTCGCTTAACTTCGGAGTTCCCATTACTCCGAAGCCAGCTTAGCTCCCAAAAGGCATTGTGCTAGATGGAGGTGGACATGTACATATAAGGCACATCACCCTCTCTTTGTTAGTCGATGTGGGATCTTACACATACCTGTGGCTCTTCACAATTAACACTTAACAGTTCGTTCTTTGCTGTAGATAAAAACACTTAAAACAAAGTTTTGAATAAGCAAGGTAAAATTGTAGCAATGGTCCCTCAAATAAGACCCCACTTTACTTTCCTTCCCTCAACCCCAAAAATTGTAATGATTGTCCATTATTTAGATATCACATTGCACCAATCGTACTTCCCTAAATTCTGTTAAATTTTTTTGTCAAAATTAAGGGCAAATTGGGAAATTCCTATCAAATTTTAGGGGCAAATAAGACTACATAGTCACCACCTCCTTCTACTCGAACCCATACCCCTACCCCTACTTGAAGGAAGTTGAGGTTCCATCCAAAAACCAATTGGCAATGGGGGGAGTAGCCAAACTCCTTATAAATCCAGGCTAGGTCCCTTAACTTTTCAATGTGGGACAAATACTCTCAACACGCCCCTGCACGTGTGACGAACTTTCAAACCTAACACGCGAACAACACATATTGGATGGCGTGGGAGCATGTATGGCCCTAGGGATAAGGATGAAGCAGTGCTCGGATTGGAGAGCTTGGAAATGGAAGCCATTATTAGATTACAGGGCACTCGCATAAAGGAAGAGTGGGAAGGAGGAAGGAGACAAAGCCATTTTCTTTTTTTCTTTTCTTTTTTTCTCTCTTTTTTGGGGGTGGGTTTGTGATTTTTGGTAGACCCCAAACGGCAGCCGGTGTTGATATTTTATTTTATTTTTTAAAAAAGTTGATTTTGTTGATTGTATATTGTGGTTGTTCTTGCGTTTTGGAGCTTCTATGACTTGACATTTGATTCTGATATTGCAGGAAATTGAGAGAAAGGTCTTTATTTGAGGGAGGGTGTAGGGGTAGGGGTAATGGCAGTGGTTGGATCAGTTGCCGGGGTGGGGGTGTGGGAAGAGTGGGAAGACTGGTTTTTATTTTATTTTTATAAATGAGTTTATTTATCTAATAAAATTTGATATGAATTTTCTAATTTGCCTTTAATTTTGATGGAAAAACAATCAGAACTAATGAAAAAAACGAGTGATGCAACGATAAATCTAATTAAAGGACGATCATAACAATTTTTGAGGTTGAGGAACGAAAAGTAAAGTATGGTCTTATTTGAAAGACCATTGCTTCAATTTTACCCAGAAACAAATATATGATTTATTCAGAAGCTGCACAAACAATTGATAAGTTATGGAAATTTTTTTTGTAGGCTTTATGTTTGTAGTGACCTCTATGGGTTTTTTGCATGGCTCGGCCATTGGTTCTGGTGGTAGCCTCAATTTTGTTTTGCTCTCTTGTGTGCTTCATAATTAAACTTGTTTCTGACAACAAAACACCACTACCGAAAAAAGAGAGTATTTGGGGCATTTAATATTTGCCTCTAAAAGCATGTGTAGAGGCAGATATCTTGCAAAACCGCCCCTAATGAAAAAGAGGGGCGGAAAGAGAATGGGGTACTAATACACACGCCTCTATTGTTAAGAGCACTTTCACCTATTTGCTATGGTAAAAGGCAAGAGCTATCACTACAACAAATATGTCTTTTTATGACGCAGATTTAATGACACATTGAAAATACACGTCATTAAATGCCATTATCTATGACGTGTTTTTAAAATGCATCATCGAAGTGAGTTTATGACACGGTTATCACGACACTTGCTGACTGCGTCATTAAATTTGTTTTCAATGACGCGGGATGTGCGTCATTGTTTCTTGTATATTTAGACGACGCCTATCACACGCCGTTAATTTTTTTTTCTTTATAGCTTGTTGTGAATTTAACGACGTCGTCTACACGTCATGAAACCCCTATACGACGACGCATGATCTGCGTCATAGATGCATCCGAAATTTTTTCTTAATTTAACGACGTCCTTTACACGTCATGAAACAGTTATACGACGACGCATGACTTGCGTCATAGATGTGCCCCTAAAAATTTCTTAATTTAACGTCAAACTATTAATGACGCGCGATTCTGCGTCATTCAAAGGGGTTTCCATGACGCGTATCAAGTGTCATTGTTATTTTTTTTTCAATGACGCGTGTTGTCTGCCATGGATTCTAGTGCTTTTAGACGACGTTTGGTCCGCGTCATTAACTTAAAGACGTGTCCGGCGCGCCATAGAATTATTTCACATGACTTGTAGTTTGCGTCATAAATCTAGAATTTGTTTCCCTCTTTTATTTTCGCGTCCCGCCTTTTGTTTCACCAAAATATTGGAGCCTTATTTTTTCACAACTTTATTTCCAGCGTCTTTTTTTTTTTGGGTCTGATTTTTTCCAGCGTCTTCTTGCTCACCCTAAACCCAAAACTGATTTTTTTTTTCTTCTTCGTTCTCAGTTCTAGACCTTCTTCTTCGTTCTCAAACCTAGCTCAAGGTTAAATTGATTTTTTTTCTTCTTCTTCATTCTAGACCTGGAGTCTCAAGGTAAGCACTCTCTCTTCCACTCTATCTTGGTGGCTTCTACAGCAAGAGGAATTTTAAGCTTTCACTCTCTCTTGGTGTGTAATTGGCTTTTGAATTCAATTGAAACAGAATTAATTCACCAAACTTCTTCCAGAATATTCTTAAGGTGTTACTCTTCTTAATTTTTTGTTTCTCATGAAGTGTTGGTCTACTTGTGATTGGAATTGAGTGAAGTTTTGTTTTTGTTTCCTCGATTGATGTTTGCTTTTGTTTTTGTATTTATTGGGTTTGTTATCTTTTGTGCATATTAAGTCTTGCACTTTCATTGGGTGGATTTTTTTCTAGTAACCGTTTATATTTATTTTAATTATCTGAATTATACAAAGCAACTGTCATGGGATTTTGTTTCTATACATATATATTATCCAGATTGCCTTTTTTTAAGTACAATGATAGATAGATTTCCACATCAGTTTATCACCTCGGTTATCAAACTAATTCTAGTTTATGATAACATCACATGTGTTGTTCTTTTACTAACTATGACTATTGTCATATTCCAGTTAGATAAGAAAGACAATTCATTAATTACTATGGATAAAAGCTGGAATAGAACTATAGAGGAATTATTAAATTTAGCTGGTTAATATAAATTTATTTTTTGTGTAGATTTAGTTATCAATACCAACATGGAGTGAGAAAATTTATTGAGAATGCTAAACATTATGCAAGGAATCCTGATATGGTGATATGTCCTTGCAAAGTTTGTAAAAACCTTTGCTCTCAAACAGATAACATATTATATATGCACATGCTCAAGCATGGTTTTGACCCTCTATACAAGGTTTGGATCCTTCATGGGGAACAAGTAAGTACTTCTACACACGTTGAAGATTTGGAAATGCATGCCCAAACTGAAGATTATGAAATGCCAGAGGCACATAGGATGTACAATGATGCTTATATTACTTGTGATGGAGCTGGAAAGTCAACAGGTGAAAGTGTAGAGGATTGTTACAAAAAGAAGTTGAATGAGGCCCAATGCCCTTTATATACAGGGTGTACGAAATACACAAAGCTATCGGCCACCACATACTTATACAAAATTAAAGCTATAAATGGCCTTACCAGATAAGGGATTCAACGATTTTCTTGAGGCTATTAAGGATATGTTACCAAATCCAAATGTTCTTCCTGATTCTTTGTACACAGTAAGAAAGTTTCTGAAAGAGTTTGATTTGGGGTATGAGAAGATTGATGCATGTGTTAATGATTGTTGCTTATTTAGAAAAGAACAAGAGCATATGGAGATTTGTCCAAAGTGTGGTGAGTCGCGATGGCAAGTAAACCCACGAACTAAGAAGACTAAGAAGGGAGTGCCTGCGAAAGTTTTGCGTTACTTTCCTTTAATACCAAGACTGCGAAGAATGTTCAATTCACCAGAATTAGCGGAGCAATTGACTTGGCATTCCACTCACCATAGTCAAGATGGGAAGATGCGTGTCATCCGCTGACTCAGTCACATGGAATGTGATTGACCAAAAGTGGCCCAATTTTGCTGGTGATCCAAGAAATCTTAGGTTTGGGCTTGCAACTGATGGATTTAATCCCTTCAAGAATCTAAGCTCTCAATATAGTTGTTGGCCAGTTGTTCTAGTCATTTACAATCTTCCACCAAGTATATGTATGTCACAACAAAACTTGTTGCTGACTTTACTTATTCCTGGTCCAGAACAACCAGGAAACAACATAGATATATATTTGCAACCACTTGTGGATGACTTGAAGGAGCTATGGACCAATGGGGTCGAGGTCTATGATGCTTTTAGAAATTCCCTTTTCAACCTTAGAGCTGCTTTGTTGTGGACAATAAATGATTATCCAGCTTATGGCAATGTAGCTGGATGTACTACAAAGGGGGAATTCGCATGTGCTATTTGTAGTCCAGATATATGCTCTCAATGGTCATCATTAGCAAGAAAGACAGTGTACTTGGGTCATAGACGTTTTCTTCGACCAAATCACCCATGGCGCTCAAAAGCAAGCTGGTTTGATGGAACCAAAGAAACAAGGAGGGCACCGAAACCATTGACTGGGAATGATACTTTACGTGCTTTAAGTGGCTTCACCAATGAGTGGGGAAAGTCCCAAAAAAGAGAAAGAGAGCCCAAAAAGGTGATCCATCTAAAATATGGAAAAAGAGTCAATTTTTTTTGACTTACCATACTGGCAGGTTAGTTATTTTTATAATATCATACATTCCTTGTAATTAGTTCATTACTTTTAAGCTTGAACTAAACATGTTGTTTTTGAAATGTACCGTAGGTATTGCCTTTGCGTCATAATCTGGATGTGATGCATGTTGAAAAAAATGTTTGTGAGAGTTTGATAGAAACAATATTTGATGCTAAGGGAAAGTCGAAAGATTGATCTGATTCTCGAGAGATTTAGAGCGATTGGATCTTATGGGAGATTTGCCTTTGGAAGAACGAAAGGATAAGTTGAATATTCCATCAGTGCGCTACACATTATCAAAGATTGAGAAAATAAAATTTTGTGAGAGGTTATTTAATCTAAAGTTACCTGATGGATATAGCTCAAATATTGGGAATTGCATTAAAGTGAAAGAATGCAAAATAGTTGGTTTGAAGTCCCATGATTATCATGTATTGATGCAACAGTTGTTAGCAGTAGCTATAAAAGGACTTTTACCTGATGGACCCGAAAGGCAATATACCGTCTATGTTCATTTTTTAATGAGCTATGTCAAAGAGTGATTGATAAAAATACATTGGAAGTATTAGAAGACGAGATTGCAGAAACTCTATGTTTGGTGGAAAGGTATTTTCCTCCATCTTTTTTTGACATCATGGTTCACGTAACAATTCATCTAGGACGGGAAGCTAGATTATGTGGACCTGTGCATTACCGATGGATGTACCCTTTTGAGAGGTAATTTATTTTAAGCCTTTATTCTATCTATGCAATACACAATCTAATCAATGATTGCACATTCTGAAAATGAGTAATTAACTGTTCACTTATTTCCTGTGCAAATTGTTAGATATATGAAGGTGCTTAAAGGGTATGTTAGAAATCGTGCACGACCGGAAGGATGTATAGCAGAATGGGTTCTAACTGAGGAGTGTGTGAGATTGTGTAGTGGATACATTCAACAAGTTGAGGCAGTTGGTACTAAATACCATCGTAATGAAGATTTTGAAGATGAGACAATTATAGTGGGTCGCCCACTTTTAAAGGGCGTCTAATTCAACTTTCTGCCGAAATGCAAAAAATTGTTCATCTCCATGTGTTGCTTAACAGTACTGAAGTTGAACCGTACATCAAGTGAGTTTGTTAACCATTTAACAGCCCTTTATAGGTTTTATAATCGTTAGTAACTAATAATATTATCATTACCGTGTTCCTATTAGGATGCATAAGAACGAGTTATTGCTTTCAGACCGGCGCTTACTACGAGATGACAATTTGCTAGTTAAAAGGCATTTGGGGACCTTCATTGAATGGTTAAAACACAAGGTTAGAAATGCTTTCTTAATCTGGTCTGCTACAATTGATATAACAGCTGACATGCATATATTTATAAAAGTCACTTATTCTGATTATACAGATTCCGTTGGATGGTGATACCAACATAGAGTTGAATACACTTCAATGGCTTGTAAATGGGCCTAGGCTTTATGCCATGTCTCACACTGGATATCTTATTAATGGAAAACGCTTTCATACAACTGAAGTTGATAACTCTACACAAGACTATGGTGTTTATCTTGAAGCTTAGACTCTATGCAGATCTAGTGCCAAGGATACAGCACAAGTTGTTGCAAATGTTGATTATTATGGGGTCATAAGGGACATTTTGCTGTTGGACTTTGTCAAATTTAGGTTACCTATATTTCAATGTGACTGGGCCAACATTGTTAGTGGTGTCAAAAAAGAGGATGGCTTTACATTAGTTAACCTTCATGATGGTTTAAGTAAATTCGAAAGAGATCCATTCATTTTAGCATCTCATGCAAAGCAAGTGTTCTACTTTAGAGAAAGTGAAACCTCACATTGGTATACAGTACTAAAGGCACCACCAAGAGGCTTTCATGACCTGGAGGAATTTGATAAGAGTGTTTATAAATCATATGCTCCACAAGATGCATCTTCACTTGACATAGATGATAGGGACAATGCTGATAATTAATTGTTTGTATTCCATATATGAAATTAGTTTCTTTTCCTATTGGCATTACAAATTTCGTTTCTGTTCATATTACTACGTGCTATATATTTTATTTGTTTATCAAAGTAAGACCCTTGCATTTTTTTCTGCTTTTAAGTTGTAATGCTATCAACTTGCAACCACAATCAGTTTCTTTAGTTACAATGTGCTAATACTATTTTCTATTGAACTTATTGTTCTGACATGTTCTTTGCTGTTTTGATTGTGTTGGTTTTCTCTTAACATCATATTACTAATTAGAAAACTGGACATATGTTATGGTACTTTTTTTTTTGGGGTTAAATGGCAGATTTACACTTGAGATGGCAGATTCTGTTGGAGGGAAGGAAAGACCTAGATGTGGTTTGAGAGAAGGAGCTAGTTCTTCCAGAGATAGCTGATGAGTGTTCTGAATCTACACCTCGAGAAGAAACTATTCCCCATTCTATGAACAAGGAAAAGAAGAGGAAAAGAGGTAAAACAACATTGCAAGTTATTCCAACGGGAGAAAAATTTCGCAAGAAAATTGAGTGGAATGAATCTGGCCAACCTGTCGGTGAAGTCTCAGTGAGGTTTAGTACAACCCTTGGGGTTATAGTAAGGGAGTGTGTGCCAATAAACATAGAGTCATGGGACCAAGTGACACCTTCTATTAAAAAATCGAGCTTGGACTCTCCTGAATGGTAATATAAGTCTTTCTTAATGTGCATTTACGTTATGAGGGATTTGAATATTTGTTCTTATAGTTCTTGATTTGATACTGCAGCAAAAATTCATAGTGGAAGATTGTCACAAGAATTTTATCTTGCGCATGATGGATAAGCTTTGGAGAAACTGGAAATCTGAACTATCAGTGCAAATAAGAAGAATTTTAGAAAGTAGGTCAGATGTAGCACGTCATATGGTTCTACTCAAGCCTAGTGATGCAACACAGGAAGAATGAGATGCATTTGTGGCAGAACGCATGTCAGATAAGTGGAAAGTACGACCAGAAATGTATCATGCTTTGTAATAAAAAATTATTGTTGTAAGATTAAGGTTACATATATGAAGAGATATATATGATCCTTTGCAGGAAAAAAGTGATAAAATGAGAGGCGGTACGGGCAAGACAAACTATGCCACACACACTTAGCCGAAAAGGATATGCACGATTGGAACATGATTATGTGAGTAGGACTTATATTATCTTTTCTGAAATCTTATTTATTAGATCTTTTTGATTTATTACTAATTCTTTTCTATGCAGAAAACTAATAATCCAGGTAAAACTTTAACAAGGCCTGAATTATGGATAATCGGACATTTGCCAAAGAAAGCAAAAATGAATGATGTTGTAGCTGCTGCAATTGTATGTAATATAGATGAATTCGAAATTTAATTGATTTCTTAATGCATGTGAAATATAATATAATTTCATGTCTTTGATTTATTTGTGTAGGAAAATATCAAGGAAAAAATGGCAGAAGCTCCAAGCTTCTGAGAATCCCATTTCTATTAAAGAGGATGCATTGACTCAAGTTCTTGGTAAGGAGCACCCTGGTCGTGTTAGAGGCCTTGGATTTGGGGTTACACCTTCGCAGGTAGACGCTCAAATTCAAAACAATTCTTGGAAGCAGTCCATGATTACTCAAGTGGCAGCATTTGACAGAACGCCAAAAATTTCTAGAGGATTTTATCATGGAGTTTAGGCAAAACATGGTAAGTTGCTCTAATTCTTGTAGTTCTAGTAGTTTTATCTCAATGGTGCATTCTCATATTTTAAATATGCAAATCTCTGTTTAGAAAAAGACTAGCAATGCTGATGGAGTTCCACAAAGTCCTGTTGGACCATCAAGGTAAATACAAATAGTCAATTATTAAAAATTACATATCCACCTAAGATTGTAGAAATTATAGTAACTTCAGTTTTTTGATTTATTATCAGTCCCCACAAGGCAATACTCAAGTGCCTTCTAATCTAAACCTTACCAATGCAAAGTGCAATCTGCTAAATTGGACTGCAACGGGCAAGTAGTTGCAAGGGCAGAAATTGCATCTACTGATCCTACTTCAAAAGTACATCATATTGTACTTGGGCCTGATTGTTATAAAGTTTGGATAAAAGAAATTTTAGTCATCGAAGTACCATTGTTTAGGAGTTCACGTGAGCATTTCTTTCTTGATGATGCAATTGGAAGCACAGTTGCTTGGCCGCATAAGTATATCAGCTTTGACTAAAGAAGTTTGAGGTAAATTCGGAGTCAAAATCATTTCTTCTATATTATATGAAGGTCTTTCTACCACACTTGTGATTGTCAATTTGTAATTTGTTTATGAAATATTGGCATTAATGGCTTCTACATGCACTAAATAATTTGGTATTCAAATCTTAAACTTGCACATGCAATTGAAATCTTATTAACTGCATTATCTTAGAGTTGTATACTTAGAAATGTCAAATCTCTCTTTGCAGAAGAAAAGAACCTTGTATATATAGAGTTGTATACATCTATTCTACATGGACACTTGAGGGGTAATTAAGAATCTATATAGTTTTTTATATACTGTTACATGCTGAGCTTTGGAAGTCTGTCTTTCATAGGTGAGAAAAAGGTTACCACAAAAAAAAAACCAAAGAATTGTAAAGAAGGGGCAAGTTAGATTCTTTGTGAACTCATTGTTTAGTCTCTTGTGTCGTCTCTCCCTATGCTTAAACCTTTTTATTATCTTTCTTCTTCTTTTTCTCTGGGTTCTTGGTCAATTTTAACTTCATTCATGAATTTTCGGTCCTTTAAATTAGTTTTGTTGGATTCTCTTATTCTCTTGTTTTATTTGGCAAGACATTTCTATGTAATGAAATTTCCCATTTGGACCAAGAATTTACAGACCTGGTTCATTTTCATTCATGCGTGCTTGTAATTTCTAGACCTTCATTCTCATTTTCTGATCTTTTTTTTTAATGCAGGTAATAATGGTTGTAATTATTTTAGTACCATTTGCCCCTTCTTTTGGACATGAAGCATCACATCCTCTCAAACTATCATGGAGCTCATCTTTTTGGATGTTTATTTTTTTTTGGACAGTGCAAGTATCAAATCTTCTCATACTTCATAGGATTGACATTATGGGATTAGTTAAAGACAATTTTTAGACTTGCCATGATGTACTAGAATCATATTGAGTAATATTAATTTAAAGTATATTAATTAGCCTTTATGTCTTCAGTTTTTGCTTCTATATATTAATTTCTTTTTGTAGAATTAAAAATGATGGGATATATATATATATATATTTTTATTTTTTATTTTTTTAAATTTCAATGACGTCTAACTGTGTGTCATGAAAAATATTTCAATGACGTCTCAGGAACGTCGTTAAGTTCAATGACGTGCATGTTGCGTCATGTAAAGTGCTAATAGACGGCGTTAAAAGGAATGTCATATTCTTAATGACGCCTAATTGACGTCATTAAAACATCATCCATGACATCGTGGATGCGTCATAGAAAGTATAGGACGACACAGGGACCGCGTCATTGAAACATCATTCTATGACGCGTAATAGACGCCATGTTTTTAAAAAAGTTTCCATGACCCCCCCATTCTACGACGTGTGTTACGACGTCTCGTCCGCGTCATTAAATGCCTTCCATGACGCAAATCAGACGTCGTGGAATGGTTTTTGTCTTGTAGTGTATTATTATTCATATAAATAGTGGTAATCATTGCAAAAGGTTGTAGTGTTTTCACTCATTGCCATGACAACCAGGATTCACATGAGATATGAGGAGAGGAATTTGTATAAAATTTTGGTGTGGGAAGTGAAGAATATGACTAAGTATTTATTTTTTTAAAAAATCTAAAATTTTTAGTATTTTTTACAGATTTTTTTTGGTTGCTGATGTCGTCTAACATCAACAAACCCATGCTAGAGGTCAGGCTAGTTTAGCTTGCGTGCTGGCCCTGCCCTCATGGGGCCCACAGCTTGCCTAGGCAAGCTTGACCCATTGGAAGTTGCTGCCTAGGCTCGGGCCATGTCCTGCCAGGGCTTGAGTTTATTGCTGGAAATACTCTAATAGGGGCCTAAAATCTCAAAGATCCACCCTCACTATTTGTGTTGCCACGTTGGCATATTACATTAACGATCTTTATTAGAGGCGCAAAGATCCGGCCCTAATACTTTTAATTATTAATTAAAACAAAAACAAAAAACACAAAATCCACTCAACTCTAACACAAATTTTGTGTTTTGAATTCAAACGTTACAAAAACGATCCAAATTATTCTTCTTTCCCTCTTTTCTCTTCTATACAAAGTTTGAATTTCAAACCAACATCCACTCAACTTGAACACAGCTTTAGAGAAGAAATCTCTAAGCGTTTCTTCTTATTTTACTGCAGCACACGAAGCATTTCAAGGATTCCTCTTTTCTGGATCAGGAACTGTTAATTAACAATATATCAATAATTAATAGACTAACATTAACCAAAATTTTAAACAAAAAAAGAACAGTCGTATAATTTGTATGAACAAACCTTGAGGAAAAATCAATCAAATGATTAAAATGATCCAAGAAATTATTCACCATTCCACTTCAAATTCTTTAAAACCTGTGGAATGTACCTGCAAAAATGAAAACTTCGAAAAGAATAAAAAAAACATGGATTAAAGAATACAAATTGAGTTTTTCTTTTCTCTATTGCAAACCTTTCTTGTGCTCTTTCTTTAGCTTTCTCGGATACACCAAGTGAATATTGCAAGGGAGAAAGAATAAGAAGAAATGGGAAAGAAAAGACGACAAAGAAGGAAGAAAAGAAGAGAGAATGATTTCATAGCTAGACAAGAGCAAAAATGAAGGAACAAAGAGAAGAACTAAGAAAGAATGAAAATGAAAAAAGAAATTGAGATGAAGGGTTGTGCGGCGCTGGAAGAAGAGCAAGAGTGAAATAGGGGAAGTGGGTGCGTTGGTGTTGGAGAATTAGGGCCACTACTACAATAATGTAAAACAACGACATTAAATACACGATCCAAAATGAAAAAACCGTTATGGTTTAAAAAATCATTACAAACAACGACTGGTGTTATAACAACTGTCATTGTGCAGTCCTAAAACCTTAGTTGATTTTAATAACACGATGGTTGAAAGAAGGGTACTGTCGTCTTTCAAATTAGTTGATTTTAATAGAATGACAGTTGAAAGAAGTCACCGTCGTCTTTCCAAGACATGCTTATAAAAAATTTGCTTAAGTCAAATTCACGGCCATTCGCGAACCTTTCTAGTTCGCATCTTTTCAGTCTTTGTCATAAAGCTCCTGATAATTGTGAAGCTCCAACCCTAGCCTCCTTCCTTTTGAAATTCGCAGCCCTTCGTGCTCTTCATCTTGTGGATCTCGTTGAACCTGTCCTTCAACACTGGCTTCGCCACCTTCCCATTCACGATCCGCCCCTCTTGGCTCAAATACTACAACAACCGTTCTGTCATAGGTAAATTTGGCGACTACTTCGTACAGAGATTTGACGAGCAACAAGTGACGAATCCAACAAGGTATCTGTGTTTTCAAAGGAATATGAGTATGACTATCTGTGTTGGCTCAGGTCCAATGGATGGAAATTCGTTTTGAGAATTGAAGACACGGATTTGGAGAGGCCTACTAAGGAATTTGAAGAGGTTGTGCTAATAGATCTCTCTTGGCTTGGTCTGTGTTCTCTGTCATGACTTTCTTTCTCTCTCTCTCTCTCTCTCTCTCTCTCTCTCTCGCAGATCTGCTACTCCACTCTCTAGCCTCTATAAGTTCCTCCTCCTCCTCCTTCTAATTTAATTTTTTATTTTGAGCCAAAGGAAATTGACAAATCTTAGAAGACAAAAACGAGTGTAAGTTTCAATTTTCTATTTGATTTCCACCATGTATATTATTGTTTGGTTACTTTGATTTTGAATGTGTGATTTTTGAGCAGTTGATGGAGTCGAAGGCTAAACCTAGGCTACTCTTGAAGCCTCTTAGAGAACCCTGTATTATGTTCCCACACTTCTCGATTTTCTTATTTTAATTTGGGGATTTAGCTTTCTGTATGACATTTCAAAAAAAAAACAATCATAATGCAGAGGGTATGCATTCTTGTGTGCCAGTGAATATTACAGCTAATGACAATTAAATTGGATATGCATGTTGGAAGCAATTTCTGTATATTTTGCTAAATTATGAGATGCATAGAATGCAAATTACATTCTCACTTCTTAAGTTCCATTTTCTGCCCAGGTTCATGCTCATATCTAGGCCTCACAGAGAGCCAGGACAACTTTATACCCTGGTGTGATTGAATTTGGCAATTTTATGACTTCAAAACCCAAACCCAAACACTAACACACAATACATTCTGGTTGTCTTGAAGTGCATGTCTTATACCCTTAGGTTCAGACATACTACAGCAGGTTGAGGCCACTAAGCTATAGAGGTGCAGACATACTATTACTATAGCAAATCTGTTAACACCAAGATGACAGCTGAATGTGGAGACCAAGTACAAATTGTGGAAGATACAGCAACTATAGGTTAATGCTTTAGATATGGTATTTTGTAATTATAGGTTAGAACTATGGATATGGTATTTTGTATGGATATAGTAGGAATCAAGATTGGTAAATAATGTAATTACTTTTGAATCTTCAAGTTATATGAAATAAATATTTTTTTACTAAATGGAAGATTTGGACCTGAATTTATTGTTCAAAAAGCAAATGGTTGTTTTTCTAGTTAAAATCGTTGTAGAGTTGTTGAAAAGTTTTATTTTTTTATTTTTTTTTAAAAAAGCTAAAATGTAAACTCACTACGTCATTTTTACAATTAATAAATGACGGTTTTTGGAACAAAACGTCGTCTTTAGATTTAATATATGTCTGTTTTTAAACAAACCGACGTCTTTGGATATAATAAATGACGGTTCTATTAGAAAAACCGTCGTGTTTACATCTCATAGACGACGCTTCTTTCTGAAAAATCGTCGTGTTTACATCTAATAGACGACGCTTCTTTTAGAAAAAGCATCGTTTTACATCTAATAGATGACAGTGAATTACCATCGTAAGTTGACATTCAAAAGATGGGGGTTGATTTAACGACGGTTTTCAAAAGAAAAAGACGACGGTTTTTCCCCGTCGTCTATTTCAATTTTTGTAGTAGTGCGGTTTAGATTAATGTCTCTTTTTATATTTACTAAAATCAGCCCCTGAAAGGAAATAATTAAATTTAAAAAATAAAAACATTCATCCGCCCCTAATAAAAGTCATTAGGGGCCAATCTTGTTTGCCTCTAATAATTGAACTTTATAGGGCAGTGTTTACTGCCCCTATAGGTAATAAAACTAATAGAGGCATTTACTGTGCACCCCTATTATTGTTATAGGGGCATGTCCATATTTCCGCCCCTAATAAACATTAATAGAGGCAAATCCTTATTTCTGCCCCTTTTACCTGCCCCTAATACTCACGTTTTTGGTAGTGCACAAACGATAGTTTAAACTACCAGAAAGAAAAAGAGGATTCAAACTTGATATCAGTAGTCTACAAATCAATGCACTTTTGTCCACTGAAATACACCCCGTTAGCAAAGTTTGATTG
This sequence comes from Prunus fruticosa, assembly GCA_018703695.1. Lineage (NCBI taxonomy): Eukaryota > Viridiplantae > Streptophyta > Magnoliopsida > Rosales > Rosaceae > Prunus > Prunus fruticosa. The sequence goes on along the minus strand of CM031924.1, from coordinate 38,619,254 downwards.
GTATACAAGTTTAACATTATTATTCATGTGTTATAACATAAACCATCGATACGTGGAAAACGTTTTCGACCAAGGTCCTCAGCCAATGGCCTAATAAGCCATCAAAGTATCATCACTAAATGTATGCTATATACAGATAATAATGAGATTATTTCTGTTTGTGGCTGATATTTTTCAACTGGCAACGAAATCTCGTCCATATGTTTTCATAGGCCTGATACTTTTCAACCACGCCTTCCATCAAAGGCAACTTTGTCGAACATCTTTCACCCTAGGACAAAGAATCATTTTGATGTGTGTTTTTTCTTCCACCCCACACGTTGAACCTTTGAATTCTAAGGCGTCCGACCATTAATTCATAGCCACTCAGATATTTACGACCTGTCAATGGAATGGAAGGCTTTGTTAGGGTTATGAGGTGTGAAAATCGCCAATAACGAGTTTTTCTTTTTTTCACAATCAGCAATGCCCTAACGGACCACAAATTTCTCAGTGCCATGCTCTCCGTACAAAAGAACCTTTAAATTATTTTGATTTACTATTTGTTAGTGTTAGCTAGCTAGCTGGACGCATCAAAATAGTAAACATTACCGTCATATAAGTTCAGTACAAAGATTACGAGGTCTAGGTTTGAGTTCCCGTAACATTTTGGTTATGTGTGTGAAATCTCCTTCTTATAATTTAGACTATCGTTTGTATTTAAAAAAGAGGTATTAATTCCATCTTCATGAACATATAAAAGTATCAAACTCCAACCCGACACTCCAGTGAATGAAAACCATAGATATTTTAGATGTGGTGAGCATCCAATGTGTATCTCAATGCATGTGATACGAATCGTCCTCCATTCGTCATTATGTGATACGTACACGTACCTAATGTTTGTACCTAATCTTTGTTTGTTTGTTAGTTTTTGAAAGAGACGTAATGAACATTTTCCCATTTTTCTAAATTTTTTTGAAATATACACATGGATATCCCATTTGTAACACACATGCAAAATCGTGTCTATAAATACACATGCAAAATGAAATATATCCTACACGCAATTATATTCCCATTTGTAACACACACACACTCTCTCTCTCTCTCCCACAACCACCATGGATATCCAAATTCTTGAAACAATTTTATCTTTGCTTCTTCTCTACATTGCCTTGAAAATCATCGCTCACACTAAGAAGAAAATCACCAGCACAAAGACAACCGTGACGAAGAAATTAGTCCCTCAACCCTCAGGAGCATGGCCCTTCATAGGCCACCTCCCTCTGCTACGTGGCAAAGACCCAGTTGCCCTAACCCTGGGAGCCATGGCCGATGACCATGGACCAATCTTCTCCCTCAAGCTTGGCCAACACCAAGTGCTGGTCCTCAGCGCCTGGGAGACAGTCAAAGAATGTCTCACAACAAACGACAGAGTTTTTGCCACACGACCAAGCATTGCAGGAGGCAAGTACTTGGGCTACGACAATGCAATTTTTTCCCTAGCCCCCTACGGACCCTACTGGCGCCACGTCCGCAAGTTGGCCACGCTAGAGCTCCTCTCGACCAAAAGAGTCGAAACGCTGAGCCACGTTAGGACCTCAGAGGTTGACTTGTTCATCAAAAATCTGCTTTCACTTTGCACAAAGAATGGCGCAGGCCCCACGCCAGTGCATTTGAGTGAGTTAATTGAGTTCTTAACGTTCAACATAAACGTGAGGTTGATTGCTGGGAAGAGATTTACAGCTGAGCAATATAATGAGAAAAACAGCGAGGCCTGGCGTTTTGAAAAGGCTGTGAAGGAGGCTTTGTATCTGTTTGGGGTTTTTGTTTGGTCAGATGCTATGCCGTGGCTTGAGTGGCTGGACAGCTTGTTTGGGCATGTGGGTTCCATGAAAAGGTGTTTTAAGGAACTTGACTGTGTGCTTCAGAAATGGCTTGAAGAACATCGCCAAAGATCAAGGCCTCAGGGCAAGATCGATAGGGTTGAAAGTGACTTGATGGATGTGATGATGTCTAGCTTGCAAGAGGAGGAGGATGTAATTTCTGGCCATAGCCTTGATAATGTCATCAAATCAACAGCACTGGTAAGTTTAATTCAATGTATCAATATGAAGCTATTCAGCAACAATATTAATTATTATACAAATATTAATTGTTTTCCTTAATTGCTTTTGGCAGGTTCTAATCCTAACTGGCACAGAAAGTACATCAGTCACTGTAACATGGGCACTCTCCCTACTACTGAACAACCCAAAAACCCTAAAAGCTGCCCAACAAGAACTGGACATCCAAGTAGGAAGAGACAGATGGGTTCAAGAATCAGACCTCCCAAACCTAAAATACCTCCATGCCATTCTCAAAGAAACCCTACGCGTATACCCACCTGGCCCACTCGCAGGCCTGCGTGAGGCCACGGAGGATTGCCACCTGGCAAGCTACCATGTGCCCAAGGGCACCCGTGTACTAGTCAACATTTGGAAACTACAGCGGGACCCGCGCATGTGGGCCAACCCAGGTGAATTCCAACCCGAGAGGTTCATGACCACCCATGCTGACGTGAAATTCAAAGATCAGAATAATTTTGAGTATATTCCGTTCGGCTCGGGCAGGAGGTCATGCCCTGGCATGGTTTTGGGGCTGCAAGTGGTCCAATTAATTTTGGCTCGTTTGGTTCAGGGTTTTGATATGAGTAGGGTTGGTGAGGAGGCAGTGGACATGCGTGAAGGGCTGGGCCTTGCCCTGCCCAAAGCAAATCCGCTGGAGGCCTTGCTATCTCCACGCCTTCCTCTTCACCTCTATAAATAATGTATTTGAAGAAATTGGCAGCTGCAAACGTCGGCCTGACCTGAAATGTTATAGTTCACTTTATCATATATTGCTTATATAATAAATTCACTTGTTTCCAATATGTAACGTTATGAATTTGAAGGAGCTGAAGATATAGGACAACGTTAACTTTGTAAATGGCTTCATGTACTATCTACTATGTACCCTACACTCGTAATTTATGAATGCATTAATATTTTGTCACTTCCATTTATTTAAGAGATGAAATGAGAGTGAGAGAGAGAGAGAAAAGAAAGGACTGGTGGCAGTTCACAGTTTTGCATGAATTTATAAGAATTCTTACAAAATTTGCAAATAAATAATTCTTAAAGAAACAAAAATATGGACTTTACACACATAATCTTAATGACACCTCCTTGTAACCTTCCAAACTTTGAATAAGAAAAAAAAAAAAAAAGTAGCGACGGCCTTTTTTCTTTTTCTCTTTTTGTTAATTGGCTAGATTTGTTTAGTTCAAGTAGATAGAAAGAGATGGGTAGCCCATTAGATAATCTGAACGGGCAACAAAATTGGCTGCCAATTTCTGGACGTCGTCCCACTAGTGTGTATTTCAAAATCCAATATTGTTTTCCATGTTTCTGATATATATATTTTTTTTTGTGTTTTGCTTTTCCTTGTTTCTGATTATGGGTTGTTTGTTTTACGCAGCAAACAGCTTTTCGACCAGGAAGATGTGGATGTGGTCTTCCCACTTGATAAAGAGAAAGGCATCACTCTTGAAGACTTCAAGCTCATAAAGATGCATATGGCCCGCTGTATTTTCTCTTTCTCTCTCCCCTCTCTTGTGGCTTTGGTTTCATATTATGTTTCTGTTTTGATTGCGATGAATTGGGTTTTTGTTTTACTTGTTTTTATAGGATTTTAAATATGAATTTTGTTATATGGGTTTTTGTTATTTTTTTTTATAATATCTGTGCTTGATGCTGAACTGTTACATTTGGATTGAACTTTCTGCGTTTCAATTGAGCTTCTTATGCCCCTGCATTTAAGAACTTGACTAGAGATGAAAAACATTATAAGTTTTGACAGGACCCAATGTCAAGAATCCCTAAACGAGGAATTTTGAGTACATTCCGTTCAGCTCAGGCAGGAGGTAGTGCCCTGACATGGTTTTTGGGCTGCAAGTTGGTCCAATTAATTCTGGCTCGTTTGGTTCAGGGTTTTGATATGAGCAGGGTTGGTGAGGAGGCAGTGGACATGCGTGAAGGGCTGGGGCTTGCCCTGCCCAAAGCAAATTTGCTGGAGGCTTTGCTATCTCCACGCCTTCCTCTTCACCTCTATGAAAGCCCTGCAATTGCTAGTAGATGAGAAAGAAAATCCCTGTAATTGAGTAAAACTTTGAGTTTGGTTAGAATTATAATCTTCAACTCATGCGTATGTATTTTTACGTTTATTTGGACGTTACATCTACTTTAAATATTTGTTTTAGTTACGTATTTATTCGGGGGGTTTTGTGATTTTAATATTTGACCGTTACAAGATTAATGGTCGTTCTTATTAATTACACAAGTTTTCACTTTCGTTATTGTCCCCAAAAAAAAGGTTTTCACTTTCATCCTCGTAATTTTTTTTTCTTCAGTCTCACCCTTTGAGTCAATAACTTCCAGGTTGCAGAAACACTGGGGTTTTTCATGCCCAACCCACGAGATGTTCAACGAGGGTTGTTTTTCTTACCCCATTTGATCAGTTTTGATGAAGTAATAATAGTACTCCCTCCTTTGCAAAACTGATTCCAACGGGTGAGTTTGTGACAATTATATTGACTTTCTACTTCAGAAAAAAAAATATATATATATATATAGGGTTCTATATGAAGTTTAAATTGATTTTTTTGTAAAATTCATACAGTGTCTCTTTACAAATAACACTTAAAACTTCGTTTATTACTAAAAAAATAAAATAAAAAAACACTTAAAACAAAATTTTGAAAAAACAAGGTAAAGTTGTATCAATGTTCCCTCAAATAACACCCTACTTTACTTTTCGTCCCTCAACTCCAAAAATGACCATGATCATTCTTTACTTAGATATCGCATTTAGGGCAAATTGGGAAATTCATATTAAATTTTAGGAACAAATAAGACTTTTACCTAATCACCACCTCCTTCTACCCAAACCCCTACCCCCCTCCCTTCTCTCGATAAACAAAAAGTGGACGATAAGGATGAAGCAGGGCTGGGATTGGAGCGCTTGGAAATCGAAGTCATTATTAGATTACAGGGAACTCGCAGAAAGGGAGAGTGGGAATGAGGAAGGAGACAAAGCCATTTTCTTTTTTCTTTTCTTTTTTTCTCTTTTTTTGGGGGTGGGTTTGTGATTTTTGGTAGACCCCAAACGACAGCAGGCAGGGGACAATGACTCTCTGTATTGATTAAAAAAAAGTAGATTTTGTTAATGGTATATTGTGGTTGTTCTCGCGTTATGGGGCTTCTATGACTTGGCATTTGGTTTTGTATTGCAGGAAATTGAGAGAGAGGTTTTTATCTGAGGGAGGGGGTAGGGGTAGGGGTAACGGCAGTGGTTGGTTCAGTTGCTGGGTGGGGATGGGGAGAGTGGGGAGACTGGTTTTTATTTTTATTTTTATAAATGAGTTTATTTGTCTAATAAAATTTGATATGAATTTTCTAATTTGCCTTTAATTTTAACAGAAAAACAATCAGAACTAAAAAAAAGAACCCGTGATGCAACTACAAATCTAATTGAAGGACGATCATAATAATTTTTGAAGTTGGGGAAAGAAAAGTAAAATGGGGTCAGGGACCATTAATACAATTTTGCCAAGAAACAAATTCAGACTATCCCTTATTTTATCCACACTTGCACAAACAATTGATAAGTTACGGATTTTTTTTTTTTTTTGTGGGATTTATGTTTGTAGTGAACTTTATCTATGTAGTGGGTTTTTTGCATTGCTCGGCCATTGGTTATCTTGTGGTGGCCTCAATTTTGTATTGCTCTCTTTTGTGCATCTTAATAAAACTTGTTTCTAACAACAAAATATAAACGATAATTTAAACTACCGAAAAAGAGGGTTCAAACTTGATACTGTTGTTTACAAATTTAACATCCTGTTAGCATAGTTTGATTGGTATACAAATTTAACATTATTATTCATATGTTATAACATAAGCCATCGACATGTGGAAAACGTTTTCGACCAAGGTCCCCACCCAATGGCCTAAAACGTCATCAAAGTATCATCACTATCAGTATGCAGTATGCTATATACAGATAATGATGAGATTATTTCTGTTTGACCAAGGCTGATATTTTTCGACTGGCAACGAAATCTCGCCCATATGTTTTCATAGGACTGATACTTTTCAACCAGGCTTTACATCAACGGCAACTTTGTACAACATCTTTCAACCTAGGACAAAGAATCGTGATCGATCCAACAACGTTTTTTCTGTGTTTGATGTGTTTTTAATTCCACACCACACGTCTAACCTTAAAAATCTGCTGGGATATACGACCATTAATCAGATGGGAATTTAGAAGTCAAATGTTAATTGGGTACGTAATGGTTGTTGAATGATATATGACCTGTGCCACCTGTCAATGAAATGTAAGGCTTTGTTAGGGTTATGAGGTGTGAAAATCGCCAATAGGGCATGGAAAGTTGGAAACCATTATCACTAGGACGACCTCTATGGGGCCCGGACCACAAATATTTCAGTGCCATGCTCTGTACTGGGTCCAATCATTTACAGCACCGGCAAAGGCACCACTCAAGGCTTTTCCTGACTGTTGTCAGTACAAAAGAACCTTTAAATTACTTTGATTCACTATTTGTTAGTGTTAGCTAGTTAGCTGGATGCATCAGAATAGTAAACATTACCGTCATATAAGTAGAGTACAATTTTTAAAGCCAACATGGTTTAGCCTAATGAAAAATGGCCGTAATTTGGAAAATGTCTAAGGTTCAAATTCTATGACATCTTGGTTGTGTGTATGTGAAATACTCATCCCTATAATTTAGCCTATCACTTGTACTTAAAAGTAGAGTAGAAAGGGAAAAAATGGTATTAATTCCATCTTCATGAACACATGGCAACTAGGAATTAGTTTCCTATATAATCATGGCAAAAAAGAAAGAGAAAATTAGTTGACTTTGAGCATATACGTAGACACATTAATATACCTAAAAAATAATATATTTATTTTTACTTCATTTAGTTTTTTTTTTAATACAAAAGATATGAGGAGGAGAGTTTATTACACAAATATAGGCTTTTTACATAATTCACTGGGGTTCGAACATATGAGACTGAAGGATTAGTCTACAAGTTCAAGACCCTTTTTCATTAGGTTAGATCTCGTTAATTAATTTAGTTTTAATAAGCCTACAAACACCTACTTGTATGTTCATAATTTAGTAGTAATGTATATACGAATACATAAAGCCAAAGTATCGCGCATATACGACACTCCAGTGAATGAAAACCATAGATTTTGGAAGGAGAAAAATAAATAAATATGTAATTATCCTATATATTTGACATGTGGTGAGCATCCAATGTGTATCTCAATTGCATGTGATATGTACACGTACCTAATGTTTGTGCGCGTGTGAAGTTCAATTTGCACTCATTTTCAATTTGTCTGTTTATTTGTTTGTTTTTGAAACACATGTTTCTAAAAATTTCTGAACATTGCATTGTCAAACCGTGTCTATAAATACACATGCAAAATGAACTATATCCTACACGCAATTATATTCCCATTTGTAACACACACACTCTCTCTCTCTCTCTCTCTCTCACCATGGAATTTACAATTTCCCCAATCCAAATTCTTGAAACAATTTTATCTTTGCTTCTTCTCTACGTTGCCTTGAGAATCACAGCTCACACTAAGAAGAAGATCACCCGCACAAAGACGACCGTTACGACCAAATTAGTCCCCCAACCCTCTGGAGCATGGCCCTTCATAGGCCACCTCCCTCTGCTACGTGGCAAAGACCCAATTGCCATAACCCTGGGAGCCATGGCCGATGACCATGGACCAATCTTCTCCCTCAAGCTTGGCCAACACCAAGTGCTGGTCCTCAGCGCCTGGGAGACAGTCAAAGAATGCCTCACAACAAACGACAGAGTTTTCGCCACACGAGCAAGCATTGCAGGAGGCAAATACTTGGGCTACGACAATGCAATTTTTGCCCTGGCCCCCTACGGACCCTACTGGCGCCACGTCCGCAAGCTGGCCACGCTGGAGCTCCTCTAGACCAAAAGAGTCGAAACGCTGAGCCACGTTAGGACCTCAGAGGTTGACTTGTTCATCAAAAATCTGCTTTCACTTTGCCCAAAGAATGGCGCAGGCCCCACGCCAGTGCATTTGAGTGAGTTAATTGAGTTCTTAACGTTCAACATAAACGTGAGGTTGATTGCTGGGAAGAGATTTACAGCTGAGCAATATATTGAGAAAAACAGCGAGGCTTGGCGTTTTGAAAAGGCGGTGAAGGAGGCTTTGTATCTGTTCGGCGTTTTTGTTTGGTCAGATGCTATGCCGTGGCTTGAGTGGCTGGACAGCTTGTTTGGGCATGTGGGTTCCATGAAAAGGTGTTTTAAGGAACTTGACTGTGTGCTTGAGAAATGGCTTGAAGAACATCGCCAGAAATCAAGGCCCCAAGGCAAGATAGATAGGGTTGAAAGTGACTTGATGGACGTGATGATCTCCAGCTTGCAAGAGGAGGAGGATGTAATTTCTGGCCATAGCCGTGATAATGTCATCAAAGCAACAGCACTGGTAAGTTTAATTTAGTGTAACAATATAAAGCTATTAATTATTATCAGAAAGGGGTCTTTTAATTATTATACAAATATGAATTGTTTTCCATAATTGCTTTTGGCAGGTTCTAATCCTAACTGGCACAGAAAGCACATCCGTCACTCTAACATGGGCACTCTCCCTACTACTGAACAACCCAAAAACCCTAAAAGCTGCCCAACAAGAACTGGACATCCACGTAGGAAGAGACAGATGGGTTCAAGAATCAGACCTCCCAAAACTCAAATACCTCCAAGCCATTCTCAAAGAAACCCTACGCGTATACCCACCTGGCCCACTCACAGGCCTGCGTGAAGCCACGGAGGATTGCCACCTGGCAGGCTACCACGTGCCCAAGGGCACCCGTGTACTAGTCAACATTTGGAAACTACAGCGGGATCCGCGCATGTGGGCCAACCCAACCGAATTCCAACCCGAGAGGTTCATGAACACCCATGCTGATGTGGAATTCAAAGGTCAAAATAATTTTGAGTATATTCCGTTCAGCTTGGGGAGGAGGTCGTGCCCTGGCATGGTTTTGGGGCTGCAAGTGGTCCAATTAATTCTGGCTCGTTTGGTTCAGGGTTTTGATATGAGTAGGGTTGGTGAGAAGGCAGTGGACATGCGTGAAGGGTTGGGGCTTGCCCTGCCCAAAGCAAATCCGCTGGAGGCCTTGCTATCTCCACGCCTTCCTCTTCACCTCTATAAATAATGTATTTGAAGAAGTTGGCAGCTTCAAACGTGCGCATGAAATGTTATCCTTCACTTTATCATGTATTCCTTGTATAATAAATTCACTTGTGCTCAATATGTAACGTTTTGAATTTTAAGTAAGGAGCTGAAATGGCTTCATGTACGTATACGTATGTACCCTACACTCGTAATTTATGAATGCATAAATATTTTGTCACTTCCATTTATTTTAAGCGATGAGATGAGAGTGAGAGTGAGAGAGAGAAAAGAAAGGACGTAGGGCCGTTCACAATTTTGCACGAATTTGTAAGAATTTGCAAAGAAATCATTCTTAAAGAAACAAAAACATGGCTTTACAGACATGAACTCACTGATTGGAAGTTGGTGGAGCTTGTCAATGTCTTTTTTTAAAGTGTAAAACATTCACATTAACCTCATAGGCACTGTCCGGGGACCGGGCCCACCCATTCTTGTTTGGTAATGTGTTCTTGTTGGCCTGTCATGTCACCTACAATTTGTAAGACCCATATATTTCAAGGGTTTTGGACAAAATCTCAAATCAAACCCAAAAATATAATTCTGACACTCGGCTCTATTAGGAGAATTACTCTCGTTATAGACTTGTATTGTATGGGTGTCGTATACTTTTATTAGATATTTATAAAAATACTCAATACTAGACATGTATTTATAAAAATACTCAACCACTATTTAAACATAGAAACACACTCAAAATCAACAATTGTATATTTTTTGGGTATGTTTATAAATGGGTTTTGAGTGTGTGTAATGATGGGTTTTGGGTATGTTTATAAAGTATTTTGGGTGTTGGGTATTTTTATAATTTCAACCCCCATTTTAGGTATTTTAGTGAAACTCCCTACTTTTATTCCTACATCACTTATCACGTTACGTGTTGTATACACCCATGTGAGTTTTATCAAGCCGGTGAACTAAGTCATGATTGGATCCTTTTTTCTTTGAGATATTTAGTCATATACCCATTATTAGCCTTAATAATATAGATAAATCCTACACTATTTAATTTCTATGAACAAACCCAAAAAAAAATTCAAAAAATGACAGCTGACCTATTGAATTTAATTTTAATTATTAAATTACTTTGATACCTTATTGAGTGTTTTAGGCCTTTTTATGAGGTTTTGAGGTTGAGTTTGTTTTAAGAAACCAATGTCAGTTTTGTAATTTAAAATAAGTTAAAAGTTGTTATGTTGTAAATAGGTTTTGGATGTGTTTCTAAAGTCCATTTCATATAGGGTTTTTCTTATAATTTGGGTTCACATATTTGGTATAATAGTAAATCTCCCTTTTTCTTTTACTTTTTTATGACGATACATTTCGTCTTCTTTTGTTATTCAAGATTTTAGTAAAGTGAAAAAAAGTGAAAAATATAATAAAATTGCTGGGTGTAAAATAGCAAGTGCTAACGATAGAGAAATAATTTCGGATTTAGTAAAGAAATAACTTCTTTGTTATTTAAGAGTATTTGTCGCTGATCAATAATTTCGGATTCAAGCCTTAATGACACCCCTTGTCCCCTTCCAAACTTTAATAATTAAAAAAAAAAGAAAAAAAAGAAGAAGTAGCGACTGCCTTTTTTTTTTTTCTTTTTTTGTTAATTGGGCTAGATTTGTTTAGTTCAAGTGGATTGAAAGAGACGGGTAGCCCATTAGATAATCTGAATGGGCAACAAAATTGGCCGAACTCTCAATCTAAAAACGTTCCACAGGGTCCAATTTCTACTTGCCCGGTAAGCAGAATCTGGAGCGAGGAAGTAATTGACGGTTGGGGGAATTCAGACACTTTGAATCTCCCAAGAAAGAAATGGCTGCCAATTTCTGGACGTCGTCCCACTAGTATGTATTTCAAAACCCAATATTGTTTTCCATGTTTCTGATTTTTATTTTTTTTGGTGTTTTGCTTTTCCTTGTTTCTGATTATGGGTTGTTTGTTTTACGCAGCAAACAGCTTTTCGACCAGGAAGATGTGGATGTGGTCTTCCCACTTGATAAAGAGAAAGGCATCACTCTTGAAGACTTCAAGCTCATAAAGATGCATATGGCCAGCTGTATTTTCTCTCTCTCTCCCCTCTCTTGTTGGCTTTGGTTTCATATTATGTTTCTGTTTTGATTGCCATGAATTGGGTTTTTGTTTTACTTGTTTTTAATAGGATTTTAAATGAGTTTTGTTTTATGGGTTTTTGTTATTTTTTTGATAGTATCTGTGCTTGATGCTGAACTGTTACATTTGGATTGAACTTTCTTCATTTCAATTGAGCTTCTTATGCCCCTCCATTTAAGAACTTGACTAGAGATGAAAAACATTATAAGTTTTGACAGGATCCCAATATCAAGAATGCCTAAACGAGGAAATGAAATCTACCTTTGGGATCTTTTTAACCGGATTGAAACTGTAGAAAAAACTAATAGTGCTTCTATCATGTGGTTGTGTGTGTTGGTGATTTGCTAGATTTTCATTTTCCTTAGAAGTTGTCATATGGAGCTTTGGATTTTTACCATCTTACAAAGTTCTTATTTTTTGGTATTTCTTTGTTGAAGTGAAGTTATTTGTGATGAATATCCTTCAAATATATACCATATTACTCTTTTTTTATGTACTGCTTATGACTTATGTTTTGTATATCTTTACCATAAATTAATTGATTTTTTCTTTTCCTTTTTCCTTTCTTTCAGATATATCAAAATTGGCACAACATGTAAAAGTGAGGCAAAGGTCGAGCTGATTGCTTCATTTACTTGAAGTGTAGGAAATTCTTAATTCACTTCTGCCTATTTATCTGATATCTTATTTACTGGTTTCAGGGTTGTAGCTACTGCAGTTACATATATGAGACGAGTGTACACCAGGTATCTTAACTAATTATCCAATAGTGGGAGAAAAATGCTCGGTCACTAACCATAACTTCATGGTTCCTTCCTTATTTGAATGTATAGGTTGTTCTCTTGTGGAAGTTCTGAGAGTGTTGTTAACTTAACCCCTAAATCCTGCATTTCATGTTTGAGTCTGTATCTGTTAAGTTTCTCTCATTTGTTTAGCTAAGCCAGATTTTTATCCCTCTTAACTGATTTTGTCACTGAGGTTCATTTTGACGACAACAGAATAAATAACTAACAAGCTAGGCATATCCTCAAATCAAGACCCAATCATGATTGCACATGTCCATTGCTTGTTTATGTCTTCATGTTTACATATTGCACCCTGCTTATTAATGACGTGCTGTTAAGATGTGTATTCAAACAGTCCTTAATCATATAGTTAATTTAATTCTTATTACCCCAAACAAGTTCAGTGTAATATGCTGATCATTCTCACTTGTATGCTGGTTACATTGTTCTCATCTGTTGTGATGTTCACAACTCTATTTTGTCCCAGTTCATTATACAGCTACTGTTGACATTCCTTTCTCTAGGCCTGGGGTTTAGCTTTCTATCATTGCAGGACTTCAAAGTATAGATGTACATAACTTCTATTTATTGCTTCAGGAAGAGTATGTCTGAGTATGATCCACGTCTTGTAGCTCCAACCTGCTTGTACCTGGCATCAAAAGCAGAAGAAAGCACAGTGCAGGCTAAACTTCTCGTATTTTACATCAGAAAAATATGTAAGTACTTGTTACTGAAAATAATAGATTACTTCTCCGACTTTTGTTATGATTTACTTAATGTGAAGCACTCACAATTTACCACTTTTCTGTTACAGATTCTGATGAGAAGTATAGATATGAGATCAAAGACATACTGGAAATGGAAATGAAGATTCTAGAAGCTCTCAACTACTATTTAGTTGTATATCATCCTTATCGTTCATTGTCTCAGTAAGTATTCTGTAGAGATAAATCCTTGTTTATCTGCCTATTTCCCACCTTATTTAAGCTCTACAGTTTGCTGTATTTTGTTTCCCTCCATTGTTACTCTTAAACCTTTCAATTCCTGCAGATCATGAGTGGTTGGCACCATTGTATTTCCGCAAATATGTATACAGTCCAATTTAGTGTCATAGTTTTTAGCATACTAATAGAAGTCCAACTTTTAGTCTGCACCTAAAACTGTTATGTGTGATTCTGGTGATGCCATAAATGTTCTTATCTAGCTCACTCTCCCTATGTTGATAGGAAACTATTCTCTCTTCACTAAGAAGATTCTTAAAAGCATTTCACTCCATTTCTTTCCAGGTTGCTTCAAGATGCAAGCTTAAACGATACAAGTATGACTCAGTTAACTTGGTAAGAGCCCAATCTCCGGAGTGGTTTATTTTCTGAAGGTGTGATACATATCTGCATGCGTATCTAGCTGCTATTTATTTATACATATCTTCAGAAGGCCCACAAGTCATAGCCTTGTTATTGGAGGGTTTCTCTATCTTTAGGGCTCTGCTTGTTGTGAAGGGTTTTCATGCAAAGATGCTTCCAAAATGAATGCAAGACTTGGTCGAGCTGATAAAAGATGTTCTGTTTTTCTGTATTTTCTGTATAAGCTTGAATTCACAGAATGCTTCTTTGGCATTTCGAATGAGTGAATTTTTGTATGTAGACATTCTGACCGTTTTTACACTTTAGACGTAAGGTAACCTTGACATGTTGATATACACAGGGGAGTAGTAAATGACACATACAAGATGGATCTTGCACTCGTACATCCTCCACACCTGATTGCTTTAGCTTGCATATACATTGCGAGCGTACTTAGAGAGAAAGATACCACAGCATGGTTTGAAGAGCTCCGTGTGGACATGAATGTGGTAAGTCTTTCGGATGTTTGTACATCCTTTCATTATTATCTGTCTACATATTTCATGTCTGTGTGAGGCGTGACCCTAAGTTGGCACATCAGTTGACTGAAGATATTAGATTAATTATGAGGCGTTCCTTCTATTCATACCCTGGGAATTAATTACGATGCATATTCTGGCAGGTGAAAAACATATCAATGGAGATATTAGATTTCTATGAAAACCACCGAATGATCCCGGAAGAGAGGTTTAATGCTGCTCTCAACAAGCTAGCCTTCAAACCCTAGATGGCCGGGCAAGCCTTCGTGCTAGAAGATTGTAAAGCTTACTGAGAAACCAATTGAATTGAATGAAGAAAAATGGCCGTTGTGCTCGCAGCAGTGTAACTATCAATGTATCTTTACATGTACTTGTAGATTTTCAAAAAGTTGAGTATATCAAGTCTATCATTTCCACACCTCAATAAACATTTTGAGTCACATGGAATTTCCCTGGCTTCATTGGTACACTCCTTTCAAACAAAATTATTTAGCAAAGACAAAACCACAAACACAGGCTCAAAACCACAAAGACAAAATATGATTTCATATCACTCTTGATTTTGCTTAGCCTTTTCTCTTCTTCTTCGCCTGCTGCTTCTCTGTAATTGCACCAAATTCAAATCATACTATAAAAGTCAGTATCTTTGAAATACAAAGAAAAGAAAAAAAATAGAGAGAAATGGGTGAAGGGTAGAGAGCAAGAACACTCAGTGCCTACCTAGTCTCCTCTTAGCTTCAGATTTAGCAAAGAACTCCTTCCACTCATCTGTTAAGACGAAAACTGGGTCATCATCCTCTTCCTCTTCGTCTTCAAACCCAACATCACCAATTTCACCATGCTTCTGTTGCTCCTGCAATGCTCTGTTACCAAGAACCAACTAAAATGATAAGAAACCAATATAGATGGTGAAGTTGAAAACTTGAAATGGGTTTAGGGTAGAATCGTAGTTGTACGCTTCTTCGTACCCAGAAGTCTCTGAAATCGAATGGGTTTGAAAAGGAATAGCAGCAGCGGCAGAGTGTTCAGGGTTTTGAGGATAAGGCGCAAAATTGGTGTGTACGTGGCAATTGAAGAGGGTGCGATTGTTCTGGTGATGAAGATGATGGTGGTGGTGATGGTGAGGGCAGAGGAACAAGGGATGGTGGTGGTGGTGGTGGTGATGGTGGAGATGGTGGTGGGGATGGTGAAGTAAGCACGGTCTCCATGGCCTGCATCCATGTGGAGGATCCATGGGTTCTTGGAAGAGTGAGATCAATGATGGCAGGGCAGCTGCTAGAAATCAAAATTTCAAGATCCGAAGACCCGAACTAGATAATGGGTTGAAAGAATGGGCTGGCCAATGGGTAGGGCCAATTTGGCCCAACTCAATATTTTTCTTTAACTTGATGAACAATGGGCTTCTATTTATCAATGAAGGAGAATGGGTTGATAGATGAGAGTAGAAACATGAAACGGATTTGAAGAAGTTGGTGTGGTGAGAGGTTCAATTCAATCGTTTCATGTTGAGGTGAGGAGTTTCTTTATCGGACAACTGTCTGAGGGAGTAATTATAGAATATTCCGATATAATGATTACGTGGTATATCTTGTACATGTGTTATAATATGGGTAGATGACATGTTTTATTTTCTCCCATTTTAGAAAATAGTATCAATAAATACACTTATATTATAACGCATATACAAGATGTACCATTAAGGACCTTACTACCGTATTATTCTATAATCATTCTTATTAAGGTCATCTCTAAGTGAGTGCTATATCTTCAAATATAATCCAAAATCCCCAAAATCCATCTTCAAGAGTGGGCTACAAAAAAGAGAGGGCTACACAAGGGGCCAATTCCTAAAATAAAGGCCATATGTGGCCCTTTGGCTAGCCTAGGCTAAATACTTGGATGAGGCCCAACTAGTGACGTCGGTTGGTTTTTTATCTAGAAAATTTGAAAAATTCTAAAAAATCCCCATATTTTTTGTATAAATACCTACATCGTTCTTATATAATTTATGACAGCATCTTCATAATTGTACATATTATCCTTCCTCAATATCATCACTTTACATAATTTTTCACAATATCTTCATTCTTTTTACAAACTATCCTTTTTTTTTCATTTAAATTAATTTTTAAGTTGTTTTTAGAACAAGAATTTTTTTAATCATAAATCTATAGGACTTACATGCTGACACGTGGATGTAAAAAATTCTATTCCATAGTAATTTTCTAAAAAAAATGTATTTTAAATAGGATATAAATAGTAGTTTAATTAAATTAACTAATAAATTTACATCATATACTAAAAATTATTAAAATATTAAATTTAGCTCTTTACTGATAAAAACGATTAAAATGTAACCTGCCACTATTCCTTATAAAATCAGTTTTTATAAGGCTAAATATAGCACTCCCCATTTGAAGATGGCCTAAGCACCCTCTCGTTATAATTCATCATCATAGCCTCATTGAGATTACCAAGTTACTTTAAATAACATCCATGATTCTTTATTTCTATGAAATACAACATCCATGATTCTTACCTTTCCATGGTAGAGTAAAATTTATGTCAAGGATACTGAAACCCTTGATCTAGTTTAATCCTCTAACTCGTTTCTTGGCACCCAAATTTTTTTTTCTCTTGAGCTAACCGCACACTCTTCAAGCAATCCAAACTTTATTATGCCACAAATAACATTAGATCCATTGGAACAAAGAGATATGCTATTTTGAATAAAGTTAATGTATATGACTTTTTGTAGAACCTCTAAGCACCACTAGCTAATAAGATAGAATATGCATGGCTTTGCTCTCCTTAGATCCTCTAGCAAAAAGTTCATATGCAATGATTTTCGTAAAACCCTTGACAACCACTAAGATTTGATGGAATAGAATAAATAAACTTTATACACAAAGATCCATTGACCATAAAGGAAACCCTCCAAACCAGAGTATAGATCCAAGATATGCGGTGGGTGAGAGTTCTTTAATTTCTTCCTTTTGGTGGGTTGGTGGAACGTAAACGTACACCAGTCTTCTACACCAATCCCATATACCATTTGGTAATTTCTGGCTTGGTGTTTCTGACTTGAAGCGTCAAATGTTCGAATAACTTTTTTGTCTATATATTGATTGACATGACACAAGAGAAAAGAGCAGACATAGCAGAGAGATAACGAAATAAAAAAGAGGAAAGAACCACCTCCGGTCCCGTACAAATAAACGCAGCCCCAAAAGCCCAATCCACAGCCTCCCCACCCTCATGTGGGCAATTGGGTCCCACATTCCGATTAGAGACGAAGATCCACACATTCAAGCGTCGAACTGGCAACCCTACGTTTCATTCTCACATCCCCTTAAGGCTCCTCCGATCCTCTTCATAGCTCACTTCGTTAACTGAATAGTTTGATCATCTGGGTACCTCGGGATTATTGGTTTTGCGAGGATCCTATCGTTTGGTCATCCGGGTAGCTTTGGTTTTTAGTTTTCTTATTGATTCATTACTGGTTTTGGGGAAAGATTTGATTTTTATTTCCTGCCACCCATCTTTCTTCTGTTAAAGTGGGCACCTTTGGTTTTGATTGATTTCGTGATTTGAATTGCCGTGTCTTTGGGTGTTTGAAATCTGTAACTTGATTTGCGATCTGGGTCCGTGCTGGTTTTTGTGGTCTGTCAATGGGCGCTTTGGATGAGGGGCATTTCTGCTCGGAACTTGAGAATGGAGTGAAATTGGGTTGCATCGAGCTGAGTTTTGAGGAAGAACCTGAAACCATAGCTATTGAAGATGCTGTGAAAGTTCTCATGCAGGGTCTAGGAGAGGATGTTAACAGAGAAGGTTTGAAGAAGACGCCTCTTCGCGTTGCCAAGGCCCTTCGGGAAGGAACAAGGGGTAACTATTTTCTCAGCCTTGTTCAGTTATAGTTTGTTTACTATTTGAAATTTGGGAAGCTTGCTACTTTAGTTCCTAGAGTTTTTTTTCTTTCCTGTTGTGTTAATAACATGGTGGGGGCATGGTTCTAAATCATTCTTTCATTGTATATTTGATTTGGACAGCCTTTTCATTCGTTATTCTAATGGCTACCAATTATTGAGGCTTGAGTAGTTCGTTAGCTGTTAGGATTTGATTCAAGTTTGTCAGTACTTTAATACACTTTGTTTAATATTATAAAATTTCCGTGTTAATCCCAAACTAACGGCATTCTATTTGCGTGTGCGGATGAAAAAATGTTTGTTGTCTTAGATGGTGACAGTAGTGTATATTGCCAAGTCTGCAGGATCCTGGTACGAAAATGTTTGTTTTGCAATCCTCGTGGGCCTATATTGGTAAAAATTCCTTTCATGTTCTCTCTTTCAAGCTGCTGACATTGCACCCATGGATGAAGTTGCTGGATTAACCCTTCTTGGACATTTTCAGCCATGATACAAAATACCTTCCTCTCACCAACCTGCCTCCTTATTGTCCTCAAAGACTCTGACCTTTCAGATGTATATGATTCATTTTCTTTTTGTAATTTCTTTTATCTTTGTTTTCCTTCCCGAACTAACGGGTCAGAACCATCTCATAGAGAGCAAAGCATGGAGCGTGTTTATGTTGGGGGTGCTGATTTATTTATGCAGCATAGATCATGTTTCCTGATTCAATCAAGTATTTTTATGTGGGTGGTGCTGATTCCTCTTAAAGTATTCACCTGAAAACAAAGATATGCATACTGAATTTAAACCCTCATTCTTTTCCAGGTTACAGACAAAAGGCTAAGGACATTGTGCAAGGTGCTTTATTTCCTGAATCTGGTCTCGACAATACAGTTGGTCATGCTGGAGGAGCTGGTGGACTTGTGGTTGTTCGAGATCTTGACCTTTTCTCATATTGTGAATCTTGTATGCTACCATTCCAGGTTAAATGTCATGTGGGTTATGTCCCTTCTGGTCAACGAGTTGTAGGCTTAAGCAAGCTCTCTCGAGTAGCTGATGTGTTTGCAAAACGCCTCCAAGAGCCTCAGCACCTAGCAGACGAAGTGTGTTCAGCTTTGCAGCATGGCATCAAGCCAGCAGGTGTTGCAGTTGCACTCCAATGTTTACACATCCATTTCCCAAATCTAGAATCAGATTTTCTTGACTCGAACCACCAAGGATGGGTAGAGTTACTGGTTAGTTCAGGTTCAGGAGTTTTTGAGAATGAAAATGCCATTCTTTGGGCAGATTTTTTGAATCTTCTGAGATTCAGAGGCATAAATGTCGAGAAAAATCGCATGAGAGACTCAAGCGATCAACACTGGTGTCCATCTCGATCCCCCTCAGGTGCTATTGCTGCCTCCAAGATTGAATCAGTTAATCAGGGTATGGTCACTGCAGTAGCTTCAATTCTTAGGTCGTTAGGTGAAGACCCATTAAGGAAGGAGCTTGTAGGAACACCTGCTCGTTTCGTGAAGTGGTTGATGAACTTCCAAACTAGTAATTTAGATATGAAGCTGAATGGCTTTGTTTCTGACAGGGTGGATCCTCAAAAGCTCAATGGAGATGGCTGCAAGGAAAAGAAAATCCACTCTGAGCTGAACTTGTCATTCTGGTCGCAGTGTGAGCATCATCTACTTCCCTTCTATGGTGTTGTGCATATAGGATATTTGTGCACTGAAGGATTCAATCCCATTGAGAAATCTCTTTTACAATCGATTGTATGTTTCTACGGTTTCAAGCTCCAAGTACAAGAAAGACTCACCCGGCAGATAGCGGAGACTGTATCATCACTGTTAGTTGGAGATGTGATTGTGGTTGTGGAGGCTAATCACACCTGTATGATCTCGAGAGGCATTGAGAAGTTTGGAAGTAGTACAGCGACAATTGCTGTACTGGGTCGATTTTCAACTGACCCTGCTGCAAGGGCTAAGTTTTTGCAGAGCATTCCAAACACTGCTGTTTCAGGACGATGATCCGAGTTCATCCATCTATTACATGTCTATTTCTTTCAAAGTCATTTCTTTGCATTGGATTTGCTGTTAGCCATGGTGCCAGCATGACAGCGATAAGTCGAAGATCAAATATCAAAGATCAAAGATAATCCTTTGGCCAATTTGGGTCTTGCCCATTTTTGTGATGGTGCTGTTGAAGTTTCAGTTGAAGGTCCAGACTTTCTGGTAACACAGGATTCTTAAAATTTTGTATTTTTATCATCCATTGTCTGTAGCATAAGCCCTTGCAAGATTCCAAGGCGCGTCTTTGTTTTAAAGATTATATATTTTCTGATGTATTTTTCTTTCCATTTATTCGGAATACGAAGGATATTCAATACGAATAATACGTTTGATAGCTTATTACATTGATTCTGTTTGTTTATCAATTCCTTTTACACTGATTTGTTTTACTTACAGGCTGTGGGATTAATTGTGACCAGGGACGGGAAGGCTCCGTCTGGCTTTTATTCACTAAGGTTAGGTTAAAGGGCGTTTTGTGGAAGTTGAGGGCATGCAAACATCGGATAACATTGAAAAAAAATGTACTTCCAAGGTAAAAAGGTTTTCTGTACAGAATCCAAAATCAGTAAAATAGAAGAAAAAAAAGAAAGGAGAGATTGCTTGAGGTGAGAGATTCACATGCATATACAAAACAATATAAACATCAGCATTTAGCGACATATATACATTCCAACACGGAACCACGTGAGTTTAGACTCTACAAGAGTGTGAATCATAAGAGGTGAAAACAAACCAACTTAGTCGCCTAACCACAAGTGTCGGATTTTACTCCAATCTATCCAAACATCACGGTCTAACCACAAGTGTCGGATTTCACTCCAATCTATCCAAACATCAGGTTCTGTCCTATGTTCCTGAAGTTCTCCTTGGGGCGTTAGGCCATGGCCAGGTTTTCCCCTGCTTTTCTGAGCTTTTGTTCTAATGTTGTGAAGTTCTGCTTTGGGCAAGGGGCCATGGTATAAATGCTCTTCAGACGAAGGGTCATGCTGAATATGCGCTAGAGGCGGAGGGCCATGCTGAATAAGTGCTTGGGGGGAAGGGGGCGGAGGGCCATGCTGAATATGTACTTCGGGCGAAGGGCCATGCTGAACATGCGCTTGGGGAGAAGAACCATGGCCTTGCTGAAGATTCATTTGAGGTGAAGGGCAATCCCGAATGTCAGCTTGGGATGAAGGGAAAGGGCCATGCTGAATACACGCTTGATAATTCATACACCATATATTGATGGCAATTCCAAGGATTACTAACAGGAGCATACCTGGTAACAGTGACATAGTAGGAACCTGCATGTAATTGATAAAAATTAGCAAACCTACAAAGCCATTTAAAATACTTGGACAACAGCATAGCAAACAGACTGGCCAATTCCGCTGAACCTCCACAATCTCCGCATCCAACTTTTCTGTTAGGGGGTTGAACAAATTTATTATTGAACGATGCATGAATTTGAAGGATCATTTAGAGCCATGCTGAGATACGAGATTTGGTGGGTGTGCATATTAGAAAATATTTAGGCTCCAAAGACCGACTGTTGCACGTTAATCAGGAAGTTCTAGCACTGATTGTGATTTGTAAATAAAAAATGAAATTTCAAAGTGGTACATAGTTGAAGTTATCACATTCATGCCACTCATTATATGTCATCCTTTAGCACAAAAAGTTTAAGGAAAAAGAAAAAAAAAGCAAAAGAATATATATCACTGTTTGTAAAAAAAACACCTTTCTTTTATGGGGAAGATTTTTCTCAGCACGCTCAAGCGAATAGCGTAACATGTCAACTATTGCCAACCCAGTTACTGGATCACTGCTTTCTGCTAGCACAAAGAGTTAAATTTAGTTTTGTATAATTAATTAGTATGAAGACCATACCGGAGAGGGTGATAACTTTAAGGGTTACCTGGGATGTCAAAAACTTGAGTTGCAGGCGGAATACCCAGTAGTTCTCCCAAATGGACACGAACATGAGCACGTTGAACAGGTGAAAGTAGATCACCATGCGTGACAACAACTAGGGGTTTATCATCTGGAAACAAAATGGAGATGCAGAGAATAAAAACCTTAAAATTTTCAAGTTTCCACCACTTCCCTTCCCTCTTACCCTATAAAATCGAATCAATGAAATATTAAAGAAAAGATTGAGTCATTAAAATTCGATACCTTTAAATGCCAGGTATGGGCAGTTGAAAACTGAAGCAATCATTTGGGTGTATCGTGTCTCTGCGTCTTCATCACTTTCTATTGATTTCAGAACTGAAAGGCCATTAACAACAAATATGACAAAATTAACCTTCCTGATCTCACTGGACAGATAACCATCATCACGAGCTTTGCACATCATCATGGTCCTCAAACTTTGGCTGTCTGAATCCCTGAGAGTCCATTGAGATAAATTGACGTGAATGACAGTAGACAAATTCCTAAACCCAAAATGAGGGGGATGTGATGAATTAGAAATTCAGACCTGATCACAAGCTCCCCATGACGAACACCATTTTTCATCCAATGCTGCAGTATTTTTATGTTTTCATGTGAATCATCAGACAAACTACGGGTATCATAGAGGCAGAAAGAAGTGGAACATCTCGGTATCATATATTCCTGGAGGAAAAAGGTTCCATCTCCAACAGATGAATTATCTGGCACAAGATAACAACACATGTGAAGCTGTAGAACACAAATAACTTAAGTTCATCCCATAATACAGCAAATTAGCATATTTTGTTATTCACAACTGCAGCCATACATGATACTTGGGCTCTTTCTGATGCAAACTTTTCATCTTCAAACACCTTTGATATTCTATTTACAAGACTACTCTTTCCAGATCCTTTTGGACCAACCAATAAAACAGTTGTCGTCTTTGGCACATCATAGTCCCTCAATTTCACAGCACCTACACTTTCAATCCATGCACCGGGAGTGTAGCTGTAAAATTCAAGAGGACACATCACTTCAAGCAACCATACTACCATTCTAGCCATCACATAAATATTAACTTGAATTAATACCTCAATACTTTAATCTTGGCTTCTTCCAAACCGTTGCTCCGAATCCGCAGTCCATCATTACTCAGCAAAATTTCTCTATAAACACTTTCCCTCCTCTTTTGTTTGACTTCAAAATCCAAAGAAGCCGAAGAAAATCGAGAATCCACACTGTCAAGTTCTCCAAGCACCGACCCATTTAGTGTACCCACTGCAGCATCCTTGACATTCATGCTCAAATCATTTCTGCTCCATTGAAAACCAGAACCACTTTAATTTTTAAAGTTTCAAACTTTCTCAAACAGCATAAAAGTTTCAACAAACAAAACTTGCGTTTTTGTGATTGAATGCTACAAATAAGAAATTGAAACATGGGTTCTAGCAATATCAGCACAAGGCACATAATCCAGAACCAAATTTGATCATAAACTGAATGGAATTTATGAGAATTCATGAGCTACCTGAGAAGTGGAGATGAGAGCTGAGAAGAATCTTGCTCCAGCGAAAAGTCTTCCCCTGTATCTGCATATTGAACCCACTCAGCCACATCGCTTGTAAAAACGCCACCTTCAAAAACTTAGCGTTAAGAGAAAAATGGGTGATCAGAGAGTTTACCACTGCCAGGAGGAGTTGTTATATCGCCACCCATGTCAGCTCGCTTTGCACTTGCAGCCTTCACACAGTGAGGGGGAGAGAGAGAGAGAGAGAGAGAGAGAGAGCAAGAAGTAGATTAATTTTTTTTTTCTTTTCTATTTTCGGTCGAAAAATAGAATAATGCTTCGGAAGGATTGATAGTTAAGTAACCAGGTTGACGGAGACGGCGTGCAAGCCACGCGAAAAGATCCTACGCAAGCTGCTGCCATATGTCATGGTATTTGGATGCCGATTGGGTACAAGCTAAATATAATAATATTCTCAATTTCTTTTCTTTCAGAATTAATATTTGTCAAGGGAATTATTATTATTAATTTTGAAAACTAAAGAGAATCACAAAGAGAATCCTCCAATATCGTATCAAGAAAACATATCGCTGCTTCTTTGGTTAAAATCTTCCGGAGAAGTGAGGAATGGGAAATAACCCATCTTTTGAGTTGGGCACGTTTTTGTTTTTATTTATTTATTTTTGCATAACATCAGAAGGAAATATGAAGAAATATTCAAATACAATGATTTAAAATAAAAAAAGAGTCAATGACCGTTTAAGCAAAAAATTTACAGATTTGAAGTGGTTTTTTTACTTCAAATTTTCAATGGTTAAAATCTCCGTTTAAGCATATATTCCAACAGATAAATTTATGCCAGGGGCATTCTTTTACTTCTTGGTGATCAGTTCAACGGTCAACAATAAACTAAGGATAAAAATAAAACACCTTAATTTTTGTATGTGTATATTTATAAGGGAGCTTTAGTTTTAAACCATAATATAGTTTACTAATTTAGTAGAAAGAAATACAATTTAGTCTAATTAGCAAAAAACCAAACACCAAAATGTAACAAAAATACAATTACAAATTATGAAAATTACAACATATGCCATTTTCAGGATTTAATTTTAAACCAAAGCTGGACAAATGACATCAAACCCAAAACTGAAAAAAGAAACGACATTTGCGCAACCTTTCAACTTCACCTCCAAAAAACCTCTTCAACTGTTCCACAAATCCCCAAAATCTCAGCCAACGCGACGACCATCTCGGATTCCTAGTCTTCACTCTCACTTTCGGCAAAAAAGTGTAAGGAATCAACTCAGATCTTGATTTTGTTTTCGTTTTGTTTGGTTTTGATTTTGATTTTGGTTTTCTGCATCTAGAATTTCCGATTTGGGGTTTCGTTTTTGGTTTTGGTTTTGGTTTTCTGCATTTAGAATTCCAGTTTGGGTTTCCGTTTTCGTTTTCCTTCTGGTTTTTTGCATCGCAGAAACACAAACTGCATTGCAGAAACACAAACTGCATCGCAGAAACACAAACTGCATTGCAGAAAACTCATATTATATGTCTATTATGTTTGATGTTTGATGTTTTCTTTTTTCTGCTCAACCATTTATACTTCTTCCTTGTAATTTATCTTTACTTGACCTAATAGTGTTCTCATCCCTTCTTGTTTTCAGATCACAAATGGCGCAAGAGAATGGCTCAAGGGACACAGATCCACAACCACAAAGCCAACCAAGAGTAGCAGATGCTAGATCTATAGACTCAGCAAGATAGCGATCGTAATCGCTCTTCATCTTGAGCTAGAAGACCTTGGAGTTACCCGGTGAAGGCCGAAGGGATGAGCGCTTGAGAATTCCATCGCGACCACAAGTGAAGGCTATGGTCGTCGTTGCTAGAGAGAGAGAGAGTCGTTGCTTCGGAGAGAGAGAGAGAGAGATCTAATTTGATAAAAAGGGAGACCAACCCTAATATTTTAATAAAAATGGTATAATTGTCTAATTTTAGCTGGCCCAATAAATCTGGGCCTACTCTTTGGCCTAATCTAAAATACCTATTCTTTTTTGGGTATTAAAACCCAAACCAAAATACCTAATGTCTCATATCCAAATTACTAAAGTTAATTATGTCTAATACCTAATTTTCCTTATTTATAAATAACCAAATGCCACCAAGAAGTTCAAAAAAGACGAATGATAAGCAAACTAATATAAAAAAATTATGTGCATTGTTCCCAATTTTCATTATGTCTCAGTAAAATGTAAGAAAAAATTTGGTGCCACAAGGCCGACAATGGCAATGTGGTTCTCCTTTTGGTGGTATATGTTTCAAACCTAAGTTTCTAACCTAACAAAAAATCTATACCTATTAATCTCAGAACATTCAACTAAACTTATCCCTCCCTCTTCACCAGCCATGGGAAATGTATCTGCTGATGAGGCACAAAAAACCCTGCTTGCATAACAAAGCCCTGAAAAGATGCATCACAAAGCAGTTAGTGTACATAATGATCTGATCCTATGTAAATCAGATGCAAGACAAGAAAGTTAGAACAATCATACCTGAACAAATCTAAGGCAGATATCAGAAAAAGATGCAGTAGCAGACTAGGCCTCAAAACCCAGAGGATGGTTTCTTCTCATTAATACTACTCTGGGTTCGCAGATGCAGACACTTAGGGGATCATAAAAGGAAGTCATACCTACTCGATATCAGTATGGGATGACATATGGCAGAGCATAAACATCCAGAGGCTCTATTTGCATAGCTTCTGCCCATACTTGAGGAGTCCTTTCAATCTCAGGGGATCCCACTTTGGGTTTCTTTGACCCTGAACCATTGCCGCTGAGCAGCCATTCCTGATCGTCAAGATTGGACTCATCCACCATCTTGGGAATGGAAAGTATCTCACTCAGATACTTGGAATCAGGATGTGGTGGTTTTGCAGATGCTCCACCATTCTCCTTAACTTTAACACGAGAAGATGATGGCTTTGTTGAGAATGCATTGAGTTGTTCAGGCCCTCTCAAACCATTAATTCTGTGTTCCTTGATATCTGCTTCACAATTGCTGGCTGCCCCCTGTCCCTCTGATAAAAACTGGAGAACAGTTTGGCTTGGTTCTGATTTCCTCCCATTTTCCACTACTGGGTGAGAAGAAACAGATCTTGGCAACTTATGAGGCAGAAATCCATTTTCTGGCATAAAGTTTAAAGAATAAGGTACAGATAAGATTGTATCCCTCAATCTCAACTAAAACAGATGTATATAAATTTCTTTTCTTGGTAAGTATGTCTATAAAAATTATAATCGCAAGAAAACTGTTATTCAATCAGTAGCTCGAGGTTTTGGCAGAAAAAGTATTTGGAGATTAAAAAAACATGCAACCTATATAACAATGAGCGTTTAGGAGCTGGAACATCTATAAGTAACATATGCCTCTATTACCATCCGGGAAGACACATCTATATGTGTTTCCACTCACTGAATGGAAAATAGAATCCCTGAGTGTCATTGTTTTTGCAAAATAGGAAACGACTCACCGTGTAAATATCCATTCATCTCAAGTTCCTTGCGTTTGCCAAGAATTCCCCCAGCAGCAGAGTTCTTGCTATTCATCTGTAAAAGGTTTAATGCTTTATGACTGAATGCATCTAGGGATTCCTTGCCATTTCCTTCTAGTTTAGGCTGTTCATCCGATGGTTTGCTTATCTCCTTCACCTTCTCCTTCTTCTCTTTCTTCTTATCCCTGTCCTTATCCTTCGATTTAACTTTCTTCTCTTTATCTCTCTCCTTGGGTTTATGACCTTTACTGTCATTATCTGTGTTTTTCTTCCGATCTCTTCCCTCCATCTGCTTCTCAACATCCTTCTCAATTGGCTTAGCAATGCCTTTAAGTCTTCTTTGCTCAATGCTAGGGAAGTTTTCAAAAAATGCCTCCGCTGAACATTTTCCCTCGACATGGTTTCTTTGTGCGTTGGCAGTCCTATCATCTTCTTTCTTATCCTTAATTCTATCTTTTTCTCTGGACTGAGTTGACAACAAAGGTTTTTGATCAGAAACCATAATCTTCTGAACAACCGGACTTCCTGTTGCTCTTTCACCATTCCTATAGACTTCCAGTTGCTTCTCAATTGGCTTAGTAATGCCTTCAAGTCTTCTTTGGTCAATGCTCGGGACATTTTGAACAGTTTTGCCCTCGACATGGTTTCTTTGTGCATTGACAGTCCTATCAACTTCTTTCTTATCGTTAATTCTCTCTTTTTCTCTGGACTGATTTGACAACAAAGATCTTTGATCAGCAACCAAAATCTTCTGAACCACCTGACTCCCAGTTGCTCTGTCATCATTCCTATATCTCCGATCCAATTCCTGCACGTATTTATAATCCTTGATCTCAACATTATGGAATCCGTTTGGAACATGATTCTGTCCATTATAAGACTCTGGCTGCCCTTCAATTCTCTTCTCTTCTGATGTCCAAGTAATCCCATTATCCCCACCCCTTTCCTTCTTGTCTTTGCGCTTTTCTTTTCTGTCTTTCCTTTCACCATGTTTTTCTTTACTTCTGTCTTTGTCCTTTTTCTCTTTACCGTCTCTTTTCTCTTTGTCCTTCTTATCCTTCTTATCCTTTTTATGCTTTTTCTCCTTGTGCTTCTCCTAAAAATATATCCCCATGAGGGGCAGTGTATTTAGTAAAAATGCGAAATAATTCATAGAAACTTAAAGGAAAACAATAAAAACAAGCACATGTTAGTACAAAATCCTCAAGAAAACGAAGAGTGAGAGACACAAGATGCAAAACACTGCTAAGGGTGGTGTGCTGGTCAGAGTACTTGTCCCTCAAGCTCAATGCTCAGGGTCAAGTTGCTACACCCTCACACAATGCTATGAGATCTTGCCTAGTTCCTTTTTTGAAGAGCTATTCAGAACAACAGTCCCTGTTTAGCCCTTTACAAGTTTTTAAAATCACACAAGAGTACAGCAGTTGTGAAACAGCATCCCCTTTTTTTCCTTTATGTTTTTTAGTTCCTCTTCTTTTTCACATAAATATAATAATTTTTACACAAAAAAAACAGCAGAAAATATTTTAAACAAATTAAGAGACACCTTTACTTTCTATTTTTTTTCAGTTCCTATTATTTTGCTTCATGTATAATGAACACTACACAAATGATGATGAGGATGAAGTGCGAATACAATATTTAAAAAAAAGAAAAGAGACAACAGACACAATATGCCAATTTGTAATATCAAATTAATGATATTATCACATTCAGAGAATTTGACACTTCTTGAACACTGTCGACAGAAATTTAACAAAACAAAGATGAGACACAGTTTACCAAACAAGAATTCAATGTCCTTCCAGGGTGCACTCCACCCATCACACTATACAGGTGCTAAAAATTCTTTAAAGGAACCTAGGGTCTAAGCTAATATGACATGTTCAACCAAGGCAATAGGAATCGTTTTTATGCAAGAGCAGATTAAGAAAGTATCCCATCAAAGTTATTATGAAGCAACACGTCCCATTTTATCATGCATGCCAGATGGGTGCTTGTGTATGCAAAATGTTCCAGACACTCATCCCATACCTATACCGTTTCATGCTAAACAAAAGAAATTTACACATTATATAGGACCAAGAAAAGAGGATAGACGTTTTACTAACAAAAAAATAGTTACTCATGCACTGGGAGGGAAATTCAATAGAGTTGGGTTACCCTACGTGAGAGGTGCATGTAACAAAACTAATCCCACAAAATGATAATCACTTGAGTTAAAAGTCAGATAGCAACCAATTGCTCTCACCTTTTTCACATATGTCATGAAACCTATATATGCCTATTATGGCATGAATCTTGGTATCCAAGGACTTTCTCATGAAAAAATCATATTTTTTCTGCTAGGTTGCATTAACCTACATAGGATGTGTATCATAAGACTTTTAAGTTCTAGGGTAGCTTGAATATATTTCATGATGCGGTCAAAACTAGTCTCTCCGACAATCTTGTCATTCAAGACAGTTGCAAATTTAATGTGCCCTCCCCTCATAATCTTCCTCCTAAGAGTACCCCATGACTTCATCAGTTAAAACCTACATAGATATAAGTTTCATGGCCCCGTAGCACAGCCTCCAAAAGTTAAAATGACAAGGAAGCAACTGATGAAAATCCAACACATGCATAAAAATATGCAGGGATTAACACACAAGAACTCATGAGAAACGAATGTAAATCAATTCTGCAATGATAAAAAGGAAAATATGTAGACCTTTGCAAGTAAGTCTATATCACTGATTCCAACTTTCTTTTCATATCCTGGAGGAGGAAATGGAAAGCAGCGAGACATTGCACGCAGTCCTTGAAATGGAAAAGTGGGATCCGTCCACCAGCAGAAATGCTTCTCCTAGTTTCCAGTACTGTTGTTCCAACACAGGAACAGAGCAGAAACAATGCTCCTGTCCATGCACCATGACCCCAAACTCATTTCCAGCTTAAAAATCACTCCATGATCTACTAAAATCAACCCAAAGCCAAAACTGATGATAACCAATAAGCAAGATCTCTTCTTATCACAGTGTTACTTCTAGGATTGCACAATTTATGAAAATCTGACACAAAAACTAAAAAGTATCCGAAGGCTCACATGAACTACTCCACTATACCAAACTCTGTATTAGTTCATCTCTATCTATCCAGATAAAATAGCATTCAAACACGCTTATGACCAAGCAACCGCTTTGTCGACAAATTTAGAAGTTCTGCAGCAATCTGATCCTCTGTCTTTCTTACTAGGCCAATAGAGAATGATCACCTGCTCATCAGCAAAAACCAACATCAGGAGCATGTCCTGACTATAAGGCCAAAAATTCATACAACAAATGCAACACAGACCACAACCTTGAAAACGAAAGAATCCGTGTAATTTTAAATGGAACACAGATAATCCTCAACGCGAATGGCAAATTTTGAATGGAAGCCGTGTAATTCCAAGCTTCGCTTTCTATTTACAACAGTGAATCTTCTTACAATGACCCCTAATACTATAAAAATCACAATTCGGGTTTCTCCCAGTGACGATTTGGCCAAACCCTAGAAAAATCACCAGAAGAAAATGTCAGACACAAAACCCAGTTGCAAATAAAGACTAATTCCAAAAATTTCAATCCCAAAATACATGAAAACCCATAAAATTAAACTAAACCATTAGAATCCCACGAAAACAAATTAAGTTGCATACTTGGGATTGAGGGTTTTGATTTTGATGGTTCCAGAGAGAAAAAAAAAGAAGAAAAATTTCACGGGAGGGAAGATAAAACAAAGAGAAGAACTTTTGGTTTTTGCAAAGTAGACATTGTACATGAAGAAGAATATGAAGATCTCATTCCAAAAAGAGAGAGAGAAAAGAAAAGAGGGATATATCAAACTCTCTTTTTCTCTCTCTCTTTCTCTGTCCAATCTAGCTATGTGTATGTAAATATGTATGTGTGTCTACCTCTCTATCTTTGTATGAGTGTGTATTTGTAAATGGGTTTTGCGTATGTGAGGAATTTCAGATCTTCAAATTGTTTGATGCGGGGTTATTCTGAGGGAAGAGGGTTTTCTCTCTCTCTCTCTCTCTCCGAATGTTCTCAGTCCTCCTCTCAAATCCCCTTAAAAGGGAAGAGAAAATAGAGGGAAGGGCCAAAGGGGCAATGGGGTATTTATAAAAGAGGAATGGATATACGTGTCAAATAAAAAGAAGAATCCAGACGCCAGACATATCACAATGAACACGAGAGATAAATGGTAAAATATGGTTTGGTAAAATTAACTTACCCTTTTTCTACTATATGTTTGAGTTTAAAAAAGAAAACCTTTTTTTTTATATATAATATAAGTCATAGTCTAAATTTAAAAAGAAAGGAATTTCACACGCACACTACTAGGTGCCTTGAAGGTTAAAGCTTAAAGGATTGTTCTCCAAGATCCTTTTTCACCAAATTAAATCTCGTTGATCAAATAAAAAAGAATACATTGTCGGTAATCACACAAGTTTGTAATAAGTTATAATATTAGTAAACGACATAATTGATATGTCTGAGAGAAATATTTTAAAATATAATATAATAAATAAATTCACATTTTATAACCTGAATAAATTAATAACAACTTGTAAGGACAACCTTCACTCACACCAAAAAATTCTTGAGTTTTTTCTTTGAGTTTGAGATAATAAATATGTTTTTTTGGCCAAAGGTATCAAATGTTTGATATGATGCATTTGCTTCTTCCACAACAAAGCCACGTGTGCTTGCCGCCCATTTGCAGTCTTTAACGTGAAGCAAATCGGCAACGTCACTTGTCTTGTTTTGCTTTTATCATCACATCTCATCGTCATCGCCTGTCGCAATCTCAGTGCGTGTCCACTTAAACATGGCACATATAGAATACCAACACAAACAAAACGATTGAAAACTGAAGAACTGACTCTGAACATGGCAAGAGAAGTTTGTGAATTTGTGAGATTTGCGGCTATCAAAAATTGGAGGCAAGTAAGGCAAGAGCTTGCTTGCTCTTGCATTAAAAGTAGGCAGCATATTGTTAAGATATTGCATCCTATAAAAATACAATCTTTTTTGTTGCTTATCAAGTCTGTTTTAATGTGGTGGTATTTATCGTCCTAAGAATGTCGAAATATGTTTCAAATTTGAATCTCATGTTACATGTTAATAAAAGGAAGAATCATTTTTGTTGGCCTAACATTTGTACCCGTTAAAAGTGGAAAGATTTATTTGCAAAAACTGATTGAGTTTCAGTTATGCACAGATTTTGTCAAATGATAATTGTTTCTTAACAAATTGGTGCACACGTTTTCCCCCCTGTTATTTTCACCCCTTCAAAAGCTGTCAATGAAGATAGTTTTTTTGTGGATGTAAATATTCTCAATCGTCAACTATCGTATGGGTCAAGGCACGAGAATCAACACAGACTACTTGATGTTGAACATCACTAAACCAAGCATGTTTTGGGGCACAAAATCAGGTAAGTTGCAAAAGTTTGTCAAGAGTTTGAAGCAGAGAACTCAGTGGGGGCAAGCTTGCACAGTATAGCTGCATATTGGGTTGAGTGGCTTTTTTCTTTTTTCTTTGTTGCTGCCTGAAACCTTTACAGAATGCAACGCTCTCTTCGGATTCTCGAGAGTATTTTATGCTAATCATCAAAATTTTCACATCACAACTGTTCACGACGCCGATACTTGAGTAAAAATTCAAATAAATTCAACAAACCAGAAAAACAAGCACATGGTATTAGGGGAATGCATGTGTTTCGAAAATATATTGAAGACTGACTTTTCAATATTAAAGAATCAGAGAGAAATATTTTTAATACACTCTGCATGTTCATGGTACTGTGACAGACTATATGAGCTCTCAGTAAAACTTTGTATTAACAGATGTAATAAATTACAGCCTCGCATTATTTGGTGAGAGACGAGTTTATTAACTCGATTCATTCAGAGGCAACGGCTTTGTGGGAAGGTAGAAGACATGGCCAACAATGGACCATCTAAGATGTTAGGCTGCAACGATGGGATGGAGAAACCAGCTGATTGTGGAACTCTGACTGAGGGATGTTGAATTGAACTGCCAGAAAGGGGTGGAGATGAGTAGATATCATGTTAGTAATGTTCATATGAAAAAAAAACTTATCGACCACAAGACAACAATTGTATCTGCCATAGCTTCTTGGTCTGTCACATTTTTCTTTTGTTTCTTCCATAGGTAAATTACACAAGCACAGAGCAGATAAGTATAGTCTATATCGGCACATGAACTGACCTGAATGATAAAGAAAAGGAAGGCTCTACTGGGGCACAGATTCCACCTTGATCAGGAGGCATTAGAGACCAAAAAACTGGAGAACAGTGACAACAGTACATCAATTTCAAGAAAAATGAAGCTAAGAAGAGAAGGCAAATAGTTTTTTCTTCCGTCTTCCCGAAGAAAAATGTTAAATTTGATCCACATAACCATCTTCTTCTTACTTATGGTTAGATTCATTTGCAGTAAAAAGGGAAAAATAATCAGTAACCAAGTAAGGAGATTCTGAATTTTCCCTGGCATTTGAGCAAACTATCCAAATAATTGGAGGGTTTAGAAGGAGAAGAAAAGAAGTTTTCTTCAGAACAACTTGCCAGAAATTTTGCTTGCACAAGTGTATAAGTAACCATTAACATATTTCTCTTCCTAATTAAGGTAGGCCCACTAATCTGAAAGGATGATATTAGAGAAAGATGCAAAGAATTACCAGATCGTCGTGAATGATCTTCCAAACCAGAGCAAAATAAAGAATCCTGCATAATGAAATTAACAAAATTCATACTACAGTAAATTATCTAGCATTAAGGATCTAATGCTACAAGATGCCACAAAACAAAAACATCTCTAGAAAAGAAGCCCATTCACTCACCTCTTTTATATGCTGCGATACATCATGAACCACATCTGCAGGCAACAATTACATAATAATCCTCCAAAAAAAATTTATAAATATGAAAGAAACCGAAAAATAGAAAGAATCTACAAAGATGGGGGGAAAAGTCCAGATTTTCCAAAGATTATTACTTCTCAAATAAATCCTTGAAATGTGATGGGAAATCAATTCTGCTGAATTTAGAGGAATAATCAATACTCTAGTTATGAAATACAGAGGAGAAAAATGGAAGCATCTCCGGTCTAACACAAATGATGACATTTAAACTTGAAATCCCATATCCTAAAAATAAAAAAATAATGATGCATGGGAAACAAAATTCACTTCAAATGTGTTATGTGAATCAAGCAAAATAATGTGCTATGAGGTGTTGAAATTCTTTCATTTCAACAGTCCATCCGGACTTGCTAAGCAAAATCCTAAATATCTTAAACTTTGAGTGGTCGAATAGTGCCAATGCCTAGAGCAAGAAATGAAGCAGGTTCTGGGCCAAGAATGCTACCCTGCTGAACCTAAATGGATGAGAAAAAAGCTAAAACAGAAGACTTGGCTTAGGAATATGCCCAAAGCATGCAAGGCACAAATTGCAATTAAACCAAAATTTTGTGTCATAATTGTTTTAGTTTTCCAATTGCCATCCCTGTCCATGCCTAAAATAACCAATTCACTGGGCTACTAACACAGGAGGAACAACGATATTTACCGAATTCTGGAACACTGGGCTTCACAGCCAGAGTCAAGCCAAGAAAGCAGTCCTCAGGTTCAGCACCAAAGTCTGATAATTTCAACTCAAGCGTTGGCTTTGCTCCTGTGAAATAATGCAGGAGAATAATTAATAATGGACACTAATAAGGGAGGTAGGTACACAAGAAAAAAGGGGAATGGGAAACCTTACCCATGATACTTAGCTTCAGGTCAAGTGGATCACGGAGTGAACGAGGAACCCAGCCAACCTATCGATCTTATGTTAGTAAGATGATCAAATTTATAAGATTGCAAATTAAATAAAAATATAAATAAAAGAAAAGCAGAGAGGAAGAGAAGAAGACTATGTTACATGGAAAAAGGGATGTTGTAATGATTCATCTGCAGCTGGCCTCCTTGATGGATCCCATGAACATAGTTGCTGCAGACAGTGAAGAAAAAAAAAAATATAAGCATTAAACAAATTTTCCTAGGAATTACTAATGGAATAAAATTGTACAAACAACTCTCACTTGGATTAAATCAATAGCTTCTGGGCTTGCGTTTGGAATGATATCAGAGAGGTTTGCAGGCAAGATCTATCCAAAAGAATGATACAGTGAGATAAAGCCAAGCAATATAAAAATTGCAGTAAACAGGTCCATGCAAAAGCTTGCCTTTTCATAATTAATAATGCCATATAATCGAGAGGCATTTGTCCCTTCAGCGAAGATATTCAGGTCTGGAGTACCAAGTACACAGCATATCTTGAACAATTGGTCTATCTCACTGTCCATTGAAGAACTCGTTTTGTAAGATGTAAATAAGAAGTTCTCCCACGTTTTTCTTATTTTGAGTCACACCATATGTTTCATTAAATCTCAAACTAACGAGGTCTATGACTCAAAAATACTGGACATGTTCCAAAAGTAAAATACCAGTTAAAAATACAAACAAATTCTTCCTCGTTTGAACCAGCAAAATGCACAGTAAAAATGTCAAAGAAATAAAGCACACCAGGACAGGCAGTAATAAATGGACTTAATTAGAGGTAAGTGCAAAAGAATAATTTTTTACACACATTTTTCTCACCAAGACCAGAAACAATAAATGCAGGATGATATAATCACCTTTCACCAGGGAAAATAGGGGACAAATTGAAAAGCTCAGCTAGGATTGCGCCAGCTGCCCACATGTCTGTATATTATTCATTTGTTAATCACCACTTGAAGAAGAACAAAGAGATAATAAATCTCAAGCTTGATATAGGAAAATCTCATGCAGCCTAATCATGGATATGGCAACACCAAAAAAAACCTCAAATATTCTTAAAACTTTTCATAATGAACAGGAGTACAATAAAGAACCAATAAAGATTGTGCTTACCAACTGCAGGAGTGTATAATTTGGACTGTAACAGGACTTCTGGTGCTCGATACCTAGGATGCCCACAAATGCCATAAAATGTAAAAGATAATCAATATGCATAGCCCTGCCTGTGCAACACACTCGGAGACATTCACGCAGACACGTGCATGCACACAATAAGATAACACGATTTAATAGTAAGACCCTTCCCCAACTACCATACACTCACAGATGCACAAAATAAGATACTGTGATTGAATATGATACACTCACCAGCGTGTGGAAACATATTCGGTATAAGGAGGAACCGATGATACTTCTCTAGCCAATCCGAAGTCGGCAATTTTAAGAACGTCATTTGTCACCAGCAAATTCTCTAAGGGGGAAAAATGGTCTTGCTGTTAATTTCTTTAGATAAAATATTTCAAACTATAGAGATGCATGAAAACACAACACTGATAATATGTTATACCTGGTTTTAGATCTCGGTGAAAATATCCACTTCTATGGAGGTGATTAAGCCCATGCAGCAATTGAGACATAAAGCCACGAATCTCATCCTCTGAAAAGGGTCCTCTTTGTTCTTTCATTATTTGGTATAGATTATAGTTCTGGAAACATGAACTTTGGAATCAAACACATATTACATGATGAGATAAATTTGATCAACTGGGGTTCATCAACTTTCAAATAAGAGTGTGATATCATTTTGCATGATATATGCAATAAAAATAAATAAACCACATATCAATGAGAAGGCAAAAGGTCTCTCACCATGTACTCAAAAATGAGGAACACCTCATTGTTTTCCCTGACAACCTCCTTCAACTTTATGATATTGGGGTGATTTAATTTACGAAGTACCTGGGCAAAGCATTTGACTTATCAATCAAAACAATGAGAAGGACTTATCTATTTGATTTAGCAATCTGCAAAATGTGAAAGCTCATATTCAACAATATTGAACCATTAAAATTTCCATGGGAGATACCTTAATCTCTCGTAATCTCCAGTATTCCTCCCAGAAAAAGAACTTCCTCTTCATCTTTTTGACTGCAACCTGAGGTCAGAAAAATAGAATAAAACTAGGATGGTTATGTTAATGTAAAATTGCCCTACCCTACACTCCTAACTAATTCACTCTTATTACAAAACTAGAAATAACATTTAATCTTAATTTCATCTTCTGCCTCAATATTTCTTTAAAATGCAGTTATCAACTCCACACAATATGAAGAATCATCAAAAGTATCTGATCCAAAAGTTCACAATTTGTTGCAAAACTAAATAAGTTGAGAGGTAAAAATCGAATATATATATATATATTATGAGAAAGATTAATTTCTTTTGTAAGGAGAAGCATACAATCTCATTTGTTCTCCAATCACGAGCCTTATATACACTACCACAAGTGCCATCACCAAGCTCCTCCAAAATTTTATATCTGGAAAAAAGAATTCAGATAGCAACAAACTATAAGAATAAAAAATTGTGAACCTTTTGATTTTAGACAATTCAATGCATTTGAAAGCAACTAACCTTTCCATTATTTAAATTGCAACAGATTATAATCGACAATCTTTCAGTGGAATTTAAACAGCCTCCAAGAAGAGGTGTCTATGCTGTCAACACAGTTTTGGTCATTGGCTTCTAGATATGGTATAGTGCTTACGTCTAGCATCAAGCATTTGGCAACGTCAAGAATCAACTTGTCATTGTAGGAGCGATTCACAATCACGAAGAAATCTATCAACATTTTGCAACCCTCCACGTGAACTCCAGAGACCAAGCATTAAACTTAGCCGAAGAGTGTTAATCCATTTTCTTTACATCTGCTTCACTTATACCCTCATATAAAAAACTGGGGCTGTTGAGCTGCAGTAGATGGTAAAGAAAAACAAAATTAATTTTCAACTCTGAACAAATTCAACCATTCAACATGAAGCAAAGATCATGTCTTTTAATAGCCACAACTGGTCACTGTTTTCTTGTATGGTCACCACAAAAGAAGCAGACAGAAAGAAAATCGAACCCAATAATTTCGTTAGGCTTGCAAGACTAAATCTTTTTCCCTTCGTTGTTTGCAATTCAAAATTTTGATGCCCTGCCCCATCCAACTTTGTTCAAAGATCAAACCAAGCATTTTTTGAAAATGACAAATCTATTAGAGCTATATCCCCTCCCATGAATCCAAGTCCTAACCATGAAAATATATACTCAATTAGAAAAGTAATTCAAATACTCTAAAAAGAATCAAACTTTAGAATATCAGTTATAAATATAAAGTATTTGTTTACGGCACAACAATCATCTCTACTCATTTAAGCCTTGTTCGACTACACACTTGGGAGCTAAAGCAACAAAGACTAAGACCCAGAATTCTATTTTGTTTCTTTTTCTTTCTTCTTTTATTCCTTCATTTCTTAAGAACCAACCACAGCCTAAAATGAGAACCTCAAGTGGTATTTCAATCTGAAAACAGCTAAAAAAACAATCAAACACAAAAGCCTGAAATTCAGAAAATTATAGAAATAACAAAAAGAAAAATGAATGAGACTGAACTCACAATTGATTCTAAATTGAGACAACCAGAGAAACTTTACGAGCAGGATATAGATCAGCAATGCATAAAGATTTTTCTTGGAGAAACCAAGAAAGAAAATTTTAGAGAGAGAATCTTCGTTTGAGAGGAAGGGAAGCTTCAGAAAGAGAGAAAATTTGGATTGCTGGTGAAGCCATGAGAGGGAGAAGGATTCCGCATAAGAAGCAAAGAAGAAGAAACCAAGCAAATTATTAAAAAAATACGAAATTATAAAAAATATTTGTTTGTAATGATTTTATCGGTTCGTTAGATCATTAAAAATTAAAAATAGAAAATGCTTGGTTTACTCGTGGTGGGAAGGGAGGTGGTCCCGCGCAATTGCCCCAAAAGTGTTGTGGGTCTTTACCTTGAGAAATTATACAATGACACTGTGGTACCATGTCAGCATGTACATTTTCCATTTAAATATAGCCACATGTCTGTTCTTTTTACAGCTGGACTCATCAATTTATTTATATAAATAGAATTAAAATGATATTTTTTAGATTTATCCTCCCCCTCTTTTTATTTGAATTGTTCTTAACCTTGAAGATTTTTTTAAAAATACTAAAACTCATTTTAATTGACTCAAAAAAAAAAAAAACTCATTTTAAAGAATCCTTTTTAGAAAGAAAAGACCATTTAAAGAAGTAAATTGAAAATATTATATTCTAGATTCTTTTGGGATAATGTTGAACAAATTGAAAGTCTATCTCCATGTTCACATCAACAAAAACATTACAATCAGGAAATTTGCAATTTCCATAATCATGAGGACAGCTAATATGAAAAAATAAAGGGTGTTGATAATTTACAAAATTTGACTTAATGAAGTCCACTCTTACAATGGTTAGAGATTTTACAAAGTTAGTACTGAATTTCTATCTCTTTAATGATAAAAGAAAGATATCTCAAATTTCTAATCCCTAGTTTAACCCAAAAAAATAAAAAAATAAAAATCCATAGCTGATGGGGATGAGCACCATTGTAGAGAACAACTGAAGCACTACCATATCTGAAAATGACCTAGGCTGCTAGATAATAGGCCTCTCTCTGCAACCCATTTGCTCAATCAATTTGATAATGTCAAGGCAATGCTGAGGTTCCTCTTTCTTTACTAGGATCTCCAGATATGGTAAAACTGCAGCCTTTTCCTTGATGTCATTGTGTCTTAATAGGTCAGAGAACAATTCTTCACCTTGTTCAGCCCTGCCTTCACTATAAAGACCCTGAATCACTGAACAGTATGATGAAACAGATGGAACAAAACCATGGTTCAGAATTGTTTTCATGAAGTCCAGACAGTGATCATATTGGCGTTCCTTGCAGTAGCTGTTGATGAGAGCACAAACAGCCTTCTCAGGAAGCAGACCGCGTTTTAGTAAATCTTTGGTAATCTGATCTGCTTCAGCAACTCTTTCCTCCCGGCATAAACCCATAACAACAAAGTTGTACAAATCTGTTGCCGACCCACCACATCTTTTGATCTTTTCTTCAAGACTGAAAGCATGTTCGATCTCCATATTTCTAAAAACATGTCTGGAAATGCAATCATCATTAGTGTCCCTTGAAGGTAATGTTCCAGCATTTACAAAGTTGGAAGAACTAACTGATCTTGCTTCTTCCTTAGCCTCGCTTGACAAAACAGAACCAGCAAGGAGCGCAGAATAGATTCGAGTGCTTGGTTGATAACCTTTTTGAACCATAACACACAGAATCTCATAGGCATGATCCAACCTACCAGCATTAACAAGAGCTTTAATTAATACAGTATATGTAATGTGGTTTGGAGGTCTCCCGAAATCAGACATACTAAAGAGAAGGATTTCAGCTTCCTCCACTCTTCCATTTTGGCAGAGGCCATTTATCACAACAGTATAGGTGTATACATTTGGAGGGCAGCTAGTCTGCCTCATCAAATCCAACATTTTCAGTGCACAGGTAATCTCACCAGTTTGACAAAGCTCATTGACTAATATTGTATAAGTCACTACAGACGGAACTGATCCATACTTTAGCATCCTCCCCAACATTGCCTGCGTTGCATGCACCTTATCATCTTTGCTGAGAACATCAAGAAAACAATTGAATGTGTGTGCTGTTGTCAAGGTCCTCTTCTCTACCATCTTCCCAAAAAGCATTGATGCATTTCCAATTTCACCAATCTTGCAATACCCATCAATAAGAGCTGTCATAGTAACTTCATCAGGGGAAATACCCTTCTTTACCATTGAACCTAAAATGCTGATTGCATGCCCTGGTCTCCCTTGTTTACAGATCCCATCAATTAAGGCTGTGAAAGAAAAACAATCTGGTTCAAGACCAAATGAGCTCATTGACTTAAATGTTTCGAAAGCCAATCCAAGTTGGCCTTCTCGGCAAAAGCCATCAATTAAAATATTGTAAGTTACTCTGTTAGGCAACAAACCATTATCAACTACTCTTTTCAAAAGAAACATGGCTTTGTAAGTTTTATAAACTTTGCATAGCCCTTCCATGAGCTCATTGTAGGTACGAATGTTAGGCTTACATTGTCTTTTCTCCATCACGCCAAGTAGCTCAAAAGCAGAAATCACGCGCCCTTCTTTGCAGTATCCATTTATCAGTGCATTGTAAGTTACTGTGCCAGGAAAAAGCCCATCTTTAAGCATCTTTCTAAACATTGCATTGGCCTCCTCAATCTTTCCTTCCCTGCATAATCTATCAATCAATATGGTATAAGTATGAACATTAGGTTTACAACCCTTTGAAACCATCTCATCAAGCAAACCTAGAGCCTTATCAGTCGACCTAATGTCACAGAAAGCCTTGATGAGTACAGTATATGTACGAGTAGTTGGCTGGCAGCCCTTCTCACTCATCTCTTTTTTCAGATGAAAAGCTTCGTCAAGTTTACCAATCTGACAATAACCATGAATCAATATGGAGTACGTCACGGAATTAGGTCCACAGCCACCCCCTTTAGACATTATATCAAACACCCGGGAGGCCTCCCGGAGATTACATTCTCTACAATTACCCAACACCAAAGAAGTACAAATATGAGTGTCCAACTGAAACCCAAGTTTTAAAACCATGCACAAGAACATTTCAGCAGATTGCACAAACCCATTCTTGCATAAAGCATTAATTATAGTCCTGTAGTCAATAACACCAAGAAGAAACCCATTGTCTACCATTCTTTTATACACCAAGAATGACAAAAACCCCAAATCCAAACTAGCTAAAGAAATCAAAAGACTACTATAACAAGGATAACTCAACCAAAATCCAATCTTTCGCATATTATCAAATGCCTCCATCAGCTTTAGAATCTCAGGCTCACTATTACTGAACTCCTTGATTAACAAAATGATGGCTTTTTGTGCAATCACATACAAATTGGAAGAAGACACCATCAAATTCAACAGAAGAATTCTATTATCAAAATCATAACAATAAGTAGAATGCTTGCAAACCCACTTGAAAAACCGTACCCCAAGTTCAATGTCGTTGCCGTGAAGCTGTAAAACCTTGGTAGCTGCATATGGGGCCATGTGAGAGACCAGTGACTTAAGAACATTGTTCCTTTCCCAATTGGGTTGCTTAAGAAAAGCTGATACTCGAGAGGTTGTGTCATCTAAGCTTTCTGGGATTGCTTGGCTGCGTGAAGATTGATATGAGACACAGGAAAGCGAGGGAGGAAGTTCAAACAAGTAAGGAGCTCTCAAGAGGACGTTTAGGATCTTATTTGTGCGAACCAACATGCAGAGACTGAGGAGTGAGATGAAGATCAACTATTTTTCATTTTGCAAACTGAAAATAAGGGCTGTTTTGGCGGAACGTCTTCGAGTATTTCAAAATATATATATACTATATACTTCAAGAGGTGATGTTTGACTTTTTTGCATTGGCAGAGCAGGGTTTCTACTCGACCTTTACCAAGAAAAGTGATGAATGTGTTTGGGTTGATTTATTACCACAAAGAAGGGAAACAAACAAGTACTCCGAACGTTAGAAAAAATACGAACGTCCGTAGCAGAGAACAACTCTATAGAGTAAAAGGCAGAGAATAATGAATCATTCAAAATACCAAAAAATACCCTTAGTTAATTCAAACATTAAGAATTGAAATTATTAATTAAATGAGAAAAATATGGTAAATTCACTTTTTTCGTATTAAAAAAAATAAAAAATAAAAAATATCAGATAATATGTCCTACTTTTATAGAACATAACTACCCATATTATCTTTTCTTAATTCTAAAAATAAAATAAAAAATAAAAAATAAAACCAATTGGCACATTGGGCTAGTATATATAAAGCAAAATGCAGAGAATGATGAAACATTCAAAATACCAGAAAATGCATTTGTTTAATGCAAACATTAAGAATTGAAATTATTAATTAAATGAAGATAATATGATAAATTCACACTTTTTAATATTAAAAAAAAATTAAAATTAAAAAAAAAAAAATCAGATGATGGATCTTATTTTTATGTGACACAATTACCCATTATCTTTTTTAATTCTAAAATAAATTT
This sequence comes from Prunus fruticosa, assembly GCA_018703695.1. Taxonomy (NCBI): domain Eukaryota; kingdom Viridiplantae; phylum Streptophyta; class Magnoliopsida; order Rosales; family Rosaceae; genus Prunus; species Prunus fruticosa. Next base: position 38,576,132 of record CM031924.1, on the reverse strand, counting down.
AAATTTTTTTTTAAAAAAAGCCTCTCGAAGGCTTGGAAGCACATGCAGAGAGGCTAGTATATATAAAAGAAGCTATTTTCCCACGTCGCTCTATTTGTCATGTTTATTTTTTAAACAAGCGAAGCGATAGTCTAAACTTTAAGGGGATATGATTTCTCAAAAACACTATCAAGTGTCATGGGGCCTCGAACTAGAGACCATTAGTTTGCAAGTCAATGCCCTTTTTCATTGGTTAGACCCTATTGGCATATTGCGATGTCTTAGTACTTTATCTTTTAAGCAAAAGCTCTCCAATCTTGTTGACCACAATGCAAAATGAACAGGGAACTCAAAGCATCATCATTTACAGCAATATGGTAGCAAGAAATTATAACCGCACATCACTGGATGCATTAATACACACAACCTTCTCATTTAGCTACATAAATTTGGGCAGTTCCAAGCATAGTATCAACCTAAGGCTCCACAATTATCTTTCCAGTAGCATGCCCATCAATGCTCTTAGCCCAAGCGTCCTCTGCCTTGGTCAGGGGATACTTTGAGTCTATTATTGTCTTGAGCTTCCCTTCTCTCACCAACTTAAGTAGATAATCCAGGTTCTGGGCCTTGGGAGATAAGAGCAGTGGCACCAGTTGCTTTTTGGAAAAGGTAAGTTTTCCCAAAGCAAAGTTCGCTACGGCACTGAGGCCTGGAGTGATATCTATTACCTTACCATTTGCACTCAAATTAGGCTCAAAAGTTGACCAAGGAATGCCAGTTGCACAATGGATCACAGCATCATATTTTCGACCGGATGGACTCTTCAGAGTTGCTCCTTCTGGGGTCTTGTAGTCAATAACCTCATCAGCACCTAGGCTCTTGACCAATTCAAGGTTACGAGCTCCACAAGTGGCTGTCACATGAGTGTTTCCGAGCTTTGCTAGTTGAACTGCATAGAGACCTACACCACCCGAAGCAGCTGTGATCAGAATGTTTGCTTGCTTGCCACTTCCATCAAGCTTGATCCCAGCAGATTGGATAAGGGCCTGGTGAGCAGTGAGACCAGCAACAGGTAATCCTACGGCGGTGGCTGCTGAAACTTCAGGTGGCCTTGCAGCAGTCAAGCTTTCCTTAGTCACGGCAAGCTCAGCTAGTCCACCTCCGTTCTAAAATAAAATATCCGTGAACAGAAGAAACAGACAAACCGGCTTAGCATGGACCAATTAAATGATGCATGACATATTATAAGTGAGACATTCTACCACCTGGATTTCTAATTCAGCGCATTAGGAGTGGTTTCTACATGCAAAAGTTCAGTTTCATGCCAACTGTAATGACACTAGGGAAAGAGGCACAAAATACCGACGAGGGGTTACTGAGGGTTTACAGACACAAGGATTCTGGTGGATCAATGGATACTACTTTACAAATAGGTAGAAAATTATTCATAGATGTTTTATGGAAAGAATAGCTATATTATGTTCTGAAGTATATGCATGTTCAAGTGAAATGGGGAACATTTTCATGTCAAGTGAACCAAAACATATGGAAACTTACAAGAGGGTTAACCATAGCTACAACTTTGTCACCAGCTTTGAATTTTTTCACTCCTGGTCCTACCTGTACAACCTCTCCTGCCACATCAGTACCTGTTCCAAATTTCAACAAGGAATATCTTCAGTCAACAGAACAATACTCAGAAAAAGGTGGTCCAATGAAAGTTCAATACGTTAGGTTTTAAATCTCATCAAAGAAAATGCATACTCCTTCCCTCCCAAAAACACACAAAGGCCACCCCAGAAGCTATTTGGACCAAATAAATAAGAAAACAGAACATTCAAATGCAAATTATTAGCATGTTAAGGGTATACAGAACACTCATCCTACGTTTTCAAGACGAAGCTCAATATAATATTTGGAAAGAAGCATAATTAAAGAGGTGTAAACATGAAAAGCATCCCCTAGATAGCATAATGTCTCAAGAAGATAGCAAAACCAAATTACCAGGTATGTGTGGAAATCTGCGAGGCAACAATGGCCACAGCATGCCTTTCTGAACTTTCCAATCAAATGGGTTTAGACTAGCTGCCTCCAATTTCATTAACACCTCATCTTTGTTTGGATTGGGAATTGGAATTTCAACATGCTGCAATTAGCACCAAAATTGAGTGAGGGCCAATGACTAAACAATAATATGTTCTTCAATGCATAAACAAATTGAATGTTTCCCAAGTACAAAAGCTAGTCTTGGTCATTCTCAACCACAACCTCAATCCCTGCCCCCTCCTCCCTCCTCCCCCCTCCCCCAACAGAAAAAAAACATGGAAAGGAGAAAACTCAGAAAAGCCTCTCCCTTTATATTTTCCTTCTTAACATTTCAAATATTCAATTACTCTAACAATAACAAGTACTTGAAAAAGGACCCATTATGTCACCTGCCCATTTCATTACAAGGTTTGGACACCATGTGAAAATGGGTTTCAATTAATTTTCTTATAGTGGAAAATGGTTTTTCTTCAAGGACAATCAGGGAGTATAATTCAAGAGAAACAAAAGGAAGGAAACTAATTTGACAGAGGGAAACAAAATAATTCAAGAGAAACAAAAGAAAGGAAACTAATTTGACAGAGGGAAACAAAATGAGTAACCTTTAAGCCAGAAGGTCCTCCACCGTAGCCATCATACTGAACCGCATGCATAACATTTTTCGCCATGGCCTCAGTTTTGTTCAGAAGAGTCGACCGAACTTGAAGCTGCTCTCAGATTTTAAGAAGTACGCTTGGGTGCACCGTACACCACTGTGAGACATGTGAATTGACTAAATAGCCCCCGTCTATCGTGGAACAAACTCGTACACATGTCACCCGCAACAGAGAAAATGTGTCATCTATAAACACATTCACTTCTCTTGACCATCAGAGTAACAGGAAGACTTTTGAGTTATCTTGTTGATGAGGTTGTGAGACAGGAAGGTGAGGAGGAAGAAATAGAATGGTTAGCGGTGGGACGGTATCATAAGATAAATACACATTGACCACAATGGCGTCGTTCCGTGCCTCACCGACTTCAATCTGGCTCGTCGTACTCGAACTTTCCAGATTCGGATCGTTGTGTGGGCTTCACACAGCTGGTATCATTGCTGCAACATTCGGCACGGCCAACCTAGTGGCTCGTCCCTTCGGAGGGTTTGCTTCTGATCGAGCAGCCAGGTACTTTGGCATGAGAGGAAGGCTATGTAGGATGATTGCCAAAAATCCCACATCGACAAAATAAGTCATCATACTAAGGTTTATAATGACTAGCATGACATTTTAAATTGCCGAACCTAATAGAATGGGCTTATAACTGGCTGCTCATCTAAACCTTGATCTTGGTGGTGAAGTCGCACAAAGCACAACCCCAACCCAACCCTCGGGGTTAGTAGGGTTCCCCCGACCAGAGTTTTATTTCTCAATTTTCCTGATTTCTTCACTGTACTTGCAGTTTACAAATCAAGTCAAAGCCTTCAATTCCACCAGTTTGGCAGGGGCTTATTGTCCTAAAATTTATTTTAAATCAAATATATAAAATTAAAAAAGGAAAAAAATAAAAAGACAAACGATCTGTTTCAAACGACTTCCTTTATTTCGACCGAAAAACAAACGACTCCATTAAAGACATGAAGTTTATGTCCATCCCACACTACAGTGTTCTACTTAAGGCTCCACAATTATCTTCCCAGTCGCGTGTCCATCAATACTCTTAGCCCAAGCATCTTCAGCCTTGCTCAGAGGATGCTTCGAGTCGATCACAGTCTTGAGCTTTCCTTCCTTCACTAACTTGACAAGATAATCAAGGTTCTCACTCTTGGCACTCATGAACATTGGCACCAGCTGCTTCTTGGAGAAGGTGAGTTTCTTCAGAGTAAAAGTAGCAAAGGCACTTGGACTAGGAGTAAGGTCTATAACCTTCCCGTTGGTGCTCAAATTAGGCTCGAAAGTTGACCATGGAATGCCCGTTATTGCGCAATGGACAACGATGTCATATTTCCTACCAGATGGGCTATTCAGAGCTGCTCCTTCTGGGGTCTTGTAGTCAAGAACCTCATCTGCCCCCAAGCTCTTGACAAATTCGATGTTACGAGCACCGCATGTGGCTGTAACATGAGTGTTTCCGAGCTTTGCTAGTTGGACTGCATAATGACCCACACCACCAGAGGCAGCAGTAATCAAGAAGTTCTTTTTCTGGCCACTTCCGTCGAGATTAAGCCCTGCAGCTTGGGTGAGAGCCTGGAGAGCTGTGAGACCAGCCATAGGTAAGCCTGCACCTTGAGATGCTGAAACTTCAGGTGGCCTGGCAACTGTCAAGCTCTCACTAGCTGTGGCAAACTCAGCCAGTCCACCTCCATTCTAACAAACAAATGAAATTTATAAGTGAAACTTGTTACCAAGTGCAACATATTCTTCAAGAAAGGGAGAGATTAACCGAAGGAATACAATGAAGGCTTACAGCGAGGGTGATATATGCCACAACTTTGTCGCCCGGTTTGAACTTTTGGACCCCTTTTCCAACTTCCACAACCTCTCCAGCAACATCAATAGCTGTTCCCAATATTTTCATTAGCCAATCAATGTTAACAAACCAACCTACCAGCCTAAGACTCACAAACACTGCTTGTATAACTCACAAAACTCTTCTCGTAACATAGTAATGATGTTCACCCATTTTAAAAATCGAAGCACAAATTTGTTTCAGAATCCAACTAATTTATCTACCTCAACTCTCCCAATAATTCCACAAATGAATAAAAGTCTCAATATGAGAGATTTTATCGAGAGTCGAGACGCATTAATCTGTAACCATTATGATCACTTCTTCAAAGAGGGCAATCTCTTTGGGACACAAGAGGGTATGCTTTATGTTCCAATGATGTAGTAATCAATAAAAATCAGGCAGTTTATTGACCAGTATGTTGCAGCTTATATGCTACCAAATGAATGACATGAATATAAGAAGAGGTTTAGGGGAACACCAGGCAAAACAGAACTTACCAGGTATATGAGGGAATTTGGGTGGAAAAAAAGGCCGCAACTTGCCTTTCTGAATTCTCCAATCAATAGGGTTTATAGTAGCTGCTTCCAATTTCAGCAAGATCTCACCTTTCTTTGGAGTGGGCACTGGAACCTCTACATGCTGCACCAAACATAAAATATATTTAAAACAATTTATTAATGTCTTTTTACACTTGCATGATTTCGTCCACTGATTTATTGCTTTCGAAAAGCAAAGAGGCACAAACAAGTAAACATTCAACACAACCCTGAAGCATTTTCTCACTGGTTGTTCAGTTTCTCTTTTTTCCCTTTGGGATTTCAAGGCCGAACATATTTTTTATGCACTCAGTTTTAAGCCTGAACTCTCCCACCACTCTAAAAGTTGATACTTTTTTTTTTTTTTTTACACACCGGAGAATATTAAGCGGTTAACAAAATGTCAGAAGCAAAAATCACAGCAGGGAATGAAATATAAGATAATTCTACGAAATAACATTGCTAGAAGAAACAAGTAGATAAAGAAGGAACCTTTAAACCAGAAGCTCCTCCACCATATCTGTTGTACTGAACCGCACGCATAAGCTTTGTCGCCATGGCTGCCAATGTCGTACCCTGAGTCAGCAGAGACAGACGAGAAAGGAAAGATCCTAGATTTTACGAGAGAGAGAGAGAGAGAGAGGAGAGGACGTGTTACTACATTCTTGTGGAATGGTTTTGACGTATATATAGGCTGTGCTTTCTTTGAAAAGTGCTATAGGTTGTGCTTTCTTTGAAAAAGTTTTGATTTTCACAATGTGTTGGCCGAAAATTGAATCAAATTTTTATTTTTATTTTTTGAAAAATTCTGATTGCCATTTTGAACCAAACTTTTACAATTCAATTTTTAGCGGCAAGTTCCACTCATGAACTCGCATTAGTATCACAGCAGCATCATACCAAGTGGCACTCAAATTAGGCTGAAAAGTTGACCAAGGAATGCCAAATGGATCACATCACAGCGTCATATTTTGGACCAAATGGAGATGGACGCTTCTCTTGTAGAGCTGCTTGCTCCTTCTGAGGTCTTGACCAAGTCAAGGCTACGAGCTCCACAAAAGTGCGAGTGGCAGTCACATGAGGTACGTGTGAAAATTGGTGAGGCAACAAAGTCCACAGCATACCTTTGTCAAACTTTCCATTCCAATCAAATGGGGTTGACTTTAGACTAGCTGCCTCCAATTTCAGCAACACCTCTCCCTTGATCTTTGTTTGGATTTGAAATTTCAACATGCTGCAATTAGCACCAAAATTGATTAAGGGCCAATGACTTAACAATAATATGTTCTTCAATGCATAAACAAATTGTATGTTTCCTTTCCAATTACAAAAGCTAGTCTTGGTCATTCTCAACCACAACCTCCACCACACCCCTACGAGAAGAAAGAAGAACTGGCATGTCATGGGGATAACACTGTTTTGCTATCCCCAATCAATCACGTTATGCCACACGTGATATGTGCTATCCACGTGACATGCAAGTTTTTCTCCACCCGTACCTCTTCCCCTAACAGAAAAACATTAGCAAAAGGAAAGGAGAAAACTCAGAAAAGACTCTCCCTTTATCTTTTCCTTCATAACATTTAAAATTTTGATTTACTCAAACAAGTACTTGAAAAAAGATCCATTAGGCACCATGTGAAAATGGGTTTCATTTAATTTTCATATGGTTTATAGTGGACAAGTTGATCGTGTAATGTAAAAGGGTTTTTCTTCAAGGACAAACATGGTATAATTCAAGAGAAACAAAAGGAAACTAATTTGACAGAGGGAAACTTTTATTTAGAAATTGAAGAAATGTTATTTGAATAACCTCTAAGCCAGTAGGTCCTCCACCACCACAGCCTGCATGCATAACATTTTTCGCCATAGCCTCCCTCAGTTTTTTTTTTTTTGCCACCCTAAGCCTCCCTCAGTTTTGTTCAGAAGAATCGACCGAACTTGAAACTCGTCTCAGATTTTATGAAGTAAGCTTGCGTTGTTGCTAGTGCGTAATTAGCCCACGTCTATAGTAAAACAGAGTAGATTTGTCTTTTTTATTTTTACGTTTTGCTAAAAACAGAGTAGATTTGTTCATGATTCATAATGCTTCTGCTTTCTATTTTTTAGATATTTATATTTCATTTGATTATATCAACCATCGTCATCTCTCTCTAGAGTCTAAACCCATATTACTGGCTTGGTAACTGAGTAAATTCTTTTTGAGAGAACCATATGAATTCACTGTGAAATATATAATCAACATGAAAATGAACAATATACAATCCAAACCTCATTATTTACAACATTGATTCAGGATTATAAACCCCAACATTATTATATAATTTTATATTACACATAACATACCATCTGTATCAAACAACTTCCATCAAGTACTTGAGGTTTATATCCCACTATAGTTTTCTACTTAAGGCTCCACAATTATCTTCCCAGTCGCGTGTCCATCAATACTCTTAGCCCAAGCATCTTCAGCCTTGCTCAGAGGATGCTTCGAGTCGATCACAGTCTTGAGCTTTCCTTCCTTCACTAACTTGACAAGATAATCAAGGTTCTCACTCTTGGCACTCAAAAACAGTGGCACCAGCTGCTTCTTGGAGAAGGTGAGTTTCTTCAGCACAAAAGTAGCAAAGGCACTCGGACTAGGAGTAAGGTCTATAACCTTCCCATTGGCGCTCAAATTAGGCTCAATAGTTGACCAGGGAATGCCCGTTGAGCAATGGACCACGGCGTCATATTTCCTACCAGATGGACTATTCAGAGCTGCTCCTTCTGGGGTCTTGTAGTCGAGAACCTCATCTGCCCCCAAGCTCTTGACAAATTCGATGTTACGAGCACCGCACGTGGCTGTAACATGAGTGTTTCCGAGCTTTGCCAGTTGGACTGCATACTGACCCACACCACCAGAGGCAGCAGTAATCAATATGTTCTTTTGCTGGCCAGATCCGTCAAGCTTGACCCCTGCAGCTTGGGTGAGAGCCTGGTGAGCTGTGAGACCAGCAACAGGTAAGCCTGCACCTTCAGCCGCTGAAACTTCAGGTGGCCTGGCAACTGTCAAGCTCTCACTAGCTGCAGCAAATTCAGCCAGTCCACCTCCATTCTAACAAACAAATGAAATTTATAAGTGAAACTTCCTTGAGAAATGGAGAGCTTAACCAAAGGAATAAAATGAACACTTACAGCGTGGGTGAGAAATGCCACAACTTTGTCGCCCGGTTTGAACTTTTGGACCCCTTGTCCAACTTCTACAACCTCTCCAGCAACATCAGTAACTGATCCCAAGATTGTCATTAGCTAATCAATGTTAACAAACCAACCTATCAGCCTATGAATCACAAAACAACTCTTCTAACAATATATGAATGATATTCATCCATTTAAAAATCAATGCACAAATTTGTTTAACTTTTCTACCTCAACTCTTCCAATACTTCCACAAATGAATAAAGTCTGAATGAGACATTTTACTGAAATACATTAATCTGTAACCATTATGATCACTTTTCAATTTTCACTTCTTCATAGATGGCAATCGCTTCGAGACACAGAGGGCATGCCTTATGTTCCAATGATGCAGTAATTAATCAAGATCAAATAGTTTATCAATCAATACGTTACCAGAAAGTTAACTGTTTCTGGGAACAGGCAAATTATAGAACTTAAAAAAATTGAGTAAATTTCACATCACCAAAAACTACAGGCAGTGATAAAAGAATTGCAAAAACAAGCACAGCACAGTCTGTAAAGGAGGCAGGTAAAAAACTGGAGTCTTCAATTCTTGTCACCGAGAGAGCATTCAATTTTTTATTCATTTTTCAGTTGAGCTTGATACCATGTTGGTCATCCCAGAAACACCGGTGTGCCGAAAAGGCATAACCTTTTTTTGGTGTTGTGGAATAATTTCTATATTATAAGGTCAAAGATGCATAGATCTGAAATACACAACTACAAGCACCAGGTAAAACAGCACTTACCAGGTATATGAGGGAATTTGCGTGGCAAAAGAGGCCGCAACATGCCTTTCTGAATTTTCCAATCAACTGGGTTTAAACTAGCTGCTTCCAATTTCAGCAAGATCTCACCTTTCTTTGGAGTGGGGACTGGAACCTCCACATGCTGCAAACAAACATAAATTATAAACAATTTTTAAGTTCTCTACAAGTAAGTTAATATTCAACACAACCCTGAAGCATTTTCTCATTGTTTGTTCTGTTTCTCGTTTTTCCTTTAGGATTTCATGGCCAAAAATATTTTTGATGCAATCAATTTTAAGCCTGCACTCTCCCACCCACCACTCTAAGAGTTAATACAGTTTTTTTTTACTTCTTTTACACACCACAGAATATTAAGCGGTTAACAAAATACCAGAAGCAAAAATCACAGCAGGAATGAAAGATGAGAGAAAACAAGTAGATAAAGAAGGAACCTTTAAACCAGAAACTCCTCCACCGTAGCTGTCGTACTGAACCGCATGTATAAGCTTCGACGCCATGGCTGATGCCATACCCTGAGTCGGCAGAGACACGAGAAAGGGAAGATCCAAGATTTGAACACAGAGTGAGAGAGAGAGAGAGAGAGGACGCGTTACTAGATTCTTGTGGAATGATTTTGACGTATAACACCGCATATACCACACGTGGATGCATCTCAAGTTGCCAACTGTAAAATTAATTAAAATGACGGAAATACCCTGTCATTTTGATGTATACCATATATAGGTTGTGCTTTCTTTCAAAAAGCGCCATAGATTGTGCTCCCCCAAAATAGGTCATTTTGATTTATACCCTGTCATTTTGATTTTATAATGTGTTGGTCGACAATTGAATCAAATTTTTACAACCGGTTTTTAGGGGAAAGTTCTACTCATGAGCTCGTATTAGTGTCGGAGCCTAATTTCACTCAACAATACCTTATAACTCTTGAATTTCTCAACAAAATAAAAAAAAAGGCACAAAGTATTAATACATTGTTCTAATGCACATAAAATTTACAGTCCCCAAAAAAGTTTATGAAGTTTACAATCCTTAATATAAGTACATGTAGTTCACAATTTGAAGATACAATATTTTGGCTACCTAAGGCTCCACAATGATCTTCCCAGTAGCATGGCCATCAATACTCTTAGCCCAAGCATCTTCAGCCTTGCTTATAGGATGCTTTGAGTCAATCACCGTCTTGAGCTTTCCTTCCTTCACCAATTTAACAAGATAATCCAAGCTCTCGGCCTTGGGGATCATGAGCAATGGCACCAAGGACTTCTTGGAGAAAGTGAGTTTCTTTAAAAGAAATGTAGTGAAAGAACTTGCATTTGGAGCAATGTCTATAACTTTCCCCTTTGCACTCAAATTAGGCTCAAAAGTTGACCAAGCAATGCCGGTTGCACAGTTGATCACAGCATCATATTTCCGGCCAGACGGGCTCTTCAGAGCTGCCCCATCCGGGGCCTTGTAGTCAAGAACTTCATCTGCCCCTAAGCTCTTAACCAATTCGACGTTACGAGCTCCACAAGTGGCTGTGACATGAGTGTTTCCGAGCTTTGCTAGTTGGACTGCATAGTGTCCAACGCCACCTGAGGCAGCAGTGATCAATATGTTCTTCTGCTTGCCAGTTCCGTCAAGCTTGATCCCTGCAGATTGGGTGATAGCCTGGTGAGCCGTGATGCCGGCAACAGGTAAGCCTGCACCTTCAGCTGCTGACACTTCAGCTGGCCTGGCAACCATAAATCTCTCATTACTTGAAGCAAACTCAGCCAGTCCACCTCCACTCTATCAAATATGTAATATCACAACAGACATATTGTGAGGCATATATGACATCATTAAGTAACAAGAACATGAATTTGATGTGTGGAAATCCTAACCAGAAACAAGCAAAGGAATAAAATGGCACTTACAAAATGGCTGAGCAATACCACAACTTTGTCACCCACTTTGAACTTTTTGGCTCCTTGTCCAACCTCTACAATCTCCCCAGCCACATCAGTTGCTGTTTCACATAATGCCACCAGCCAACATTAACAAACCAACCAAATCACAAAACAAGTCATGTGTTTTACCATAAGAAGATGAAAATCAATGCGGAAGTTTCAGAATCCTGTTTGCCAACATGTTTATGCACAAAACTAAAAAATTACGCACTCATTACAAATGCCAACAAAAACAAAAACAATCACAAACCAGAGTCAAAACAGAATTACCAGGTATTTGAGGGAATTTTCCTGGGAAGAGAGGCCGCAACTGGCCCTTCTGAATTTTCCAATCAACTGGGTTTAGACTGGCTGCTTCCAATTTCAGCAAGACCTCATTTTTCTTCGGGGTTGGGATTGGAACCTCGACATGCTGCAACAAACATAACAGTTACATAACAATTTGTAAAAGGTTGTTCCTTTATTGCTGTTAATCCAAGCAAAATTAGATTGATGGAAACTAAAAGAAGAATAGGAGCAGATAAAGAAGGAACCTTTAATCCAGAAGGTCCTCCACCATAGCTGTCGTATTGAATTGCATGCATAAGCTTGGCCGACATGGCTGATGATACACAGAGACAGAGTTACGAGATTTTTGAAATTGGGTTCCTTGAGTTTTATGGTACCCCCATGTCACATAAATGACAAACACTAAGGACGCTCATTGTTTTCTTCGCTTTATTTTTTGTTTCTTTTTATTTATTCAGTTATATATAATACGAAAAGTAGAATAATTGGATTGTGTCCGATGTTATAAACCAGAACTTGGTTTGCTTGAGAAGTCATGATGATGATAATTTAAAATAAAAAAAATACAAGTGATAATTTATACGAATAAATTAATTGTTTTTGAGGAGAGGAACTCAAACTTGTACAGCAACTGTCCTGCCAACTGCCCTAACCCACATTGCAACTGCCCAACTGCCCTAGCCCACATTGCAACATTGCAACAACGATATGATTAATAGTGTGGTGTTTGAGCATTTTGTTTGATTAGTGATATATTCTAATTAATATCCCATATAATACTAGCAGTTGAAAATGAGCATTCATCCCAATCTTCTCATTTACAATATCCAATCATGAATAAAACCAAAAAGTCCACACATTATTATATTAACACCCTTCTTCTGTTGCACATGAATTTTAATACAATCCCAAAAAAAAAAAATCATGAGGTTTAAACTCCCAAGATATTTTGCCTACCTAAGGCTCCACAATGATCTTCCCAGTGCATTGGCAATTGATTCTCTTAGCCCAAGCATCTTCAGCCTTGCTCAGAGAATGGTTTGAATCAATCACAGTCTTGAGTTTTCCTTCCTTCATCAACTGAACAAGACAATCCAAGTTCTCAGCCTTGGCATTTATCATCAGTGGCACCAGCCTCTTCTTGGAGAAAGTGATTTTCTTTAGAAGGAAAGTAAACAAGGAACTTGCACCAGGAGTAAGGTCAATGACCTTCCCTCTTGCACTCAAATTTGGCTCAAAAACTGACCAAGGAATGGCTGCTGATGCACTGTGGATCACCAAATCATATTGTCGACCTGACGTGCTCTTCAGAGATGCCCCCTCAGATGTCTTGTAGTCAAGAACCTCATCTGCCCCTAAGCTCTTCACCAACTCAATGTTTCTAGCTCCACAAGTGGCTGTTACATGAGTGTTTCCAAGCTTTGCTAGTTGGACTGCATAGAGACCAACACTGCCAGCGGCGCCAGTGATCAGTATGTTCTTGAGCTGGCCAGTTCCATCAAGCTTGATCCCTGCAGCTTTGGTGAGAGCTTGGTGGGCTGAGAGACCAGCAACAGGCAAGCCTGCACCTTCAGCTGCTGAAACTTCAGGAGGCCTAGCAACTACTGATTTCTCTTTAGCTGCAGCAAACTCAGCCAGCCCACCTCCATTCTATGACAAGAGACAAAACTGAGGCCCAAAATTAAGAAGCAGCTAAATTTTATCTTCAAGCAAAGGTGAGTGCTTACACTATAAGTAAGTAAGGCCACAACTTTGTCACCAACTTTGAACTTTTGAACTCCTTGTCCAACCTCTACAATCTATCCAGCCACATCAGTAACTGTTCCCCATAATCACATCATCAGCCAAAGTTAACAAATCAACAACCTACCAGCCTAAGACTTGAAGACATATTGAATGCATAAATCAGAACAGGTCATCATTTTTCAGCTTGGGAACAATATTTGTTTCAGAATCCAACTAATCCATCTGCCTCAAAACCAATAACACTTCCACATATGAAACACTATATGAACTATTATCCTAATTTCTTATAAATGTCAAATAGGCTTATATCTGACATGTCTACCAGAAAAAAATTGTTAAGTACAGACCACCGGCAAGAGAGAATTACCAGGTGTGTGAGGCAATTTGCGTGGGAGAAAAGGCCGTGCTATGCCTTTCTGAATTTTAAAATCACCTGGATTTAGACTAGCTGCTTCCACTTTCAGCAAACCTCGTCTTTCTTTGGAGTGGGGATTGGAATCTCAACATGCTGCAACAAAACATAACAAAAGTATAACAGTTGATTAAGGTAGGTATAGCTCCAGACATAGACAAGGAACACAAAAGGCCTAAAAGAAGCAAGCTGCAAATCAGCAAGAAACAAGTAGTACAATGTCTCAGAGTCTTAAACCCATTTCTCTTTAGAGCAAGCAGCACAAGCAACTCTCTTCACAAGTTCTGCCCAACATTTTTCACTGGTTGTAAATTCTCTCCCTTTTCCCTTTACAATCTCAATCTTGAACACATTTTGATGCACTCAATTCGAAATTGGGACGAATAGAAATGAAAATGTCAGAATCAAAAAATATATATATATATATATATTCAAAGACTTTTGCAAGAACATTGGCAGAGCACATGAAGGAACAGGAGCAGATAAACTAAGAACCTTTAAACCAGAAGGTCCTCCACCATAGCTTTTGTACTGGACCGCATGCATAAGCTTTGCCGCCATGGCTTCCAAACTCAGAGACAGAGAGGGCTAGAATTGTGAGAGACAAGTTTTTGCTGTGACAATGCACCATCAGGTTAACCCCATATATTTATACCAATGAAAACATCATGTGAACTGCCATATATTACACTGTAACGTGTAGAGTTTATAAACTATTGTGCTCCTCAAAAGTGAACCTATGATGAATAATATGGAGCATTTTGTTTGATTAATGATTGTCTCATAGTTTACAAATTTGAATTTGATTTAATAATTTAATAATTCTATGAAAATTTTATTCCAATCACATATAAAATAAAGAACACAAGAGAATAAAGCAATTGTATTCTGAATTTGTTGTTCTATATAGCATATTTATCCACATCGGCTTGGCTTGTTCGCCAAGCAAAATCTAACTCAGAATTAATAAACATTAGTTCTTGATCTTATTCTTAATTTGTAAAGGATTATTGGTACATTAACATTTTTATGATGGAAACATCTTTTACAACCAATTAAGGAGGTATTTACACATAATCAGAGCATTCTCATATCCTAAAGCATCCTTGTAAATGTTCCACAAATCAGTCACCATGGTAGAAATTATCTGAGAGAAACCATAAAAAACCTCTGGGACATCTGTGAGTAACCCATCAAGCCAAGTCTTTGTTTTCTCCTTGAAATTTTCATTGCTTTCTTTTACAAAATCAAAGAAAACAGAGATTAGAAATATACAATCCCAAAATAAGTACACGAAGTTTACAATCCAAAGATACTTTATCTACTTAAGGCTCCACAATGATCTTCCCAATAGCGTGCCCATCTATACTTTTACCCCAAGCATCTTCAACCTCGGCTAGAGCATGCTTTGAGTCAATCACTGTCTTGAGCTTTCCTTCTTTCACCAGCTTAACAAGATACTCCAGGTTCTCAGCCTTGGGATTCATGAGCAGCGGCACCAGCTGCTTCTTGGAGAAGGTAAGTGTGTTTAGTACCAAAGTAAGCAAAGAGCTTGGACCGATAGTAATGTCTACAACCTTCCCTTCTGCACTTAAATTAGGCTCAAAAGTTGACCAAGGAGTGCCGGTTGCACAGTGTATCACAGCATCATATTTTCGACCAGATGGACTCTTAAGAGCTGCTCCTTCTGGGGTCTTGTAGTCAAGAACCTCATCTGCCCCTAAGCTCTTCACCAAATCAATGTTCCGAGCTCCGCAAGTGGCTGTGACATGATTGTTTCCAAGCTTTGCTAGTTGGACTGCATAGTGACCTACACCACCAGAGGCAGCAGTAACAAGTATGTTCTTGAGCTCACCAGTTCCATCAAGCTTGATATTTGCAGCTTGAGTGAGAGCCTGGAGAGCTGTGAGACCGGCAATAGGTAATCCTGCGCCTTCGGCTGATGAAACTTCAGGGGGCCCGAAAACTGTCAATCTCTCACTAGCCACAGCATACTCAACCAATCCACCTCCATTCTTTCAAAACATATAATATGACAACAGAGATAAAGCAAGGCAGAGATTATATCAGAAACAAACACATGAGTTTTGTATGTGAAACTTCTAACCGGAAGGAACAAATTGAGCACTTACAAAATAGTTTAGCAATGCCACAACTTTGTCACCTTCTTTGAACTTTTTGACTCCTTGTCCGGCCTCTATAACCTCTCCGGCAACATCATTAACTATATTCGACAATGTCATCAGTCAAACTTAATAAACCAGCCAACCAGCCTATGACTCAAAGACATCTTATGCACATAAATTATAGAACAACTCATATTTACAAACCATAGGCAAAACAGAATTACCAGGTATGTGAGGGAGTTTGCCTGGGAAAACAGGCCACAATATCCCTTTCTGAATTTTCCAATCAGATGGATTTAGACTAGCTGCTTCCAATTTCAGAACAACCTCATCTTTTTTTGGAGTGGGAAATGGAACTTCTACATGCTGCAACAAACGTAAAAATCTTTGAGGCATCCTTGGGCATCTTTAAATTGTCATCCACAAGAGGGTTTTCAGATACTTATTCCTAACCCTGAGACCTTCATCCATCTGACAAATTCTCCAACCAATTTTAGCCAACATTGCTTAATTTTACGAATAAGTGCATATTAGCACAGACAAACAAGTACATATTCCCATGGCTTTATTGCATTTTAAAGCAAGCAGCAACTCAAACAAGTACATATTCCCAGCACTAAGAAATCTTTTCAAAACTTCAATTCAACTATGAAACATTTCCTTGCTGGTTGTTCATTATTTCTCTCAAAATAACAGTGATAACAAAACTGAACAAAAAGAGCAGATACCCAAGAGGGTTGGTCTAGTGGAAGCGTGCTAGGCTGCAAGTGGGGCATACGCAGGGAGGTCCCTGGTTCGATTCCCAGCTTGTTAAAAACACCCCTTGGGGAGGGGAACAAACCCATGTCGCTCTACTTCCCCGAAGTGGTTGACCACTTTGGCCCACCATTTTTTTTACCAAAAAAAAAAAAAAAACAAAAAGAGCAGATATATAAAGAACCTTTAAACCAGAAGCTCCTCCACCATAACAGTTGTACTGAACTGCATGCATAAGTTTGGGCACCACGGCTGCCATACTCAGAGACAGAGAGAATGAAATTTTTGCAGCACCGTCAATTGTTATATTGAGAGATGCTGAATTTATCAATTGTTAGACGATTTTTGTTCTCCTGAGAAGTCAACGATTAAGAATGATTTCATGGTATAAAATTGATCTCTCTGTGAAACCAGAGAATCGTTTTCTGGTGTATTCTTATTCTTCACATCGGTTTTGGAGTTACATAAATAGCTATTAAAGCAATAGCTGTACAATGTATTAGTTTACAAAAAAAGAAGAATATTGTAAAGCACAATAGTCTGGCAGCATCTCCTTTCTTTTCATCATGGCAGACTAACCACGTGTCAACACTCCCCCTCAAGTTGGTGCATAGATGTTTCGAATGCCCAACTTGTCGAGGCATGAATGAAAACTTCTACTTGATACAGCTTTTGTCAAGATGTCGGCCAATTGATCTTCAGTTTTAACAAATGGAAAGTCAACAATTCCAGCATCCAGCTTCTCCTTAATAAAGTGTCTATCCACTTCAACGTATTTAGTACGATCGTGTTGAACTGGATTGTGGGCAATGCTAATGGCAGCTTTGTTATCACAATATAAATTCATAGCCTTCTTGGATTTGCAACCCAAGTCTCTCAACAATTTTCGCAACCACATGAGTTCACACACACCATGAGACATGCCTCTGTATTTCGGCTTCAGCGCTTGACCTAGATACCACCTTTTGTTTCTTGCTACGCCATGTAACCAAATTCCCCCCAACAAATGTGAAGTATCCAGATGTGGATCTTCTATCAACAATGGACCCGGCATAATCAGCATCTGTATAGGCTTGAACATCTAGATGACCATGTTTAGTAAACATCAATCCTTTTCCTGGTGCTGACTTCAAGTATCTAAGTATTCGAAGAACAGCTTCCATATGACTCTCACTAGGGGCATGCATGAATTGACTAACCACACTAACAGCATAGGCTATATCAGGTCGTGTATGTGACAAGTAAATTAGTTTTCCAACCAACTTCTGATACCTTTCCTTATTTGTTGGAATCTGATCAAGGCTTTCTCCCAATTTATGATTTTGCTCCATTGGAGTGGCTGCTGGTTTGCAAGCAAGCATACCAGTCTCACTTAACAAATCTAGGATATACTTTCTTTGAGACAAAGAGATGCCATGCTTAGATCTTGCCACCTCAATTCCAAGAAAGTATTTTAGTACCCCAAGGGTTTTCATCTCAAATTCTTGAGCCAAGTAATTCTGAAGTTCTATGATTCCTTCTTCATCATTACCTGTAACAACCATATCATCCACATAAATAATCAAGGCTATCACTTGTCCTTTCCTGTGTTTAAGAAACAGTGTATGATCAGAATTGCTCTGTTTGTACCCAAATCTTTTCATAGACAAACTGAATCTCCCAAACCAAGCCCTGGGTGACCGTTTCAGTCCATATAAAGATTTCCTCAGCTTGCACACCTTGCCAACATCAGTCTCCATAACAAACCCAGGTGGAGGATTCATATACACCTCATCCTTTAAATCACCATGTAGGAAAGCATTTTTCACATCAAATTGATGTAGCGGCCAGTCTAGGTTGGCAGCCAGAGATAAAAGGACTCGAATAGTGTTGATTTTAGCTCCTGGCGCAAAAGTCTCCGAATAATCAACACCATAAGTTTGAGTGTAGCCTTTTGCTACCAATCTTGCCTTGTATCTCTCTCCTGATCCATCTGCTTTGTGTTTTACAGTAAACACCCATTTACAACCAACAAGTCTCTTTCATTTAGGCAAGTCAACAAGTTCCCAGGTACAATTTTTCTGTAGTGCCTCCATCTCCTCAACCATAGCACTCTTCCACTTTAGGTCACCAAAAGCATCCTGTAAGTTACTAGGTGTAGACACAGAAGATATGTGGTTTGTAAAAGCAATATAAGAGCTGGATAGACGATGGTTAGACACATAATCAGATATTGGATATTGAACAGTTTTCACTATGGAGTAGCCAAACCTTTCTGGAGGTATCCCTCGATTTTTACGAATTGGAAAACGAGGAGAATTAGAGACATCTATAGACTCATTTGAGTCATCTAGATTATCCCTAGCTGAAATATCATGGTTGACAACATTATCAATATGTATGGAAGATGAGGGGGATTGTGGAATTACCTCATAGTGATCTTCATGCAAAGCAACATGTTGATTTGGAACATGGTCAGGAAGTGGAGGATCTGTTACTACCTCATTTCTCTTCCTTCTTTGGTACACTTGCAACTCTTTTTCATGTGTATCATGTGTATCATTATCAGGTGATGGTACATATCCAATATCAGGGAACTGCTCTTCTTCTCCATCAATCTCCCCTGACGAGGAGTGACCGAAAAATAGGCCTCTTCTTCACAGAAAGTAACATCCATAGAAATGAAAATTTTCCCAGATGGGGGATAGTAACATTTGTACCCCTTTTGTAAGATAGAATAACCGACAAACACACATTTGAGAGCACGGGGATCTAGTTTGTCACGACTGTGTTGGTGAACATGAACATAGCTAACACATCCAAACACTTTAGGTTGAATATGAAGAATTGAAGGAATTGAATGATATTGAGAAAGGGTCTGAATAGGTGTTTGGTACCTGGAGAACCCGAGAGGGTACACGGTTTATAAGGTACACGGCTGTGCAAATGGCATCGCCCCAAAAACGTTTTGGAACATGCATAGCAAAGCATAAAGAACGAGACACTTCCAAAAGATGACGATTTTTACGTTCTGCTATACCGTTCTTGAGGAGTATATGGGCTAGAAGTTTGGTGTATGATGCCATTTTTCTCAAAAAAGGTTCTAAGTTCGGAATTCAAATATTCACCCCATTGTTAGATTGGACTACTTGCACTGGTACATGAAACTGTGTTTGAATCATATGATGAAATATAGGAAAAATGGATGAGACATCACTTTTATTTTTTAACAAATAAACCCAAGAGACACGAGTACAATCATCAATGAAGGAGACAAAGTACTTAGCACCAGTGTAAGTAGGAACATGAAATAGACCCCACACATCAGAGTGAATAAGAGAAAATGGAACATGACTTTTATTGGAGCTTACAGGAAATGAAGCACGATGACTTTTTGCAAAAATACAGGTTTCGCAATGGAAGTCAGACACATGAACTTTAGCAAATAAAGAAGGAAATAGAAGTTGTAAATATTGAAAGGATGGGTGACCCAATCTTTTGTGCCACAACCAAATTTCGGCGTGAGCCTTTTCTGTACTAACTTGATAACCACTTCTTATTTGAGGATCAGGTGGTTTTGAGTCCAAGTAGTACAATCCTCCGCTTTCCTTACCATGACCAATCTGTTCCTTTGTTGAAGATCCTGAAATAAACAAGAAGTAGGAGAGAAAATAGCCAAACAGTTGAGATTTTTAGTAATTTGACTAATAGAAAGCAAATTGTGAGAGAGAGTAGGGACATGTAAAACGGAGGACAAAGACAAAGATGGAGTTAGGGAAACAGATCCTGCTCCTACAACAGGAGTGGAAAGACCGTTAGCAACTTTAACAGTTTTTGTATGTGGATGACTGTGGGAATCAAACCAAGCAGTATTATTAGTCATATGATCGGAAGCTCCTGAATCAATGATCCAGAGTTTATCACTAGAATTAAAAGGTGTGCTTACTGCTAAACCATAGTGACTTGTACCTGGATATGGTGAGGAAGTGGAAGTAGATTTTGGGGAAAATTTTTTAAACAGACTGATCCATATGTGGTGAAGAACCATGAGGTAAAGGCTGTGAAGCCAAATTGGCGACACTTTTTTTCTTCTCTTTTTCCTTTTCTTGCTTGTCCACCCACCAATCTGGATATCCAACCAATTCGAAACAGGTTTCCCGGGTGTTTTTTTCTTCCCAGTGGGTACATTGGCGTGTGTCAAGCTCCTTTTGTCCCAGCCGAGGATGACCACTTCTAGGTACATGGCGATGTAAAGTGGTTGTCATAGCTGACCCGTCAACATGTGAGCCAGCTAACATGGTTGCTTGCCTGTTGGCTTCAGAGCACACTTGTGCATATGCGGCTTGCACACTTGGGAGAGGATCTTCGGCTAAAACTTGACCTCGAATTCTATCCAAATGATGGTCAAGTCCAGCCAAGAAGTCATACAATCGTTCATCCGAAATTTCCTTCGTGCGAGTAGCAATATCAGCGGAACACTTCATTTCACTTGGTCGCAAGACATCGATTTCTTGCCAAATTAACTGTAAGGTACCATAATAATCAGATACAGACATACCATTTTGACGAGTTGCGAGTGCCTTACACCGAAGCTCATATAATTTTGATGCGTCTTTACCAATAGAATAGGTCAGAGAAACGGCATCCCACACTTCTTTCGCAGGAGAGAGGCTAAGAAAAATAGCCCTTAAATTTCTGGTCATGGAATTGAGAAGCCAACACTGAACCATTGCATTTTCTTCTTCCCAAGTAGAATACAGAACATCAACTTCTGTTGGTGTCACCTTTGTGCCAGTGATATATCCCCATTTTCCTCTTCCAAGAATATAAAGTTTGACACTACGGGACCAAGAAGAGTAATTGGAACCATCCAATTTATCCGGCGTGATCTGCAATGTCATGTCATTTTGGGTGACAGAACTGGAAGTGGATCGAGAGCTGGCCTTTTTTTCAGAATCACCCATGGTAGAGCTGCTGAAACTGTCAGCAGAAAAGAAGAAAAAATGGTAGAGCTGCTGAAACTGTCAGCAGACAAGAAGAGAAAAAAAATAAAAATCACAGAGATCTTAATGCTCTGATACCATGTGAAACCAGAGAATCGTTTTCTGGTGTATTCTTATTCTTCACATCGGTTTTGGAGTTACATAAATAGCTATTAAAGCAATAGCTGTACAATGTATTAGTTTACAAAAAAAGAAGAATATTGTAAAGCACAATAGTCTGGCAGCATCTCCTTTCTTTTCATCATGGCAGACTAACCACGTGTCAACACTCTCTACAGTACAATAATGCTATAAAAATTATATTCCAAATCATACATATAAAACAAGAACACAGAGAGATTAATTAAAGAAAGCAATTGAATATCCTAAGTGTAGTTTTGTCTCATTTATGAGGCAGTTTCACATTGTACTGAACAAATCCTCACAAATGTAAGCAGTGCAATAAAATATACTATGGTCAATCGCGTGTTACTAATTTCAAGCTGTTAATGTATCTTGGCCTTATTGTGAATCCACGCACATCTATGATCATAGTGCGTGAGTGACTGACTGTAGCACTCCTCCAGGGCAACATGGGAGACCCTCACACATAGCATGAAATACAACAAATTGCCCACAAAAATGGTTCTTAATTATTTATTTAGTTATTCCTATACCTTTTCAAGTAATCTAAGACAGATTATTAGTTGGCATGATGCTTTTCGAAATCTCAAAATTGATACACATTTGTTCATATACTTTATGAGCCACACATCTTTTACAACAAATTGAAGAGGTATTTCCAAATAATTAAGCATTCTCTGCAACGTATCCAAAAGCATCCTTGCAGTTGTTCCACAAATCAGCCACCATGGTAAAAATCATCTCAGACAACCCTTCAGAAACCTCTGGAACATCTGTGAGCAACCCATCAAGTGAAGTCTTTGTTTTCTCCATGAGATCTGCAATCGCAGAAGTTGTAACTCCAGCAGACCCTGTGACAATTTCTTTTAGATAATCAAAGATAGTAGAAATTAGAGCACTTATTGCTTCCATTACAAGGCCCACAAAGTACTCAGAACATGACTTGATGACCTCTGTGACTTGTTGTAATGTGCCATGGATGGCTTGGCCTGGTCCTCGGAATCCATGGATCAATAGCACCAGAATATGGGCGGTACCAGAGAAGATCAACCACGAAACCAAGTTCGATATGAAGCTCAATGCAAAGAAGATGAGTTTGAGAAGGAACACAACCATTTTTGTTGATTGGTTTGAGTCTTGGGATAGCAGGCAGTGCAGGAAACAACTTGGTTTGTTATATATATATATATATATGTGTGTGTGTGTGTGTGTGTACAGAGTTGAGGTCACAAGTTTACTAATGAAATGGGAAACCCATTGGTTTAATTTGTTTGTTCTAGTTTTATAAGGAGCAGTTGTTGTATCACCATCTTCTGGGAAATTTCAATGTCATTAAGAAATAACATTGGAGCTTGCTTAGAGACTGATTCTAACTAAATATAATAGTAATTAATTAAGTAAAAAATGGCTTTCAAAGTTATGTTTCTGGAATTTCCACGTCTGTCGATAGTTATCTTATATCTGCTTATAAATTAATCCACTCCCTTGACTTCGAGAGTCAAATGAGAGAGAGTCTTACCCAAAACATAATTCAATCAAGTGGTTGCTTGCAACTAAGTAAATATGAGTTGTCTCACACATAATGTAAGCCCTGGAGCTACAGAAACATCTGAAATACTGTCAAAGACTACTAACAGTTGAAAATGAACATTTAGTCCCAAACCTTCTCATTTACAATATCCAATGATGCATAAAACCAAAAAGAAAAAGAAAAATTCACACACGATTAAATACCTTATTCTTTTGTACATGAAGTTTACTACAATTGCAAAAAGTTTCATGAAGTTCACAATCCTAGTAAATTTTGTCTACTCAAGGCTCCACAATGATCTTCCCAGTGCATTGGGTATTGATTCTTTTAGCCCAAGCATCTTCAGCCTTGCTCAGAGGGTAGTTTGAGTCAATTACTGTCTTGAGTTTTCCTTCCTTGGCCAACTTAACAAGACAATCCAGGTTCTCAGCCTTGGCACTTATAGCCAGTAGCACCAGCTTCTTCTTGGAGAAAGTGATTTTCTTCAGAACAAAAGTAAACAGATTACTTGCACCAATAGTCAGGTCTATTACCTTCCCTCTTGCACTCAAATTTGCCTCAAAAACTGACCAAGGAATGGCTGATGATGCACTGTGGATCACAACATCATATTTTCGACCTGACGGGCTCTTCAGGGATGCCCCTTCAGGTGTTTTGTAGTCAAGAACCTCATCTGCCCCTAAGCTCTTCACCAATTCAATGTTCCGAGCTCCACAGGTGGCGGTAACATGAGTGTTTCCAAGCTTTGCTAGTTGGACTGCATAGAGACCAACACCACCAGCAGCACCAGTAATCAGTATGTTCTTCAGCTGGCCAGTTTCATCAAGCTTGATCCTTGCGTCCTTGGTGACAGCCTGGTGAGCTGTGAGACCGGCCATAGGTAAGCCTGCACCTTCAGCTGCCGAAACTTCAGGAGGCCTAGCAACTACTAGTTTCTCTTTAGCTACAGCAAACTCAGCCAGTCCACCTCCATTCTATCAACATGTAACAGTTCATATGATCAGTAACAAAAACAGAAGTTTTATATCTTCAACCAAGGCATCGTGATTGGAATAAAATGAGCACTTACACCAAAGGTCAGTAATGCCACAACTTTGTCTCCCACTTTGAAATTCTTGACTCCTTGTCCAACCTCTACTGTCTCTCCGGCTACATCAGTAACTGTTCCCCATAATGTCATCAGCCAAAGTTAACGTTAACAAATCAACCGACCGGCCTAAGATTCGAAGACACTGAATGCATACACAAAACTGATCTCATCTTTGTAGTTGCTCATATGGGCTCCCAAAAAGCATTTAAACTTGTTAATTTTTGTAGTTACCACTGATTGGGGCAGCGTAAGCAGACGATGGTTTGCTAACATGTTCGTGGACTGAAAAGTTATTCACTCAGTAACTCTCAATTACAAGCCAGTATGTGCTGTTGTGTCCTAATTTCTGTTTACAAATGTTGAATAGGCATAGATCTGACATGCTAATTAACAAGGCATTGTCTAGCAAAGAAAAGATTGTTAAGTGCAGACCACTGGAAAAAGAGAGTTACCAGGCGTGTAAGGCAATTTGCGCGGTAAAAAAGGGCGCACCAGGCCTTTCTGAATTTTAAAATCACTTGGATTCAGACTAGCTGCTTCTATTTTCAGCAAAACTTCATCTTTCTTCAGAGTGGGGATTGGAATCTCAACATGCTGCAACAAACACAACACATATAACAGTTTACTAAAGCAGCTCCAAAGCAGCAAGAAACCAACACAAGGAAGGACAAAGGAAACCAGAAAAACCAAGCAAGGCTAACAATATATAACAAAGTCTCAAAGAAACAAGTAGTTCAATGTCTCAAAGTCTTAATAGCCCTGTCCCATGGCTGTATTGCTCTTTAAGCAAGCAGCACAAACAAGTAAATATTCACAGCACCAAAAAGTCTTTTCACAAGTTCAGATCAACCATGATACATTTTTCATTGGTTGTTCATTCTCTCCCTTTTCTCTTTAGCATATTAACATCAGACATAGTTTTTATGCAGTCAATTTCTAAACTCTTAAAATAACTACATGTGAAACTAAGACGAAATATAATATGAATATGTCAGAAGCATAAATCAAAAAACAAAAATCCAGGAATTCTACAAAAGCATTGGTAAAAATAATATAAAGAAAAGGAGCAGATTCACAAGGAACCTTTAAACCAGAAGGTCCTCCACCATAGCTTTTGTACTGAACCGCATGCATAAGCTTTGCCACCATGGCTGCCAAACTCCGAGGCTGAGAGGGTGAGAATTGCTCGGGAGAAATTTTTGAAATGCACTATAATTCCCCCCATCATGTGAACTGCATATATTATACTGCAATTTGCTCAGTTTATGAATTGTTGGAAAACTTTGTGCCACATGAGAAGTCAACCTTCAAAATTGTTGTATTGCAGCCTTTGTTTGACTGATGATTATTGTGGAAGCAAAATATCTCACCCTAGGTCAAATAATTTGGCCAATCGATCTGAGAATTATGTGAAGACCCGTATTTTAAACGGATAAAAGAATATATTTATCATTTGGATAAATTTGGACGATACTATCTTTTTAAGATATTTATCTTTAGGATAAACTTAAATGATATTATCTTTTTAAGATATTTATCTTTTGGATAAACTTGGATGATCTTATCTTGTTAGGATATTTATCTTTGGATAAACTTGGATGTTCTTATCCTTTTAATATTGAAGTTTATCCTATTCCTATAAACACTATAAATAGGAGCATAACCTTATAGTTTCAAAACTTGAGAAATTAGAAATGAAATTGAGAGAGAGAGAGAGAGAGAGAGAGAGAGAGAGGTGATTCTTTGAGGAGATTTGGGGCTTAGCTTGTATTTTCTTAACTTGGAGCAATGCTTTGGAATCAAGGTAGGGATTTCTTGAGAGCCTTTACGGGGATTGATCTAATTAAATTTCGTGAGCACTATATTATGCATGATATTATTATTTGAAAGCCATAATTATATCATGTCATGGAAATTGGCTGGAATTCTTGGGTTGATAAAGAAAGTATGGAAAAAGAGGGTAATGTGAAGGATCTTTTGTGTAGTTGAGTTTAACTCTTGGCAAGTACCAGGTCTAGGGGATCCCACAGTGCACATGATTTTTATTGGGTGATTCGGGACTAGCGACAGGGAGTTAGACAAGATGACTAACAAAAGGAGAATTATGGGACAGTTGAAATGGGTGTTAATTCATATAAATTGGCATTCGAGACCAAGTGGTATAAGCATGGTATGAGACATGCAGGTTGCTGTTGTCAAATTATAAGAATTAACGGGATTAGATGAAGAGCATTCATTCATGCATTATTATATTATTAATGTGATATTTGGCTGTGTGATTGCATGTCACTTAATTTAGTTATATCAATTTACTGTGGTAAGGTCTCATGTCCCTACTAAGCGGTGGTTGCTCACCCTCACCCTGTTTAATTTTTCAAATGAATTAGTGGGCAAGACAAGGACTAAACCAGTTGATGATGAATTAGATGAGAGTGATAAAGCTTGTTTTATTAATTGTAAAGTTGTAAGATTTTGGAGCTATTTTTATAAGAGAAAAGTTTATTTTATGTTTCAGGTTCTTTTTATTTTATTTTAGTTTACTCACGCACCGAGTGCGGGATTTCCACTGACCCCAGAGTCCGGGGCATGACAAATTATTAGACCTAATTAGGAGTTACCTAACCTAAGTTAATTGGGAGGTTATTTGATTTAAATGGGATGTATCTGATTCTTACCTTAATTAGGGATTTGATAATCCCTAATTACACCAACCTCGCCAAATCAGGGAATAATTCCTTTCCATTTGTGGAATTATTCATCTAAAACCCTAGCCTCCGAGGCTCCTATAAATACTTGGCTACGCACAAGGGTTGAGGTACGTCTAAATTCCTACCTGAAACTCTGGAGAAATTATCCCTCACTAACCCTAGCCGCCATACTCTTTCTCTCTCTCTCTCACACACACACAAGGCTCCGGCCACCACACACAGCTCCGGCCACCTGGTTTGGCCAACACTCCTCGGGTGTGGTCTTTTTACTCCGGTTTGTTTTGCAGGGAGAAAGAGAAGCGAAGAAGACGAATGAATCTTAGGCGAATATTCTTGTGGGACAAAAATCGCTCCCACAATTATCTCATTTACAAAATTGAACTTTTTGATTTGTCGGTACAGTAATCTATGAAAATAGTAGTTCAATCACATATAAATTAATAACAGATTTAGAATAAAGCCATCGTTTTCAGAACTTGTTGTTCTATATGCATCTATAGGGCTTGACTTGGTCATCAAAGCAAAATCTAACCCAGCCGCAGACTATATTCCAGAAGCTCCTCCACCATAACTTTGGTTTCCTTAATAAGTCAACGTTGAGGTTTGAGCAATTTGTTTGATTAAAGGGTTATTTCATAGTATAAAATTGAAATCTCCACAGTACAATAATGCTAGGAAAATTATATTCCAAATCATACATATAAAACAAGAACACAGTGATAACAAAGCTAACATTTGAATATCCTATGTTTGTAATTTTGTCTCATATTTGAGTTGCACTGACAAATCCTCACACATATAAGCAATCAAGTACAACTGCAAATCGAGTGCTACTAATTTCTAGATGTTGATGTATGTAGACCCTATTATAAAATCCACAAGCATCTATGTTTAGAAATCACTCAGAGCGAGTGAATGACTGACTGTAGCACTCCTCCAATGTAACATGGGGGTTCAAGTGAGCCCCATCACATAGCATAAAATACGACGAATTACCTACCAAGTTGGTTCTTCCTATACCTTTTCTAGTAATCTAAGACAGAGTATTAGTTGGTATGATGATCTCAAAAGTTATACACATTTGTTCTTATACCATATGATGTACGCATTTTTACAACCAATTGAAGAGGTATGTACAAAAATAATCAAGCATTCTCCGCAACATATCCAAAAGCATCCCTGCAATTGTTCCACAAATCAGCCACCATGGTAAAAAACATCTCAGAAACCTCTGGGAAATCAGTGAGCATCCGGTCAAGCAATTCAAGTGAAGTCTTTGTTTTCTCCATGAGATCTCCAATTGCAGAAGTGGTAACTCCAGCAGACCCTGTGACACTCTGTTTTAGATAATCAAAGAAAGCTGAGATTAGAGCACTTATTGCTTCCAATACAAGGCCCACAAAGTACTCAGAACATGACCTGATGAGCTCTGTGACTTGTTGTAATGTGCCATGGATGGCTAGGCCTGGTGCTCTGAATCCATGGATCAATAACGCTAGAACACGGGCAGTAGCAGAGAAGATCAAGCCCGTAACCAAGCTCGATACGAAGCTCAATGCAAAGAAGATGAGTTTGAGAAGGAACACAACCATTTTTGCTGATTGGTTTGAGTCTTTTTGCAGGCAGCAGAGATTATATATATGTACGTGTTTGATTGAACCTTGAACAGAGTTGAGGTCACAAAGGTTATAGCTTATACGCCATGTTAATTGTTTACCAGTGAAATGGGAAAACCCATTAGTTTAATTTGTTTGCGTGTAGTTTTTATAAGGAGCACTTGTTGTATCATCAGCTTCTGGGAAATTTCGAACTCAGTAGGAAATAATAATGGAACTTTTTCAATGACTGATTCGAACTAAAGCTAAAGAAAATAGTAATTAATTGAATCAATTAAATTCAAATTCATATATCGCTTACCCAAAACACAATTAAATAAGTATTAATCTGCGGTTTTGGATCCAAGATTAAATTATCAAACTTTATTTGTTACCTTATAATGTAAGCAATGGAGAAACAGAAACATGTCTGAAATACTATTACATGTAATTAAAGTGTTCCATGATTGCTCAACACTTGAGCATCTCTTCTTTGCCTTCATTCGGGTGAACATGTTGAAAAATATTTTTGTACAGAATTCAACTGATTTTCACAAGCAACTTCCAAAATCCAAAATGACAATTAACCCAGAAGAGATTTCAAGAAATGGCGTCAGCATCCCATACATGGTCTTACGACTATGGTAAAAAAATTTAATGGGTAAAATGAGGTCATGTTGTGTTATTTGTTATTTATTCGAGTCGTGCTTAATGGGCATATTCAGATTGAGCTAATTTTCAATCAACACAAACATGTCATACAACAGGCCAGCAAAACCCCGTTTGGTAGGTGTCAAAGTTTTTTGGCAAAAATGTAGCAATGGTTCCACAAGACCCCTCTTTTTTTTTTTTCCTTTTTCTAAAATTTTTTTTGTTTGTTCTTTACTTCCCCCCGTTTCAAACCCTTTCAGCTCTGCAACATTTCCGTCAAAATAGGGCTATATTTTATTTTCATGTGTTGGGTTCTTAATAAGCACAGCCCAGCCCCACACAACCACCTCTCTCTCCCTCTCTCTCCTCCAGCCACCCTTCACAGACCTAACCCCACAAATTCACCCCCGATCCACCTCCATAGACCCACTCCGACCTCGACCCACTCTCTCCTTCTCTCATTTTCTTCCTCCCTCTGTTCGTCAACCCCCTCCTCCTCCCAACCTTTTTCATCAATTTGTCTTCCTCTCAATCAATTGAACAATTTGAACAAAACCCAAAAGGATCATTGGAGAGAGAGAGAGAGAGAGAGAGAGAGAGAGAGAGAGAGAGAGAGAGTTGTAGGGGTTTGGGTATAATGAGGTGGTAACTAGGTAAAAGTCTTATTTGCCCTTAAAATTTGATATGAATTTCTCAATTTGCCCTTAATTTTGACAGAAAATTTAACGAAATTGACGGAAAGACGAGTGGTGCAACATGATATCTAAATGAAGGATGACCATAACAGTTTTTTGGATTGATGGACGAAAAGTAAAGTGGGGTCTTATTTGAGGGACCATTGCTACAGTTTTGCCAAGTTTTTTTTTCTTTTTTGGTCAAAGTTGACTGGTAATTGCAAATTGGTGCATTATTCATATAATAATACTAAAGCGTATACTAGATTCGAAAAGACAGATGTTTACAATATAATTGTAATTAACAGCATAATTGTAAGGATAATTGCAATAGAACCCAAATTTAATATTACTTTAAAAATGCATATGACACTTTAATAAAATCATTTGAACTGGGAGTTTTTAAACTTGCAAGATGCTTTTGGAGAAAGCAATATTGACCTACTTGCAAGTTACTTGCAGAGTCAAGATTTCATCCAATATTATTGCACTGCATGCTGTAACTTGTAAGCATCAATTCCACAAGTTCAAATTGTGCACTCAAGATAAGAGTTGCCTCACACATCTGATTTACTGTCAAAATATAACCACACATTCTTAATACAATAGTCTTCTATTGCACATGAAGTTAATAAAATCCCAATATATATTTTGTCTAATTAATTCTCCACAATGATTTTGCCAATATCCATTCCTAGCCCAAGTATCTTCAGCCTTGCTCAGATGATGCTTTGAGTCAACCAGAGTCTTGAGCTTTCCTTCCTTCATCAACTTAACAAGGTAGTCCAGATTCTCACCTTTGGGATTTATGATCAGTCGCACCAGCTCTTTCCTGGAGAAGCTGAGTCTCTGCAGAACACAAGTGATCAAGGTACTTGGGCCGGAAGTAAGGTCTATAACCTTCCCATTTGCACTCAAATTTGGCTAGCTTCAGCTTTCTTAGGACTTAGGCCATTTTGATCATTTCTTTGTAGGGCCGTAGTTGGCCTTGAGATCTTTAGTTTCAGGGCATCATGAGGTAAGGCACATTCTTTTGTATTTTGTCTTGAGCTCCATTGGAGTCTCTGTTGGATTTCAGGGGACCCTCTGAACTGAATTGCAAGTTTACTGCAGCAATACTCGGAATGTTTTCCTTGTGCAGTCGATTGTTTTAATGATAGATAGAGATGGCTTCTATTAGATCTCTCATTGCAGTTAGTGAGGTTCTAAACAGACCTCAGAAAAATGCACATTGTTGTTGTCATCCTTAAAGATTTTCCTGGGTTAATAAGGGAGCTGCTGATTAGAAAGAGCAAAATGAGCCTGGATTCGTAGAAATAACTGAAGTTTATAAAATCCCAATATTTTTACTCTAACTCTAAGTCTCCACAATGATCTTCCCAGTAGCATAGCCATCAGTTTTCCTAGCCCAAGCATCTTCAGCCTTGCTCAGATGGTGCTTTGAGTCAACCAAAGTCTTGAGCTTTCCTTCCTTCATCAACTCAACAAGATAGTCCAGATTCTCACCTTTGGGATTTATGATCAATGGCACCAGCTGTTTCGTGGAGAGGCTGAGTCTCTGTAGAACAATAGTGATCCAGGTACTTGGCCTGGAAGTAAGGTCTATAACCTTCCCATTTGCACTCAAATTCGGCTCGAAAGTCGACCAAGGAACGCCTGCTGATGCACAGTGGATCACAACATCATATTTTCGACCAGATGGGCTCTTGAGAGCAGCCCCATCAAGGGTGTTGGAGTCAAGAACCTCATCTGCCCCTAGGCTCTTGACAATGTCAACGTTACGAGCACCGCAAGTGGCGGTAACATGAGTGTTTCCAAGCTTGGCTAGCTGGACTACATAGTGCCCGACACCACCAGAGGCGTCCGTGATCAGTATGTTCTTGAGCTGGCCAGTTCCATCAAGCTTGATCCCTGCAGCTTTGGTGAGAGCCTGGTGTGCTGTGAGGCTGGAACTAGGCAAGCCTGCACCTTCAGCTGCTGAAACTTCTGGGGGCCTAGCAGATGTTATAAATGTCTCACTAGCTATAGCAAACTCAGCTAATCCACCTCCGTTCTGTCAATATGTGTAAAATCACATCAAACACAAACTGAGGCTTTTTTGATAGTATATATGTCAGTAAAAAACATATGAATTTATATATTTGAACCTTACTATAAAGTTGAGCATTGCCACAACTTTGTCGCCCTTTTTAAATTTTTCAACTCCTTGTCCAACCTCTACAACCTCTCCAGCCACATCAACAGCTGTTCCGGATAATATCAGCCAAAGTTAACAATCCAAATGAATGCATAAATCAGAAAACAACTAATTCTCCAGCTAATCCATCTACCCAACAACACTCCTCATTTTTATATTTACGAATTGATGAATCAATGAACTGTATTAGACAGATAAATTAGCCCAATCGACTATTGTTTGGGATAGAAGCAGAGGTTTGTTTGCTACCATGATGCTTGTTTTTGGACTGACTTTTTGTTCACTCATCTATTGGTTTTTGCTTCACAAGCAGAGATCACTGAGGAATGTTCAATACGAAAATACAGACCAAAGGCAAAACAGAATTACCAGGTATGAAAGGGAATTTTCGTGGCAAAAGAGGCCGAAACACGCCTTTCTGAATTTTCCAGTCAGATGCATTCAGGCTAGCCGCTTCCAGTTTCAGCAAAACCTCATCTTTCTTAGGACTGGGGATTGGAACCTTAACATGCTGCAAAAAAAACATATATAACAATTTACCAAGATAGCTCCAGAATATGAGAGAATTCTACCCAAAAACACTGATAAAGAAAGCTGAAACAAACAGGAGTTAGCAGACAGATAAAGAACCTTTAAACCATCAGGCCCTCCACCATAGCTTTCATACACAACCGCATCCATAAGCCTCGCAGCCATGGATGCCGTAGCCAGAGTACCTTTAGAACTAGTCATCTTTTCACACAATAAATCGTTGAATTTAATTTATTTTTCGCCAGAGAATGATGTTTACATGGTACACTTAATTATAGTAAATATGAATTGAGTGTCAAAACTGACAACTGACAAGTTTTAATATTACATTAGATTACGAGAAGTCAAGTCATTATACAAGGTTTGATCTGTCGACACATGGGAAAAATATCTGATGTGTCATTGTGCCGGAGATAGTTGTGTCATTGTGTCTGTTGGCACTAAAACTGAACAGATAGAGATGAGTGCAACTTACAAGTGATGTGGACGATCAAGGTGATCGATTGAGTGATAGATGGGGATTCTTCCTGCCCTTTAGATGCTGATCCTGAATAGAAGATAAGCGAAGCCCGTGAGGTCTATGGAACCGTGTGGAACCAGCCTAAGACCCTCCGATGCTCAAGTAAGTTTGTTTATAAGAGCTCTTGCTGTTGACTATATAGAAGTATAAAAGTCAAGCTGAAAAATCTTACCCTTGTATTGTAGTGAAAGGGTCTCTTTATAGAGGGCATTTTGAATGCTTTTAGTACTCATTTCCGATGTGGGACTCGTGGGAGGGCCCTATGAGTTTGACACTTGTATTTAGATATTTCTGGCGGGTGCTTCGAGGCTGATTTGTAGAATCGGTAGTGGTTACCGATTGTATGCGGCGTTGAGACAATGCCATCGGTAGACGATGCCGATTGTTCGAGGCCTTGGGCACTTGGGTGAGCTGAAGTGATCCACGTGTCGTTGTATGAGTGGAGGGTCAGATATGGTACAAACAGGAGTCCCCCAAGTTATCGATTGAGAAGCGACTTCTCGGTTGGGGACTTGAATATGTCTTCGGCATTCTGACCCGGACTCAATGGTCCCAATGTTGACGATGGAGGTATGTAGTCCCCCAAGTGCCCGAGCGAGTGAGCTTGGGAAAGAGACGGTGTCTTGTACCGAATGTTCTGAGGTGATTGAGAAATCAACCAATGTGCGTCTGCCGTTCGGCACGAGAGGTGATCGAAAAATCAACCAATGTGCGCCTCCGTTCGGCACGAGAGGTGATTGAAAAATAAACCAATGTGCGCCTGCCGTTCGGCACGAGAGGTGATTTGAAAAATCAACCAGTGTGCGCCTGCCGTTCGGCACGAGAGGTGATTGAAAAATCAACCAATGTGCGCCTGCCGTTCGGCACGAGAGGTGAATCAACCAATGTGCGCCTGCCGTTCAGGACGAGAGGTGATTGAAAAATCAACCAATGTGCGCCTGCCGTTCGGCACCAGAGGTGATTGAAAAATCAACCAATGTGCGCCTGCCGTTCGGCACGAGAGGTGATCGAAAAATCAACCAATGTGCGCCTGCGTTCGGCACGAGAGGTGATTGAAAAATCAATCAATGTGCGCCTCCTGTTCGGCACGAGAGGTGATTGAAAAATCAACCAATGTACGCCTGCCGTTCTCTAGTGGAGTTGTGCTTGAAGGTTCCTAGTTCTGCCACGTTCAGGAAGTTGAAGCGTCTCTGAGGTTGGGAACGCTCCAACTGACAACGTTGGGGTTATCTCATGCATGCGTGACACGTGTCGGCATGGCTATGAAGAGTCGCGCCGTTTCGTATTCCGATGCGTCGCTTCGCTTCCGATGCAAGATCGGCTTTATAAATGTGAGGAGGAGACGAGAGTTCGAATACTTGAAATTTTTGAGAGCAAAGAGAGCTTGTGAGAGGCGATTTCCGGCAACCGTGTGAAGGTTGAGTAGGCGATTTCCGGCAAGCGTGAACAAGGCGGAGGCGATTTCCGGCAAAACTTGAACCACCGTGCAAACAAGGTATGTTGCCGTGTTTTTCTATTTTTCCGAATCAAAGTGTTGAATTCGATGAGTTTTGGTTTGAACAACGTATGAATAAGCATGAACAGGTATGAACAAGCATGAACATAAGTGTTTAAGGGGTGGAATAGGAATTTGATTCTAGCATAGCACTTAGTTTCCCTTCGTATGTTGTTTGTAGATGTCAGATACCGAATCCGAGAGTAGGCTTAGTCCGAGGGCATATGAGGACGAATCGTCTTCGGGGAGTTCGTCCGAGGGGAGGGTGGGTGCCGAATCTAAGAGCTCTTCGAGCCGTGAGATAGTAGAGGAGGCAGGAGTGCATGCCGAGGCTGTGGGCACTTCGACGAGAGAGCCTGGAAATGGTGAGCCTTCGACCTCGGGTCGTGAGGTTGATGAGGGTGGCGTGTCCGTTGCCGCCCCTGGGGAGGGGGTGTTAAGGGTTGTCAAAGGGAGGCAACGGATTCCGATGGCGAAGCCGAAGGAACTATTGTTCGGCGTAGATGAGTTAGAGCCGAACACAATGACCGAGGCTCAGCTGCGAAGATTCGGGCAGAGTTCAATATTCCGGAATCGGTAAAGATGCGAATTCCGGGGCCCTTGGAGTCGCTCAGTGAGAATGACAAGGGCGTAATCTTTCTTCACCGACGTGTTTAAACATGGGCTTCGGCTCCCGTTGAAGCATTCGGTGCAGAAGATTTTGGCTGTGATCGGGTATGCACCGGGGCAGTATAATCCAAACTTTTGGATTACATTGCTCGGGATGATCACGACGTTCAGCTGGCTGGCGAGGGAGAGCCGAGCTACGACAGTTTTCCCAACTGTATAGTGTGACGAGGGCGAAGAGTACCGATCACGGGGGGTGGGTTCAGTCCAACTGCTCTGGCGGGGCAGCGTGGGCACTTTGTGGTAGGGGTGCCGAGCTCTCAAAAGACGTGGCGCAAGCGTCGGGTGATTGTCTCTGGGGGCTGGGAATCGGCACCAGGAGTGATTGTCGAGAGGCGGATTCCTACGACCTTCCAGGAGTCGGTAGGATAGGACCTGCCGTTCGGCAGCAGTTGATTTTTTTTTTTTTTCACCTGCCGTTTGCCTTTGTATTTCAGGATCTTTGAAACGGCCTGCCTGCACCGATCAGAGAGGTTGAAGCAATCGAGAGGGTGAGGACAAAGATTGCCGAAGAAGATCGGTTCTTTAAGGAGTTGCTCTATTTTCGGAATCTGTTCAAGGCAGGCCTGATGGGTAAGGCCGAATTCGACCGAAGAGCAAAGGAAGAAAAGGAAGAAGAGGAAAGACATAGTAAGTGATGCCGTTCGGCAGGCAGGTAACTTCCGTTTCCCCTTAATACCGTTGCTCTCCTAACTCGTGTTTGAATACGGTGGCAGGTGGGAGGCCTATGAGTGAGGCGACTAGGCGCCGTCTGGAGGGGCAAGAGGCGTCGAAGCGGAAGAAGGTTCAGTCCCCCAGGCCGAAGAAGAGAGGCTGCATGAGAGGTGGCGGACGACCAGACGGACGACCAGACGGTGGCGGATCGTCGGCGGGAGAAGAGGGTGGCCGAAGCTGAGGTAGTTCGGGAGATCCACCTTCAGGTAACGGGCAAAAGGATGATCGAGGGGGCCCTCGATGCGACGCCGTTGCCGAAGCGGCCAGAGGGCCGAATGAAGGGTCATCATGCTGATTCCCGATGATGATGAAGAGGGAGAGGATGGGCCGGTGAACATAGCTTGCCCTCGAAAGCGGTGCCGTCATCAATTGCATGATCGATGGCGCTCAGATGGAGCTGCCGGAGATCGAGCAGTTGTCAGTGAAGACATTGCGTGAGCAGACCGGACGCGCCTTCCGGCTTCAGGCTGCAGTAAGTGTTTAAGAGTTGTGGGTGTCCATGTATGTTTTGATTCGGCATGTATTAATGTTTCCGTTCGTGTTGGCAGGCTGATATGGAAATCTGGCTCTGCGCGAAGCGAGCCGTAAACGCTGCCGAACGGTACCAGAAAAAATTCGAGGAGGGCCGTTCGAAGATTGCCGATGTTGGGAAGAAGCTCCAGGAGGCTGATCGGCACGCCGAGGAGAACGCTGCCAAATTGCAGAGCTGGCATCTAAGCTTGTGGCGGCCGAATCGGAGGTGGTGGCTGCGCAGGAGGCCAAGGCGGCAGTGGAGGTAGCTATGGACATGGTCGAACGGTCGCATGCGAAGGAGGTAGAGGATGCGAAGGTAAAGGCCGTTGCGACTACCGAGCGTCGGAAGAATTCACGCTTCTGGTGGACAAAGAAGTCATGGAGCAATGTGACGACTTTGTCTACCGATTCAAACGGTATAATGCTGACAAGAAGCTGAACCTCAACTTCCTTCGGGATCCGCCACCGCTGCCAGAGGGCGTAACCGAAGAGATGGTGGAGGCTTACAAAGGCGAGGATGCCGAACCAGAGGAAGCCGATGACACCGAATCTAGCAGCGAGGAGGGAGAAAGTCATCCCGGGCCGAGGGCTGTCAATGTAACCACTGCGAGCGTCGACCGGTCCTGTGCCTGCGGGGTATCGCCGAAGCCGAGACAACCGATGCCGATCCGCCCTCTACTTAGAATTTGTCATCGTTTCCTTCTGTTTTTTCATAATTTGGAATTGTAAAACAATATTTTTGAAACATGCCGAACGGAATTTTTTTGAAACAGTTTGCCCTGTGTGGCTAAGTTATCCATCTTAACTTTGTTTCGGTTTAATTTGCCGAACCCTATGTTCGTGTATGTATGCATGCCATTGGTAAAACATTGAGAGTATAATACCGTTTCTGCTGTTCAGCGAAGCTGTATGAATAGAATTGGGACTGGACCTGAAATAAACCGTTCACAAAGATAATCGACCGAAGATGACAACCGAAAGTGAAAGCCGAAGGCGCGATCACTTGTAGTAGTATTTGAGATGCTCTATGTTCCAAGGGTGGCCGAGGGTCTGACCATCGGTACCACGCAAACGGTATGTCCCGGTCGGCAGATGGTGACGACCTCGTAAGGACCTTCCCAAGATGGACCAAGTGTGCCATCGCTGGGGTCCTTGGTGGCAAGAGAGACTTTACGTAGGACCCAGTCCCCTACTTTAACGATCGGCGTCTGACGCGTGAGTTGTAGTAGCGAGAGGTCCGTTGTTTGTAAGCAGCATTCCGAAGCTGAGCCTGGGAACGGTGTTCAGCAATGAGGTCCAAGTTGAGCGTGAGCAGGTCTTCGTTTTGCTCTGGCGTGTAAGATGCCCTTCGGCATGAGGGAGCGTTGATCTAAAGGGACAACGGCTTCGGTACCGAAGCAAGGGAAAAGGGTGTTTCGCCAGGTTGACCGTCGGTAGGAGGTGTTGATGGCCCATAGTGCCTCTGGAAGGAGATCGGGCCAGGCTCCTTAGCCGCTCCGAGCTTCTTCTTCAGTGTCTTCTTGATGATCTTGTTGATGGCTTCTACTTGGCTATTTGATTGTGGATGTGCTGGCGATGCAAAAAACAAGTTGATGCCGAATCGGTGGCATAGATGCCGAACTAGAGAGGAGTCGAATTGTTTTCCGTTGTCGGTGATGATTGCGGTCGAGAGGCCGAATCGATAGATGATGTTCTTCCAAATGAAATGCTCAACTCTTGCTGCGGTGATAGTTGCCAGGGCTTCGGCCTCGGTCCATTTCGTAAAGTAGTCGACGCGACGATGGCGTACTCAGCTGTCCCTTTGCTTGGGGCATGGGGCCGATGAGATCTAAACCCCATTGAGCGAAGGGCCATGTGCTAACAATCGGCGTGATTGGTTCGGCAGGTAGTTTTGGAGAGAGAGCCGAAGCGTTGGCATTGATCACACTTCTGGACGACTGCGGTGGCATCGGTATGGAGGGTTGGCCAGTGATACCCTTGCCGAATGGTCTTGAAGGCCAGAGACCGAGCGCCAGAATGGTCTCCACAAGCACCCACGTGAATCTCTCGTAAGACGTAGTTGCCCTCCTGCGGAGTCATACACCGAAGCAGTGGTAAAGAATGGCCACGCCGATAGAGAATCTGATTCAAGATTAAGTATCGTGCCGAACGGCGGCGGAGAGTTTTGGCCTCAGCTTTGTCGGCCGGAGCGTTCCACTTGAGAGGTAGGCGAGGATTGGATCCATCCAACTTGGATCCTGCCGAACGGTATGTACCTCAGTTCAATAGTGCTGCGCCGATCAAGGATTTCGATCGGCACGTGGCGGCCTACGTTGTCGTCAATTGCTGATGCCAGGCGTGACAGGGCATCGGCATGGCTGTTCTTGGACCTGGGATCTGCTGAAGTTGATACGCAGGCAAAGTGGTGGAGCAGTCGGCTAGCATGTGTCAGTAGGCAGCCATGGAGGTATCTTTGGCCTCGAATTCGGTCCGTACTTGATTAACGACAAGTTGTGAGTCGCTGCATATCTTCAGCTGTCGAGCGCCCATTCCCTCGGCGAGCCGAAGGCCTGCCAAGAGCGCTTCATATTCGGCTTCATTGTTGGAAGCTTCGAATTGGAATCGGATGGCGTACTCGATGGTTGTCTGAATTAGGGGCTTTTAGTGCTAGACCAGCTCCGCTGCCCTGCCGTGGACGAACCATCCACATAGAGAGTCCAGACGGGAATCGACGAACTAAAGCTCTCATCGGTCGGGTGAGCAGCTGATGTTGCCGATTGAGGGTCGGCATCGTCTAGGTTGCGTCCTTCAGACGTAGTCATTTCAGAGATGAAATCGGCTACGCTTGTCCATTTTCGGCAGGCCGAGGGTGATAGTGGATGTCGAATTCGCTGAGCTCAATTGCCCATTTCACCAGCCGACCTGACGTCTCCGGTCGTTGTAGTATCTGGCGTAGAGGCTGATTGGTGAGAACGGTAATGCCTGTGAGCTTGGAAATATGGCCGAAGCTTGCGAGCTCAGAGGACGAGAGCGTAAGCCAGCTTTTCCAGCTCGGGGTCCCGAATCTCTGCATCCTGCAAGGCGTGGCTGGTATAGAAGATTGGGAGCTCTGTGCCGTTCAGCTTGCGAATGAGTACGGAGCTCAATGCCGATACCGATACCGATAGGTAGAGAGATTAAATCTTCGCCAGGATGATGGGTGGATAACAGGGGCGCTCTGCCCATATAGGCTTTGAGGTCTTGGAAAGCGCGGTCGCATTCGGCAGTCCAGAACAATCTGCCGTTTGCTCCACTTGAGGGCTTTAAAGAAAGGGGCACACCGATCGGTAGCTTTTGATATAAAACGAGCAAAAGCGACGACACGCCCCGTGAGGCTCTGGATATCCTTATGAGTCTTCGGAATCTGCATGTCGAGAGAGCTTTGATTTTCTCAGGGTTGGCTTCGATGCCCCGTTGGCTGATCATGAAGCCAAGGAATTTGCCAGAAAGAGACACCGAAGGAGCATTTACTTGGGTTGAGCCGCATGTTGTACTTCTTGATGACGCTGAACATGAGGGAGAGGTTGTGGAGGTGAGAATCGGCTGTCTTTCTTTTGACCAGCATGTCATCCACATAGACCTCCATCGAGGTGCCGATGAGTTCAGAGAAGATTTTGTTGACCAAGCGCTGGTAGGTTGCCCCAGCGTTCTTCAGGCCGAACGGCATGACATTGTAACAGTAGAGTCCTTTGTCGGTGATGAATGCCGTATGTCCGCGATCGGCCGGGCTCATAAATATTTGGTTGTACCCTCAGTATGCGTCCATGAAGCTGAGAAGCTCATGGCCTGCGTCGTGCGCTACCATCTGGTCGATCCTTGGCAAAGGAAAGCTGTCTTTGGGGCAAGCCTTGTTTAAGTCGGTATAGTCCTGACACATTCGCCAGGCGCCGCCTGATTTCTTGACCAGGATCCGAATTGGCCAGCCAAATTGGGTAAGTGACCTCCTGGATGAAGCCGATTGTCCGCATTTTTCCACCTCAATTCTCATTGCTTCATACCGTTCGGCGTCATGGGCCCGCCGTTTCTGCCTGATGGGTCTGAAAGTGGGGCAGATGTTGAGCTTGTGACTGGTGACGTGAAGGGCGATGCCAGGCATGTCGCCGTACGACCAAGCGAAGACTTCCGTGTTGGCGCGTAAGAAAGCAATGAATTCGGTGCGCAGTGTCCTGGACTTAATGTGGTACCGATTCGAACCCTCCGGTTGGGTGCTGATTCGGAAAGGGAGACCGATTCTAGGTCTTCAACGGGTTGTGCCTGCGGGGTGAGAGCCTCATCTCGGGGATCATCCGGTTTGTCTGCCCTCTGCCGTTCGGCATAGTAACGTTGGCAGCCACCGAATATGCTTCGGGAGGCGTAGCTCGTGCTCATTCCTTTGTTGCTTGATACGTAACACGTCCGCGCACTCACTGATCCCCTCGCACTTGGCCTACGCCAGCGTGGGTGGGGAACTTGAGGAGGAGCATGTGTGGTGACAGCATGGCTTTCATTCTGGTGAGCGTCGTCCTGCCGATGATGGCATTATACGCGTTTGGGCAATCGACTACTAAAAAGTGAGTGTAGATGACCGAACGTCCTGGGAATGGTGCCGACCGCAAACGGAAGCAAGACACTGCCGATTGGTTCGATCACGTCACCAGAGAAGCTGAGGAGAGGGGTGATGTCTTTGTTCAGATGATGTTGATCTATGCCGAGGGCATTGGAAGCGTCGGCGAAGAGTACGTTGACCGAACTGCAGGTGTCGATGAGGATTCGGCCTACATCGAAGTCCGAGATATCGGCTCGTATTATCATAGGATCGGGGTGGGGAAGATGATGCCTCGTTCCTCTTCTTCGAAAAAGGTGATAGGTTCCCAACCGATTC
Organism: Prunus fruticosa; assembly: GCA_018703695.1. Classification (NCBI taxonomy): domain Eukaryota; kingdom Viridiplantae; phylum Streptophyta; class Magnoliopsida; order Rosales; family Rosaceae; genus Prunus; species Prunus fruticosa. The sequence continues at coordinate 38,534,964 of CM031924.1, read as the reverse complement.
GTCGGATTTTGTCGTTGCGTCCTCCCGCCACGCTGAGGATTTGGGGGTGCCGAACGGCACGGACATAGTCTTTCACAGACCGGCTGGATTCCGCGAGGGGAGCTCCACCACTGATCATATTGATCTGTCGATTGGATGGTTTGTCCGATGATGGTTTAGTGCTCAAGTACTCATCCAGCTTTCCGTCGTTGATGAGACGTTCGACAATTTTCCAAAGGGCGATACACGATTCCGTATCGTGGCCATTATACTGGTGATATCGGCAGAATACACCGGTGTCCTTGTCGTTTTGCCGAGGGAGTTTGCGATTGTTCGGCTTCGGTATCATTGCGTCTTCTGCCAGGAGAACATGCTCATAGGTGGTGTTGAGCAAAGTGAAAATTTGTTCTAGCCGATTTCGCTTCTGGTCTCCGAAGGCGTTTCGCCTGTCGGATTATTGCCCTTCTTGTTACTGCCCTGCCGATCGTGGAAGTAGTCCTTTCGTTTGTTTCGCGGCTCAGGAAAAGCTGGGGCATGGGATGCCGTTCGGTATGGGGATGGATCGATCGTTTCGATTCCAGGGAAGCGGTCATAGCTTCGTGACGAAGGTCGATCGGTGGGGACCGTTTTACTGTGGTAGAGCCGAAGCTGATCCTTTGGAGTTGAAGTGCTCAGCTTTGGCGTGGATAGCTGCTGCTTCATCAGCTCGGAATAAGTGGTCCAGCGCCTCCTCTGGACCAGATACCGAAACTGGGACGACCGAATGCCACTTTTGAAGGCACCGAGGCTGCTCTATCGTCAGTTCTGGGCATCGGGAGTATTCATGGCTGACCTGCCCTTCCCTCGGCTCATCGTCCTGCCCGAACGGTATAGAGGTCATCGGCAGAGTACAGTCGATCGGTCTAAATCTTGAAATGGTTGAGGAAGGTTTGCTTCAACTGATTAAAAGAGTCAACCGTACCTGGCGCCATTCGATAGAACCAATTCAGAGAGCTCCGGTTATGGTGGAAGGGAATAGTAAACATTGGTCTTCGTCTTGCCCTTTGCAACCCAAGGCCGATTGGAAGGTATGAATGTGAGTAACGGGATCTTCCACCCCTTAGTAGAACGATATTCGGAGTGCCTGAACCTCCTTCTCGTGTCTGAATGTCCTGATTCGACTGGTGAATGGCCCTGGCTGCACCGTTCCCCACGTTGGTGTCCGAGCCTGGTTCTGCTCCTCCTCAATGCGATTCATCTTCTGCAAGAGGAGACGAATGGTTGGATCGGGAGAGGGAAGATCGTCTCCGAAGGTTTCTTTTGCTCGATTCCATGTACGTTGGCCAACGTGGTGGCCTCGCCTCTCGTGGTCTGCGTTCGGCTGGACTTCTCTCGCAGCGTCCCGTATGTCGATCGTTACCCTTATCCGTTTGATGGCGCTCCTTTCACTATCCTGCCGATCGGCGGGAGATTGTGGTCCCGGCTAAAGTTGGAACATAATCTGATTCGTCCGTTTCTTCCAGACCATTGCACCGTATCTTCGGCGTATGGGGGATTTTGGTCCAAGAGTCTCTAACTGCCGATCGTTGAGTTTTGCCCGGACCCGGATGGGGAGGACTGCGTTCCTTGCGCTGCTCATCGATCCTATCGCGGCATCGGAGTAAACTCGATAGTCTGGATGGCACTCCCTGGGGAGGGTACGAACAGTCTTCGGAAGCAGTTGGTTTGTTTGCGGCCTGCTGTTTCCCTTTATCCTGAACGCTTGGCTTCCGTACGCTCTTAATCGACTTCTCCTGCCGAACCTGCATGGTTCGTTCCAAACCGTTCTGGACGGGGTGGAATGTGTTTGCTGATCATGCAGTTGCCTCTGGGTGTCATCTAGTTTAGAAGTGAGGATATTGTTGTGCTCATGCATTCGTGTCATTTCCTCCTGGAGAGTCTCCATGCGAGCCTCCAGAGTGGTTGGTCGAGCGGGGTCTCTGCTTCGTGGCGTCTGAAGCAAGGGAGCTAGATTTGGCTCACTGCCGAGGCCGATGATGGGGCCATCGCGGGGAGGGCCGAAGATGGATTCATCTTTTGGTCTCAGTGTTTGGAGTTTTGAGATACGGGTTAATCGATAAGCGATTCCCACAGGGCGCGCCAGTCCCGTTGGCACTAAAACTGAACAGATAGAGATGAGTGCAACTTACAAGTGATGTGGACGATCAAGGTGATCGATTGAGTGATAGATGGGGATTCTTCCCTTCTTAGAATGCTAATCCTGAATAGAAGATAAGCGAAGCCCGTGAGGTCTATAGAACCGGATATGGAACCAGCCTAAGACCCTCCGATGCTCAAGTAAGTTTGTTTATAAGAGCTCTTGCTGTTGACTATATAGAAGTATAAAAGTCAAGCTGAAAAGTCTTACCCTTGTATTGTAGTGAAGGGGTCTCTTTATAGAGGGCATTTTGAATGCTCTTAGTACTCATTTCCGATGTTGGACTCGTGGGAAGGCCCTATGAGTTTGACACTTGTATTTAGATATTTCTGGCGGGTGCTTCCAGGCTGATTTGTAGAATCGGTAGTGGTTACCGATTGTATGCGGCGTTAGACAATGCCATCGGTAGACGATGCCGATTGTTCGAGGCCTTGGGCACTTGGGTGAGCTGAAGTGATCCACGTGTCGTATGAGTGGAGGGTAGAATATGGTACAAACAGTGTCATTGGTTGGGATAGTAAAGAGTGTTGTCGCCATTGCATGAGAGTTTCACTCCTATAAAAGACATTGCTTGGAAACTTGTACTAAACCAGAGACTAGACTAGTCAATTTATTTTAATTAAGAAACCAAAGAAGAGGAGGCCGATGACCAAATAGCCTCAAAACATTACATTCATTTCAACTCAGAGGTACTAAATTCAACGTTTCATAGGTGGAAATGCAAGGAATCGGGAATGATTTCTACCATTTGATAAAAAGAGCAGATCAAGAATCATTGAATATTGGCTAGGAATCAAAACTATATTTTATTTATAATCATGATGTACACTATACAACGGAAAATTACTGGGGGCTTGCATGGCTGGCGGAGCCAAAAACGCAGAGTACGATCCTTGCTATTTACAAAGAAAATTTCACCCAAACCATATTGGGCAAAAGAAACTGTCATACCCACTAGTTAGTTCTCCTTAAGCTTATACACTGTCTCGATGCATTCTTCTGTGTCCCAAAGGAAGGAACCAAACGCAACAGCCTCCAAAACTAGCCTCTTCACACTTGAATATGAAGTTGAGATAACTTCATCGGTCTCGGGTGAACTCATGGTCCCATCATCCCCAAAAAGAGCACAACAGTGATTTTTAACTAAATTCACAGCCACCTCAGATCTCAGTTTTGCGCATCTCTGAAGTGTGTCAGGATCAAACCCCATCACGTAACAACTCAACTTTCCTTGTGTCTTTTCCAACCTACTTGACCCTTTATACTCCGCTTGAATGTTGCCTATGCGACCAAAGAGGAGATTTTTCATTCCATTAGGACACATCTCCTGATAGTGAAGGGAGGTTCTATGACTCAGATGAAGGTCTTGGCTTTCCAGAGCTAATATCCGATCCAGACGATGTCTCAATGAGGCAGATTTCAAAAAGTAGCCGTATAAGATGGAGGCCACGTATACTCGACCAAGCATTTGACGTGTGATCTTTGTCATTGCCCAATTGTCTGTGACACTAGAATTTACTCTCAAGCCAATGACTGTACTGACATGTTCCCTTATCATCTCCAAAATCTCGAAGCTGTAAAGGGACTCTAGCTCCCAGTCCTTTGAAGGCCATATCTCCAGTCTCCCATTGTAGATGCATCTAGAGAGTCTAGGAACCAAATGAACTTTGATCTCAGAAAACTTGTAAAAGATTAACAGGTACATTACATCTTCAACAACAATCTGGCACTCCTGCTCCTTCAGTTGCGCAATCCTCCTGACATTCAAGAATACCTTAAGTCAAAGAAATAAATGTGATTCTAAAGAAAATCTAATTGGAAAATCCAAATACGAAAGCTTCAACCCACCAAGAATTCCACGGAGTAGTTCACCAATTTACTTACTCTAATAAGGTAGTAAAAGGGTCGCTAGGCAAGAACACCCAGCAACATTACTGCAGTCACCGCCTACGTGCACAGGTACAAAGTGCATGTTAGGCATAGCAAGTGCATTCAAGAATGCCCTACTCAAAGTTCATCATGGTGCTTCCTACACCGGCAAATTTAAAAGGTAACAACATAGCACGTAAGCAACAATTTCATTATTAATGAACTGAAACCTCAATGAGCTTTCACATATCATTATATATCACACAAACTTCTGCTAATATTTTCTCTCAGGACAGGCAAAAATCTTAAGTGATGCCCAGTTCAGGGCAATCTAGCCATCCTTACAAACCTAAAGACTTCCTAACTAAGAAACAACAAGGGAACCTCTCCATCCTCCAACACAGTCAACCATAGAGTCTATGAGTCAATCATTGAAGAAGTTCATCGTCCACACACAACTTTTGTAAACAGAGCAAAAAAGAAAAGGCTTTGTAGAAAAACTCATATCACACAGCATTCTACAGAGAATCACTCATATCACACAGAAAACTACAGAGAAGCACTTGATTCTCTTGATAGAGCGCCAAATTACTATATACTGAAAACCCATTATGTTCATAACAATTGCTTATGAAATACTGAAGAAACAAAAACAAGTACGGAAAATTTGAACTTACTGTTTTTTACTCATGAAGAGATGAACACTCAAGAGGGATTGGATTATAGTTCTTGTTTAACAGTTAAATTGCTTAAACCTAACATAAATTTTGAATTTTGTATGAGAAGAAATAGAAATGAACACAAAGAATTAAGACTTGAACGCAGGAAAAATAAATAAATAAAATTTAAAGTGATGAGGTTCAGGAAAAAACCTATGAAGGCAGGCCTCGTGAGAGGCAGCGCTCAGAGACATACGAGAGAGGGCGAGTTCTCGATCATCAGCCAACTTCTTGAGCTCCTGAGCCACCGCAAGGTGAAACAGCTGGGGGTGGTTCTGCAGAACGGTGCTGAGGTCCTTGCCGGGTCGGGTCCTCGGGTCGAGTGGAGAGTTGAGGCTGCTGAACTCGCAGTGACTCGCCCCGGCCCCGACGACGACGGTCAACGGCCTGAACCGCCTGGTCACCGACTGAAGGGCGGGCCAGGGAGCAAAACGGGGCGTTATGCGGGGCTTTAGGGTTGAGAGCGGGGAGATACAATGGTCCATCAACAATGTCTGGTGCTGAAATTGGGATGAGAGACTGAGACTCAGAAAATTGAGAGGTTTTTGAAGAAGACGAAGAATATATGGAAGTTTTTTGGATAGGGGTTCACTGGTCGAGTCAGAGACGGAGAGGGATTGGATAGCGTGCGGGATCGGCAGTAAGACTTTTGTTGGACCACGTGGCGTGATCTGGTCCGTTGGGGTTTAAAGGATAAGCGGATCTGTTGGTGTATGGCCCACAAGCACATTGGTTCGGGCTTGTCTGTGGTTCCCACATTGACCACTCACTTAACCAGAATGATTAGTTATTTGATAAGGATTAGGATAAGTAAAGTAGTGCGATAAGCAGTAGGACAAGGCTTTTTTTTATTTTATTCTTGTTTTAATAGCTTATTGAATTTGAAACCTAACCTAATGATGATGCCCTTCTTTTTACCAACCTATCACAGGAAATCGGAGGATGAAACAAATATGGATCGACTAATGAATTTCCCTCATCTTTTTTTATTATTTTAAGAAATTGAAATTTTTACTTCATATGTTAGAGTTTGGAAATATATTCAATCTTCTTGAGGAATTCTGTCATGACTGGAGTTCTTTTTTCCGGTTGGTAACGGTTTTTTAAGTATTTTTTGTCCAAATAGATCTTTTCTAGCAACATTTCCTTTTTGAGAAAGAAAAAAACAATGGTAGTATTTTATTGATAAGAGGAGTAGAATCAAGTACAAAAAATCGGGCCATGTCCTGAAGGTTTTGGCGAGCCTCTCTTCATGTAAGGGTTCGGTCATCGTTAACTAAGGTCATCTCCAAGAGGGCCAATTCCTAAGTGAGGGCTACACTAGGTTACAAAAAATAAAACAAAGGGCTACACAATAGGCTAAATATTTGGATGGGCCCAATTGGCATCACCTAGCTATTAGGTGACATTAGCCACCTTTTTTTTTTCTTTTTTTTCACCGACCACATTCTTACATAATTTCTTACAACATCTTTATAATTTTACATATTATCCTTCCTCAATTTCATCATTTTACATAATTTCTCACAATCTATTCATTCTTTTACAAGCTATCCTCCATCTTTTTTTATTTACATTAATTTTTAAGTTGTTTTTAAAATAAGACAAAGATTTTAACATAACAATGTATTATTAATTATTATTAGTTACAAACACCAAAATATTTAATTAGGAGTGCGACGTGGAGACAAATCTAATCAGAAATGTCTAATCACGTGACATGTGGATGTCAAATATCCCATTTCCAAAATATTTTTATCTTCTAAAATGTATTTTAAATAAATAGTCTACCCTTTTAACATCAAGTGGAAGAAAAAAATTGCATATGATAGATCTCCCTAAAGTCATATCTTATGTTAATCTAGCATATGTTATTCAAAGCATGCTTTCCAGCTAAGATTCTTATTTAGAAATTCATTATATCATTCTCAGCAAAGTGGAGGGTGGGCCCTTTTTGTTTCTGTGTCAGTTGCAATTTCTTTAAAAATAATCACAGATATGTATTTGATACTTGAGCAATAATTCAAACCAATTATAACCAATTAATTATGATTAGATGACTAAATATTTGTTTAATTTGATATGTTCCTTTAAAGGGATGATCATGGGAAAAATGATCATGTTTCTTTTAAGGCTTAATGACTCATGTAGAAATTAGAATAGAATAGAATAGAATTGAAAAAAACTATTTCAATCTTCTTGGAAATGATTCTTAGTTCTTGCTTTGGAAGGACAAAGGTGGTTTATTAGAGCGATTTCCCCGAGCATCTGCCCTTGTCAAATTCTCAGTCGTTTCCAAATTAGCGACCAAGTTTCCTTATAGGGTTAGAGGTATTTTCTAGATTAAGATTTTATAGAAAGATAGAATTTTCAACTGGGATTCAACAGACAGATATTGTTCAAAGTTGCAGATAGATTGTAATCTTTGTAACTTGGAAAGAACCAAATGACTGTCATTTTCCTATACATTTCCAAGCTTCCACACAACACATATGCTTACTTAGGTAACTGGTAAATATATGGACAGAAAAATTTACCTCATCGCTTTCAATTTCAGAGCAGCATTTAGATCACCTGTTTGTTTGCTTGCCAAAGTAATTGTGATAGCAACTAAGCAAATGCTTGGAAAATGGTGGCATTTACTAAATCTTTAAAGCCATCTTTCTCCACCATGAAGTTTCATACCATTGATCTCCCTAATGGAAAATACAAACCCAACAACACCCACAAAAATATTTTTCTGCTAGCCCTTACCGTAGTTTTGCTCACTACACTCCCTCTCGGTCAACATCTCAAATTCTCCATTGCCATCTCCTTAGAGCAATGCCGGTGGTTCAAAAGCATCGAAAAAGAGAAAATCAATGCCAGATATTTAGTGGGAATAAAATTTGCAAATTTATCATTGAACAGCAAAACTGCATGAAGTTTGGGAGACCCGATACGGAGTTCATGAAATGGAGGTGGAAGCCTGATGCTTGTTGTGAGTTGCCCTTGTTTGATGCAACTCAGTCATTGGCTTTCCTTGGTGACTCTGTGGGAAAAAATCAAATGCAGTCATTGCTTTGCCAGTGTAAGCATTCAAATTAGCCTACAAACATTTTAAACATTCCAAGACATAGTTTGTTCTTACAAGATTGTGTGTTTTTTGTTTTTCTTCCAGGTGACTTAGGGCGGCCCTGGGGTGGTGCAAGTGGCGCCACCGCACAGGGCCCCCGACTTCTTAAGGGCCCCCGAAAAAAAAAATTATTTATATTATATATATATTATTTAATATTATAGGAATTGTATATATAGGATAGCGTGCTGAACATTAGCACAAGAGCATGTTTGGTGGGGTTGGCTGGAGTGCATATTCATTTAACAAAAGCGCCAGAGTTCGATTCTTGCCGAAGTATCCTCCTTTTTTATATTGTTTTTGTATTATAACTACAAACTTTACATCATTATTTAAATAAATAAATATATAAAAAAAACAGAATGCCTTTAAAAAACAGAAAACATCGAAGTTCAACTACAGGAGGAGTATATATATCCCCAAACTATCGTTCTTAAAAACATTATAAATAAAAAATATTTTCAACAAAACAAAAAAAACTTCATGGCTTCTTCTTTCTCTTAAACTCTGATTTTCTGGTAAGTAATAATCATCATTCATCAATCTCTCTTTGGTTCTTTTTTCAATCCTTTGATAATTTTTGTTATTCTTTCAATTTCATGAATTTCAACACCAAAATTCCTAAATTCATAAAGACCACTCAAAATCAAATAGTCAGATTCAAATCTCAATTCAAATGTATCTAAATTTCAATCTATTTTATATATTACATGACTTATTTTATTAAATTATTATCATGTTGATGATTGGTTATATGAGAATATAGTTTGTAGAAATATTTATCTATTTCTTGCTGGGGTTTTCTTCCATGTTATAGGGTTTTGGAATTTTTCTTTGTAATTTAAACATGCCACCTACTATAAAATACATTTTTGGATATACAAAACGACTTAGAAAAAGAAAAATCGAGGAATTGACTCAATCTCAAAGAGGAGCTCTTGATAGATTCATTGTTAAAGAATCACATGCTACAATTGATGAAAATATTTCCAATGAAGAACAAGAAGATGATGTTGAGAAATTGCAAGATATTTCCAATGGAAACATTTAAATTTTTATGAATTTGATTTCTGATTGTCATTACATATTTATTGATAGTGACTTTTAGTTATAAAAAATTATTTATGACATTAAGTTATGCCAAATTTTTATTTATAGTAATTTCTTATTAGATTATGTGAGGCCCCAATTTAAGTTTTGCACAGGGCCCTCAAAATCTCAGGGACGGCCTGCTTATACTGAGGACATTTCTCACAAATATTCCTCAAACACAGATTACTTCAAGCGCTATGTCTACCATGATTACAATTTCACCATAGTAATTCTCTGGTCCCCCTACTTGGTTAAATCTAGAGACGCAGACCCCAGTGGACATGACATCAACAGCCTCATGAGCCTCTACTTAGATGAGCTGGACGACGCATGGCTAACTCGAGTCGTACATTCGACTATGTGATTGTCTCAGGCAGGACAACGGTTCTTCCCGAACATGACATACCACGAACAAGACAACATGACATTGTTTGTCACCTCCTAAGGATACAGAAAGGGCTTCTGACGTGTTTAGAACCCTTGGATGTTGAACCTAGTAAATTAATATCTATAAATAGTATAGCTGAGTGCCTAAATTCGGTTTTAATAATGCTATACCCCATTTTAAAATTATTTTAAAAAAATCATATAGCCGGGCGGCTATACTTATGTTGACACGTGGGCACTAATCGCTGGGCGGGTCCTCCTGGTTTTTGTCAAAAAATAGTACAGCCGAACGGCTTTACCTTTTAACACGTGGCGCCTAGGCGTTCGGCTGGTCCCTTATATATATATATATACGGCTTTACTTGTTTGACACGTGGCGCCTAGGCATTGGGCGGCCCCCATATATATATATATATATATATTAAAATTAGTATAGCCGTGCGGCTATATCCGGTTTTTAAAATGTTTTAAAAAAATAGTATGGTCAGGCGGCTATACTTTGCTAATCCGGCAAATTTCACCGGCATAGATCTGTGCCGACGAACTTTCATCGAGAGAGGTGCTTTTGTTTTTTTGCCAACTTCTTTCATTTAATATATGTAATTAAGTAATGTCTTAGTCTTTTTGAATTACTTTAATTAGTAACTAGCCTCTCTGCACCTCTTTCGCACTTGCTAGAGGCTTTTTTAAAAAAAAATTAAATTTATTTTAGAATTAAAAATAATAATGGGTAGTTGTGTACCTTAAAAATAGGATCTATTATCTTATTTTTCTTTTAATTTTAATTTTTTTAAATATAAAAATATATGAATTTACCATATTATCCTCATTTAATTAATAATTTCCAATTCTTAATATTTGCATTAACTAAGGACATTTTCTGGTATTTTGAATGTTTCACAATTCTCTACCTTTTGCTTTATATATATAGATTATGTTTTAATTATTATTTCTTTAGTAAATATTTAAATATGTTACTGATTTCACAAACGACTTAATAAATAGTAAGTACTTGAAGTTCGATGGACGTCGAAAAAATAGATTACTTATTTTCGTTTGGGTGTCTTAATTAAATTTCTCTAGAGCCCAAGAGCCCCAAGGCCCAAGTCTTTGAAAAGCAAACGTACAATACTCATATTATACATATACATATGTATATTTATGTTTAATACACGTATTTTTTACAAAAATTTCAATAAGACACACAAAATTCATGAATTATACACATAATTCTCACATATTATTGAATAAAAATAATTTATATTTAAAAATGTAAATAATTTATATTAAAATATAATATAGTGGCCGAACTTTTAAGTTGTAATGTGCCAAAATTTTGCCGAATAAAACACGTACGTATTTTATTCATATTTTTTCTCATTTCGTATTTTACTAACTATGAATGAATGTGAGAGACTAAAATTATTTCTTACTTGTTGTAACAAAAATGCAAGATGGAGATTTTGTATTCTCTTTGCCAACCAGAGCAACAATTTCAAACAAAGATTTATGAGTGTAATAGTAAGAGAGGTAGTAGTATTCTTCATGTAAAGTGTTGTCACGTGGCGCCTAAGCGCTGGCAGGGTCCCACTATATATAATAAGTATAGTTGACACGCGAATCCTCTTATGTTTTTTTTTTTCTGAAAATAGTATAGCCGCTCGGCCGTACTTGTTTGACACGTGGCGCTTAGGCACTGGGAGGGTCCTTTTTTTAATATATAAAAATGGTATAGTCGCTCTTTTTTAATATATACAAATGGTATAGTCGCTTTTTTTAATATATACAAATGGTATAGCCGTGTGGCCATACCCGGTTTTTAAAAAATAGTATAGCCGTGCGGGTATACTATTTTTTAATAATAAAAGACCTTCTAATGATGGCTTCTAATAATAAAAGACCTCTCTGATGATGGCTTTGCTAAGGAAATTGTGGAATGGGCATTGCCAGCCCTAAGTAGAGAAGGAGTTGAGGAAGGATGGGAGGGCTTTGTCTATGCCTTGCAAGGGATTTATGATAAGGATGGTGCTTCGGAGAAGATTAAGAGCTTGAAGGGTTTTGATGATGGAAACTCTCTCACTAATCTCCTATGGTGGATTCATAGTAGGAACTTAGGTTCACAGTAGGATCTTTGAGTTCATTTTTGTTGATTAGTTTTTAGGTTGTGTTTTTTCATTATTATTATTTTTTTAGTTGGTAGCATGCACATTTGACAAATTCTTATGTATGTAACTTAACAAATCAATTAGAAGTTCAATTTATAGCAATGGTCATGAACCATACATCCACCCCTACCTAATCAAATCCTCCTCCTCCTCTCTATCTCTCTCTTACCCTTCTCGCTTTTCCAACTCTGCTTTCATATACCAAATTTTCAAAGCTAACTTCACTATCTGTGCAACACGCAAGACCAAGCCCAAACATTATGGCCTATTTGGTATTCAACTTGAATCCAACTTTTTAAACTTAAAAACAAATTTTGAGTCTAAAACAAAGAAAATATGTTTGGTAGCCTTGTTTTTAAAAACTTAAACTCAAAAACAACTAAAAACCACCCCAACTATTAAAAACAAAAAATATCTGTTTTTTCAGTTTTTTTCTAACAACCTACAAGTTCACAAATTTTTAAGATTTGAAAACAGTTTTCAAGTTGCATACCAAACAAGTTTTTGAATCTTAAAAATAGATTTAAGAACTCCTTGTTTTTAAGAAAAATCAAAGTTTTTGAGTTCCCTATTTGAATAGGATACCAAACGCCCCTTAACATCTGTATAGCTTTTCAATTCCTTTTCATACTGAGAAAGATATGCGTTCCAAATAACAAGCTACAATGTTTTGCTTAATCTGATGTTCACACAGGAGAGACGTGCTCACAAAGGAAGCGTTATCTTTAAGTAAAAAAAGCCCACTAGTGTGTTTTCACAGCATATACAAAGAACTGAACAAAAATGCTTTATCTTGTACAGAAAGTTCATGATCTCATGTGCAAAAAGCTCTTTTGATAATCTATTTTGATAATCTATCTTGTGCAAAAAGTTCATGATCTCATGCTTTATCTCTATTATGATAATCTCATGTGCAAAAAGTTCTTTATCTTTAAGTTCCAGACGCTTTCAAGTTCATGATTTTTATATTAAATATGAATCTCTCCTGTAAACAATATTGTGTAATTGATCAATACTCGCTAAGTCTTCTTGAAAAACTCTCACACTTAATTATGGGTGGGCGCAGTCCAACTTTGTTTGAATTAAACTCATAGGAGAAATCAAACTAAACTAAACCACTATGGTTTGGTTCAGGTGGTTTGGCTATTTAGATTTGAGACAAATACTTTTTTTTACTTTTTTGTCTTGGTGGTTAAATATAATTTCAATTTCATACAGAAGGGAACCCTATCATTTTTGTGCAATATGTAATCCATTGATCTCTTAAGAAAACTGTAAGTAATGATAGTTGTAAAGACACATCTATTAGGAGAGATTCTAGGCGTTATAGAAACTTTTTAACCGCGAATGTAGAGATAAGTGTTTTACCATTGAAGTTAGAAAATACAAGCGCCTCTGACTTTCAACTATCTCCACATATGATTGCTAGCGTTTAAACAGTCTACGTTGTAAATGCTAAATACCCCTCAAACTTTAGAAACGAAAAATAAGATGAACAGCGAATAAAACCGTTGAAAAAAACTGAATGGCAACCAAAACTCATATAAATTGAGTCTCTTAAGCCAATATTGAATACAATACAACTATTGGAGCCAAATTAAGCAAGATCATGGGCATTTCAAGCATGAAGACATTCATCCTCTGTTTGCTCATTGTTGGCATGGTGGCTCTGAACGAAGGAGTGGACGCTGGGAGGACCAGCACTAACCCTGGAGTTCTTGACCCATGCCTAAAACCAGGAGGGCCACATCCTGGTTGTAGTGGTCCTAATGGCAGCAACGGTGAACGTAAAACCGCTAACCCCTACGATCGTGGTTGCTCGAAAATTAATCAGTGCCATGGTTAGAAAGGTTAATTATGTTCTAATTACGGCTAGCTAAGCCAGTAAAGAAAAAATTGATTATGTTAATATATATGATGTACGTGGTTTATGTTCTAGGGAGAACAAGGGCCTTTCATGGTGAAAGTCTTAAGGGGTTTTATTTGTATTGGATAAGTAACGTTGTAGAAAGAAGTGTTTTGCTTTTTTAATATACTAATGCATGTGTGTTCTCTACTCTTGCCCCTTCAAAAAGAAACATAACTTTTCATATGCTTTACCTTTTAAATATTTAAAGGTGAATACTAACTAATACATTAAGACATGTGGCAATCATAATGTTATGTCATCTCCAATTTGATATTTATGAGTCTCATTTATAGATATAATTTGTAAATCATGCCAAATGACGGTGAATATATTAATTCAATTTTATTGGAATAGTGTAATCTGATCTACCAAACAAGGCCAAAGTAACATTATATTGAAGAAATGACAAATAGCATAATGAAGTCACAAAACACTTTCGGTGGGCATTCATGATGTATTTGGGAATGGGAAGAATTATGGGGCATGTTTGTTACACCGTGCAGGCATGGACTGGCTTGGCTAAGATTTTATCCCACATTTGTTTCACATGGTTCTAATTTTAAGTGGAATTAACTAATATGGGCCCACCAAAAATACCTATGGGGTTCTTAGTGAAACCCATCTGCAGAAAATGGACTAGCAGTTCCGAACCCAAGCGACGAGCAACCGACCCCACCCAAGCTCCCCACAACCACCAACCCCCCAAGCGGCAGCCACAACCACCAGCCACGACCACTAGCCACAACCACCCATGAAGGAGAAGACAAAATAGAAGAGGAAGAGAAGAGAGAAGAGAGAAGAGAGAAGATAAAATTTTCGAAAACAAAAAAGAGGAGAAGGAGAAGATATAAAATATAAGAGAGGAGAAAATTTTCGAAAAAAAAAATGAAAGGAGGAGGAGAAGACGGAATAGAAGAGGAATAAGAGAGAACGAGAAGATAAAATTTTTGGGAAAAAAATAAAGAGAAATGTAGACAGAAGAGGAGGAGAGACGATGGAGAAGAAGAAGATGAAAGAAGAAAGAAAAGTAGAGAGAAAGACCAGGAAGAAGAGGAAGAAGGGGAAAGAGAGAGAGAAGAAAAGTCAAAATATTTTTAAAAAATTTAGTCCTAGTCCGATCAAACATACACTAAAAGCAGTACAAGTGTTATCCAACATATGACAGGCCAAGCCAGTATAAAACACTCCCAGTATTTAGTTCAATCAATTACAGTCCGCAGGACCAAACAACCTCATGAAGTGTTTGCTTTCTTTGCTAAGAAATAGTAAAAGAAGCTATCTACAATGCATAATTGGTCATCGAAAACTTGGAAAATTTTAACCCCATTGATCAGCTTGAAAAGTTTATAACTTTGATCTTTAAATTTAATTTAGGGTTTTGGGCGGTTTTTGCCCTATGAACTATTTCCGTATTGTCAATTTAGCCCCTTAATAATCTTTTCGGTAAATTAAGGACTCCAATTGTTTAAAATTCGCCAATTGAGGGCATACCGTCAATTCTTTTAAATTCTATCCAAATATCCCATAATGTATCTTTCACTTGGCATTCAATCGGAGGTGTCAAACAAGCCTCATACCAATAATAACTGCATCATCTTACTTTTATGGGAAGTTGGTTGCGAGATCAGCAAGGTTGGCTTTGATTGCTGAGGAGGTGGATTGTCTTGTTGTGGTTCCAGCAACAAGGAAATATTTGGGCGGACGCCATTGAGCCATGTTTGGATGGTACTTTTAGTGGGAATGGTTTTTTGTATGATCCTAAATGGGGTGGACATGTCACCAAACAAGGATCAACCGATCGCGGTGCAGATTTTGGGTTTGGAGTTTATAATGATCACCATTGTCATCTTGGATATTTTTATGTATGTAACTTAACTAATTCATTTAGAAGATTTATAGCAATGGTCATGAACTATACATCCACCCCTACCTAATCAAATCCTCCACCTCCTCTCTCTCTCTCTCTCTCTCTCTCTCTCTCTCTCTCTCTCTCTCTTACCCTTCTCGCTTTCCAACTATGCTTTCATATACCAAATTTTCAAAGTTAACTTCACTATCTATATAGCTTTTCAATTCTGTTAGGAACCAACCCCTTCTTTGGGCCATGTGCTTTAGCCCAATAGATCACCTAACGATAATCACCTAGCTATTTCCCCCAAATAAGATATATTTTCCTTTTTCCGTATTTTCAGGAGTTGGTTAGTTTCTCTCTCAATCGATTGCCAGTTGGCACTGCTTGTGGAGAAGACATGAAATGAGAATATAGTTGAATTTCTTTCCCTTTCTTTCTTTTATTTTCTTGCTAGGTTTCCCTTTCAGGTCCAAGGTCCCAACATTTGGTATCTAGAGCCTGGTTTCGACCATGGGAAGAAAGGGGCAGTCAACGGCCTCCATGGAGGTCGCTGCCATTGCGGAAGCCGAGCTTGATGCTCAACACGAATTGTGGGATTCTCAAATTCAGGAGGTCCAAGCAGCGGTGACGGCGCTCGCGGTACAGCAAGTGGCGGTTCAGTCGAACATGTCAGATGTGCAGAAATCCTTAGCCGCTCACCAAGATCAGAACGTCGCTTTCCAAAAGTCGATGTTGGAGGAAATCCGCGCGTTTGCAAAAATCAGCCGGAACGTATTACGTCTCCTGGACCACCACCACATAGCACGGTCATGTCTTCTTCGGCTACCGTGCTAGGGCCTACGGGAGGCATGGCCACGACGGGGGGTATTTTTTCGACTAATCACCCCTTCACAGCACCTAATCATCCAATATTTGCTGTGCCGACACGGGTTGGGACTTCTTGGCGTCGAATCCATATATCCCTCATACGATTGTTCTTCCAGGAGCATCAACTATGGGGTCACCATCGTTGCAACACCAGATACCAATACCTCAATACTCTCAGCCACCATTAAGAACAACGGTGAACCCTCCGCTGGGGGATTACACACAGCTCAGTAGAGACCGTTCATGTCGCCAGGACCACACATCCCTTATCACTCAGGATCTAGATGATGCTGGTAAGCCCAAGATCTCATTCTCCCCATTTTTCTAGCATGAAACCCATGAAATTGGATCTTCCTCGTTTCTATGGTGAAGACCCATATGGCTGGTTGGCAATGGCGGAGCGATTCTTGGAATACCACGAGGTAGAAGAATCCAGAAAAGTCATGGTGGCGGCTATGCACTTGGGTGGTGACGCAGCCCTTTGGATGAAATGGTATGAGGCTAGGTATCGGAGAGACTCGTGGACCATTTTTTCTGAAATGTTTCTTCAACGTCTTTGGGCCAGGGGAGGCTTTAAATGTTAACTGTGGCCCTTTTATCTATACGACAATGGGCTCAGCTGGTACAAGTTTGTGGCCCAATTCATCAAACTATCTTGCCGAGCCCGTGGGTTTGGATGAATGAAAAAATGGATCTTAAACTAGCTTCTCTCTGCGCATTGCTTAATTTGAGGCCTTTGTGGGGGGGGGGGGGGGGGGGGGGGGGGGGAAAAGTAGGAATTTCAAAACATTTTTCCAAAGCCCATTAGAAGGCATTAAACATACATTTAATCAAATTAATCGTAGTCTTAACCTTAAGGTGGTCGTTTAAATTCAAAAACAAAACTTCTTCCAAGTATCTTAAGCCATTAACATTTTCAGACTTAATTTTCAATAAAATGAAAATTCAAAAGAGAAAGGATAAGAACTCAATTACCCTCAAAGCAATTATATGAACCAATTTGGTTTGGTCTTCTCTTAATGATTTCCTCTTTGTTGATTCCCTCTTCTATCTTTGCCCTATCTTTTCTCCTCCATGTGAGCCACAAAGTATATGGCCTCAAGCTCCTCCACACTAATGGAACCTTGAGATTAGCAATAGTATCTTTAGTAATACTCAATGCTAGTACAAATTCAATATTGTTTCAATTTAAACCACTTTGAAAGTATGAAAGTGTTTTCACTTGAAACTCTCATTTTTCTCTTTCTACTCCCAAACTCATTTGGTCGATGTTGGATTGTGTTGTGTGTTAATGAGCTTATGGAAACAATTCCCATACACATTCACTTAAGCATTTCCGGCCAAACCCCATCGGGCTTTCAAAATTGGGCCTTATGGACACTAAACCATAATATTTAGGTGTCTTAAAGCCTTGGGCCTTGGTTATACTGAACCATCTGGGTTTTTCGTGGAACTACTTACTTGGTTGGAAGACGCTTTCTCAGAGATTGTAGTAATCATTCACATTAATTTAATCAAATCAACTTTCTTCATTCCTTCATTTGTATTATTTCAAAGTTAACCATTTAACTCTTGCGATCCATTAGGTTCTAATTAGCAAGGCAGTGAAACATATAATAACTTTTTATGTGCAAAAAAAATTACGCAACTCCTTTTGCATACTTTCTGTCATTTGGATCGAATTATATTAAATTATAGGCAATTCCATAATGTAGCTGGAACATCTAGCAAATATCAAGGCTACCAAGCTAACCAAAGAATAATAAATAACCTATTCAGTGGAATAACTAATGTACACGTGCGGCCTTCTGATACAATATTTCAAATCATATAATGAAGGGTACGGAATCGATGAGGTCAAACCCCAATAATGATTTTTAACTCATGCGATTTTAAAGAACATTAATTAAGAACAAAATTCGAAGTATGAAGCTCAAAATGTCCTGAAGACCAGACTGAGGAAAATCACATCTCTAACATTCAATTCTTTATCGAAGGTAGATCCTTTATTGGAAATTCAAATAAACTACTGATGAATGAAGAGATTCTAACAACACTTAAAACAAATCTTTTACGCCTTGCCTTTAAGAGCTATCAAAAATCAATACGCATTTATAGGACAACCATGATGCCTCGTGTTAGGACTAATTTGCACATTATTGCAATTATGAGTTTTCTCACATATAGATAAATACTCCATACGAGACTGACGGCCACGCTCAGTGTACTCATTCATGAATGAATACTGACATACCTATGGCTTCACTACACAAATGGTTCAGACTAACCATCTTAATCATAGCATAGGATATGTGTGTACTCTTGTACGGTGATCAATGCCCATTGAGTTAATGATCTAATAGAACATTTTGCAATGCTTAGTGAAGAGATTAAAAGGTCTTCTTTAATGGAAATCTTCTTTAGAATCACTTTATCTTATATAGCATACCCGGACATTGGTTTACTTTACACACCAATGTAAAATATAACAAATAAGTTTGCCTTCATATATCATATACGAATGTATTTTAAGGGGACACAACATCAAATGTATTTGCTTGAGGGCATATTTTAAAACAATTTCCCACTTTAGTGGAGAGCTATATAGCCATGTATCTTATACCCATTATCTCTGGATGCTTATCCAAGTGACTTGCCAACAGAGGTGGAGCTGTTGCTGCACTGTGATGTGCCCAAATGTTCTGCATAATGGAAAATATACTGAACTAACATTTTTCCAGGTGTTTGGATGTTCTTAGATTAAGACATAGGTTCCTTGGCTTTAGCTACGTGAATTATTATCAGATACACAGGAGTGCAACAAGTGACATTGATGGTTAGAACCACATTTACTTCTGACTAACCTTTATCAATAGTTTTATTGTGGCTTTAAGCGACAATGTATCAAAATGAGTTGTTTCTCAAACAACTACGATTTCATTCCAAAATCACGTACCATCAGGTGATTTGCAATCATTTATAATAGCAATATTATCCGAATCATGTAATGCTTCAACTTGCTAACTTCTGATGTTCCTTTCAGACGAGGTACATGTCTCCTAGTCCTTCTTAAGTATTTAAGAACATACTTGACGCTTCATATCCAATTCTAATCACGGGCTCTATTTATATCTCCAGTTATACTCAGTAACCAATATTATGCTCCTACATGCTATCTTATATATGAGAATCCCTTGCATTACATGCATAAAAGAGATTATATCAATCCGCACTCTCATAGTGAGTTTTTGGACACATGCTCTTAGAAAGTAAAATCCATGTTACATATGAGAAGTAAACTTTTCTCTAGACTCGTTCCATATGAAATCTCCTTAGAAAATTACCAACATAAAGAATTCTAGATAATCCAATTATTCTCTAGAATTTATCAGGATTAAAATCTTTATTCCAGAGTATGTAAGATGCTTATCAAAATCTTTCATTATAATGAGTTATACTTCAATCTAATAATATTATTCAAATATCATTTCCAAATAAAGTAGTATGTCATGTACATACATCACTAGGGAATACTACCAAACTCCCATTTGTAACCTTTTGTACACCAATTGGTCATCCATGTTTTGTATGAAGTCAAACCATTTTGAGCAACTTCATCAAATAAAATGTCCCAACTCCCAAGAACCTTGCATCAACCCATAAATGGCATTCATTGTAGTCTTCACAGAAATTATGCTTATCAACTTAGAATTTAGCATTCCAAGTTCAGTCACATGTATAGCTTCTTCTGAAGGTGGCTCATTCAGCAAGTCGGATTCAGCATTCCACTTCCCACAAAATCCCAATCATGGTATTGGAAACCAGTATTAAGCAAACTAATTCTAGAGAATTTCTCTATAGTGAGAGGAGAAGACTTCTCCATAGTTAATCCCTTTCTTTTTTGCTCGTAGCATTTGTGCACTCATATTGCTTCTGTGTTTTTACTATCCCATCTCAGCCTACTTCCTTGAAAGATCTATTTATTCCTTATTGGTACAATACCAGGAGGATCATCAATGTAAAACCTTTAGTACTAACCAGGGGGACATAGAATCATTTTGGATTTTCATGTGGCTTCAAGCCATTCTCATAAGTCAATGTCTTACATTGTCTCATTGGTAGTGCGAAAGGTGTTCAGATTAATAAAATTCACCTAGGAAGATTTACTTCTTCGCTGCTTCGTGTAGAAACCCATAATACTTTTTAGGCATTCTGTGACCTTCTCTAACTACGTGGGAGTTGGTGTTAGAACAGTGTTATGGATCTGGGACGCCGGATTTGAGTTTATCTGCATCTTGCCTTCTGACATATGGCTCTACAACCCTGAAATCTTGATCTAATCAAGACTTTTACTGGTTCTTCTGGAATTATATTTCAAATGGACTACTTGCGCAATTCATTTGGAAGGCACTATATTTAGCAATCACTAGCAATTTCAAGTACATATCCCTAAAAAAAGGGATATAAATAAATTAGTATGGCTCATCTGAACTCATTTCTAGAAACTCCATTATGTTTGTGGAATTCCCATGCAGTCCATCGCTATCATAAGATTGCCATGTCTCTAAGGTGGGCAAGATACATTATAGGCTTAAATGATTCACATCCTCTGATTCGAAACTGAAGAGGATTTCAATACTCTTGCTTGTTTGGTTTCAACTTCATTTATGAATTCCTTAAACTTTTCAAAATTCAGATTTTATACTTCATTAAGTATAAATACCATAACCGTGATGAATCATCCAAGGTAATGAATAAATCAACAACTGCCTCTTGTTTTATACAAAATTTCAGAAACATACTAGCGAATTAATTCCTAGGTTTAAAACTTCAACTTTACCAGTTAAATGAGACTTGCTATTTTGCCATGTAGATAAGATTCACAAGTAGGAATAGGAGCATGTACCAACTATACTAAGAATTCAATTTGTTGCTATCCGTGAATTGATGTTAACTAATGCCTTGAGTTTAAGGTGTCATACTTGCAGTTGATGTATCCATATATCTAGGCCTCTAGGTCTTAGTCTCATCTTTATCAATATAACAGCTAATGCTACCATTCATTACTAAATTAAAGACTATTATCAAATTGCATAAGCAACGATTTTGGTTGATGAATGTGAAATAGAACAAAGCATTTTGTCAAACAATAAATTAAATCAATCTCTTAAAAGATAGGAGAGAATTGGAATATTAGTTCTTTATATATTTAGTAAATGAAATAACAATTATTTTAATTTAGGTTCTTTCCTAGGTAGTACTTAGATGTTAGGTGCCTATTGTATTGGCAACTACATTAGTGCTATTTCCCACCCTTAGCACCATTTTCTCTATTTCCAAGTCTTCTACTATCATTAGTCATTTCAAAAATGTATATGTTGCATAATACGTCCAACAGCCTCCCTAAATCAACTATTCAGTCTTAGAAGCTTTAATCTTAACTACTACTTTTAGAATAAGAGAGTTAACCTTTTGAAGGTTTTCCCTGAAGGCTTGCAAGACATCTCTTGCAATTTATCTTCCAATGTTCTATCCTTGCCATAGCTGAAAACAAGTACCTTTCAGGCGTCACTTGTCTTTCTTTTGTATTCTTTCTTTCCTTGGGTTTTTTAGTAGCCTTCTTCTTTCTTTCCTAAATCCTTACCTTCGTTTGTATTCCTAAGTAGAAGAACCCTTCTAAAAAATTGCAACTATCCTCTTAGCCCTTTACTTTTGAGAATATTCATTCAAGCTACTATAGCCATGTTGAGTAGCTCATAATAGGGTTTCCACATCATCCTCCCCATTTTATAGCTTCACAACATATTGACTGAACTATCAAGGATGAAAGAAGAAAATTGTCTAACTTCAACATCAAAGAAAAATCCATATTTTCCAGCATCTTAGAATTATATTACTTTGAATAATTATTTAAATTAACCACTGGGAACCCACTGGAATTTTTGTCATAACAAGTTCACATATGATAATGTAAGCTGAGGGAGAAACTTCACCTTTTCACCGGATGCCAACATGTAACTTTTACCTTAGTTGTCATATAACACATGCTTCTTAAAAGCCTTTGTCTCCCATCAATGGCATATGGACCAAGAGGGTATATGGTGGGGTTTGCTTACACAACTGAACTCCATATCCAATTAATAGGAGAAATAATCCCGGTGTTTGCAGAGTTCCTATTGAAAAGTACGTGTCATCTCCTACGTTTGAGTCCAAAGTGTTTTTGAGATTGGGTTCCTTGTGATGGTTAATTTGAAATTCCTCAAATCAAAATAGATTTTAAATTTAGAATTAAATCTTCTACCAACTAACTTAGGGTCTTTAAGTCATGATGGTGGTAGCTCCCACTATTTTTGTAGCAAATTTCATATCCCTCCTTAAAATCTAGAGTTTCCGTTGAAAACTCTTACTGGTAATGGGAACTCTCACTTTCACAAAGTACTTCCTCAACCTAAAAATTGTGCCCTTGGATTGCTATGATACTAATGAGAGGGAATAGAACTCTTATCCCAATCACATCATTAAAGTGAGCACCCATCACTATGGCCTCAAAGACTAATACCTCAACCTAAACTTTGCCGGTTTTTGTTGCGCTCAGTTAAGTTATTCCCACCATGCTTGGGGTGGGAATGGGTTTCAGAACTGACCTCAACCTGCAAGAGTTTGTTGGCCACACTCTGCCATATATCCGCACTACATCAAGTATGTGAAATAGGCTTCCACTCTAATGGTTACAAGTATATGGATGTTGCTCTTATCTTGAGGTCCAAACAAGGTTGTAAATGTGCCACCACAAACAGATGAAATTATCTAGTAAAGGTGACAAATAGCATTCAAAGTGCCATTTTGTTAATCAACTTAATATTGCTTTGAGGGTAGTTAATGGGTCTCATTTAATCCAATTTTAATCCTATTAAAATTAATTATCTAATTATTATTAATGGTTCCATTTGCAATATATTAGTAGCACATAATACTCCCACTAAAATGTTTTAGAAACCATTTGCTCCAAAATAGTGGAAAATACATGGAGATGATGAATTGATTAATTATTGTTATTATTGACATTTTGAAATCACATTGGGCTGTAGGATTCATTAAATGGACTTTCTTGTTGATTGAATATTAGCCACTCATGGGTTATTACGAAATTGTTGGATGGTGTATTTATTTAAATTAATTGCATAAAAATAAATTAGGCATGAAAGCCATTTCATTATTACATAGCCAATCAAAATCAACATATTGAAAGCAATTTGCAATGACATAGCTTAATTGTTTGGTTAGTTGAAGAACCATCCTTTAATTATTTAAAGTTAAAACATATTAAACTAAATAATGTAAAAACATGCTTGGGTTGGCATACATATATATGAAGTTTATTTAGTGGTAACCATATTTCAATAACAATAAATCTACCATGGTAGTGAAAACATTTACTAAATAGTAAATGGAATTGTAGAAACCTTTTAGGCATAGTTACATTTATGGTATATCTCAACTAGGTCTTAAAACTATTCAACAATTAATAATGGATTCAAAGTCTATCCATGTGAGGGTGTGGGGTTAAAGCATGCATTTGTAAAATACAAAGTAGTGGGAATCATGATTTTTCCAACAAGGTGAATAATCAAAAATGAATGTGACTAGGTAGGCCAACCACACTCACCAAAGTAATTAAAATTAATTTTAGTGTGGTAGGGTAAGAATTTAAGTGATATGAATAATTTGATTAACTTTTGGATTTCATATCAAATCACCATCATTTACATCTAGATAGCCCGCAAATACACCAATGAATAATCTTATTATTTTTAGTGTGGTGGGGAAATGTTTATTGAGTGGAAACATTTCGGAAAAACTTTTAATTTTAAAATAAAACATCATCATCAATCCTTCAAATGATTTGGTGGAAAATTCCACTTAACAAAATCATCAAATTATTAAAAACCAAAATTGGTATTAAAAATATCCCAGGAATAAATAACATTAATAACGCCAAGAACATGCATATGAACTTATGTCAATGTTCGATGCTTATTTTTGGAAAAATCCATATTCCATTTTAACTATATCTTATGCTGTAATATCATATATTTCATGAAGTTAAATTCATGGGAGTTTTAATGCAACTATGCTTAATATTCATATACATATATGAACATAGATAATAGTAGCATCAAATCATCAAAACATAAATCCAAAATCCAAAATCCTAACAACCCTTCAGCTCTATCCATTTTCATTCAATTAATTCAAAATAAATCAAGTATAACTATTAGACTTTTAAAAATGAATTCACAACCCATATATGCATCTCAAACCCCAAAAAACATATCGGTTTTATGACCTATGGCTCTTGATACCAATTAGGAATTTCAAAACATCCAGTTCATTTGTAATATTAAACATGCATTTAATCAATTAATTCAATTGGAAGTCTAGGTGGTTGTTTAAATTTTAAAATAAAAAAACTTCTTCCAGCAAGTACCGTAAGCTATTAAACATGATATGTTTTTCATAAATGAAAAATTCAAATAGAAATATAATACTGAATTACCCTTGAGCAATTATGAACGATTTACGTTTGGTCTTCTCTCGATTATTTCCTCTTTGTCTGATTCTTCATCCTTTGCCCTTAATCTTTCTCCCTCCATGTAAGCCACAAAAGTATATGGCCTCTAAGTCTCCACACCAATGGAACCTTGAGAGTATCTTGAGAATACTCTGATGCTAGTACAAGTATCTCAAGATTTGTTTCAATCTAAACCACTTTGAAAGATGAAAGTGTTTCACTCTGAAACTCTCATTTTCTCTTTTATCTTTGAAACTGATTTGGTTGATGTTGGATTGTGTTTGTGTGTTAATGAAGTTACTGGTTCATGCACATTCACTTAAGCATTTCCGGCCAAACCCCATTGTGTCGGAAATTGGGCCTTATGACACTTAAACCATAATATTTAGGTGTCTTAAGCCCTTGGGTCATATGTACCATTTGCTTTTGTGAACTATTATCTAGGCCAAGTACGTCTTCATGGGAGAATTCATTCACATCAAATCAATCAAATTGATTTCCTCATTTATTTACCTACTCAAAATGAACCATTGAAGCTCTGCGATCCACTGACTTCTAATTAGCAAGGCAATGGGAAAAATATAAGAACTTTTCTAACCAATGGAATTTAAACCCCCTTTCATCTTTCTTGTTTATTGGATTGAGATTATATCTAATTGTGTTACTTCCACAAAGCTAGAGTGACATCGAGCAATACACGGAATGGCACCCAAGCTAACCAGGAGACAACAATAACCTATTCAGCGGAATTGCAATGCAATATCGTCCTTCTTATACACAGCATTTCAATCATATTATTAGGAATCAATTGATTATGTCAAACCCCTAGACTATCTTACAATGCATGTGATTCAAAAGAACATGATTAAGAACAACTTTCTAAGTTAAGCTAAAATGCTTTTGCCAAAGACTTATGAATCACATCTTGAACATTTTCTTTATCGAGAGATTGATTGTACATTCACATGCCCCTATGATGTAATTAATATTCCCAACAAACACTAAGACAATCTTTTACGGCCGTTTTAAGAGCTATCAAAAATCAGAACGCATCATAGGACAACCATGAT